>CM059199.1:48423028-48930760 GCA_030323885.1 Branchipolynoe longqiensis | reverse complement strand
TGGGAAGGGAAAGGGGGTCATGGAAGGAAGATGTGAGGGAACTAACATGTGGAGAGAATGGAAAAGGGAAGAGAATGAGGGACAGGGGAAGGTGATAAGGAGAGTGGAATGGGAAGAGCAGGTGAGGGAGGTATGGAGAGAATGACAGGGGGGGGGGTGAGAGAGAGGTTGAGGGTGTGGGGAGGAGTGAAGGGGCGCGGGTAATGAGAGAGAAAGGACATGGAAGGCGGGTAATAGAGGGAGATAGAAGGAAGGGGAGAAGGAAGGGGTAGGGGGAGAGAAGAGAGGCGAAGGGTGGGATGGGTGGGGAGGGGAGGGGAGGGGAGGACAGGGGTAGGGTGAAGTAGGTTTGGGCTGTGTTTTTTTTGTTTTTTTGTGTGTTTTTGTTGTAAATATGTTTATTCTGCTGAATAAGACTTTTGTCAGTGCCGAAGCATTGGTCTTCCAAGTTCCAGCCATTTTTCAATTCAGGGTTATTTACACAAAAGGTATATAGAATAAGGTATACAATAACTGTTGAATACACAATTTGCAGCCACTAACACAATGAAATCTGTAACCAAAAAGTTCCATAGCAATATGGTAGCACTAGTGTCATATAACTAGATCAATATTAGTCAGATCAATGTGAGTATTTACATATTATTTAGAATGTAATTTTGTTATCTTCTGTATTCAATTGTAAAGTTGTAGTAAGTTTTAATGTTCAGTTGCAGTTAGGCAGGCAGTATATAAATATCAGTTTGTTAGAAATATTCTAGTGTTATTCTAGTGTAGTTAGTTATGTGAGTTTATTAATTATGTTGTTGGGGTGGGGTTGTTAATAACACACTAGACCAGCTGTGACCAGTGAAGCAGTGGGACCAATTCCAGTGCATTTATGCCTTAAATTTTACATTTCTTTTGTACTGTCTCTGTCATTGTATATGGTTGACTGGAAATAACATTGGGGTTTTATATCCTGGCAATATCTAATGTCATATCAGAATGGGTAGCAACCTGTGACAGTGTGCACTCTTGGGGACTTCATAGTGTTACCCCACCGGGAGACCAGGCCACTGGCATCATGACCCGATTTCCCACTCAGTCATATTATCCTGATACTGAGCTAACCAGTCCTTGCCCTATCCTAATAATGCTGAGTGCCAGGCTAGGTAGCAACAAATATCAATTTAGTAAGTCATTGATTTGATTCGGCTGGGTTTTGAACTCTCGACCTTCCGCACAGAAAGCCTACGCTTTACCGATTCGACCGCCACGTTGGGTTCACTTGGGCGGGGAGGGGTGGGTTGAAGAAGTTGCGGTGAGGGCGGGGTGGGGTGGTGGTGGTTTGGTTGGTATGGATTGAGGTAGTGTGTGTGTGTGGGGGACGGGATGAAGGGATGGGGTGCGACTTTGCACTCGACACATGATTTAGGTTTGATTAAACCGGAAGCTGATTATCTTTGACATGCGCAGTCGTCGTCAGTGAGTTGAGCTCAGGCTGGGGCTGGTTTTGGGGAACGGGTGTGTGTGTGGGCGGTGGGGTGGGCTGGGGCTGGGGCAGTGGTGAGGGGTGTGGCTGAGGGGTGAGGGGTGAGGGGTGATGGGGGGCGTTTCAATACCGGCATGCATTGAGGCTGCGTGCAACTGCGGCCTGGTTCAGAGGTACCGGACGCGGTGGCCGAGTCGATAGAGCGCATGCCTCCCGTGCGGAAGGTCTGGAGTTCAATTCCCGGTCGAGTCCCAATGGCTTACAAAATTGATACTTGTCACTTCCTAGCCAGGCGCTCGGCATTATTAGGATAGGGCAAGGACTGGTTGGCCCAGTGTCACGATAACGTGAATGAGTGGGATATCAGGTCATGGTGCTGGCAGCCTGGTCTCCCAGTGGAGCAGCACTATAGCGTCACCATGGGTGTGCACTGTCACAAATCAGTATCCATCCTGATGTTACCTCAGACGTTGCCAGGGCGAACAACCAACCATGAACACTCACAGGCAACTAGCATCAAGACCCCACATTGTCACAGCGACTCGATATTGCGGCAGTGCTATAAAACGGTGGTTTTTTAGCGCTGCCGCTATAAAACCACGATATATGCGTTATACCACTCACTCAACATTATCCTGACACTGAGACACTCAGTTCTTCCTCCCAAAGTCATATTTAAAGTTGCATAGTCCAAATATCTTCCAAATTAGTCATTTTAAATCAATGTTATTTCGATTACAATGATCAACCTAATATATTTATCTTAGAAAATTATATAAACTCAAAGCTATCGGACTATGCAACTTAAACCACGTTGTTAAGTCTTTGCATGGTTTAACCCGGGCACTGTTACCCAGGAACTCCCACAACCAGGAGTTGGGCAAATATGAGTTGAGTTTGATTTAACCACAAACATGTAATAAGGTGACTGTATCGATCCTGCAGGGACAAATAGTTTTGCGCCTGTCTGGACATGTTCTTGTCGGTGTGAAACCTCTACTTGCTCCCCGAGAGAGTGCCGCTGGTAACCTGCAAAAGCCAGCAGCACTTTTGCAGGCAGCTTTCAGGAAATGTACTTAGCTAAATGGAGAGCAGCAGTCAAGTAATGAAAGCAGTCTTTGTCGCATCGCGACCGACAGCATGATGATGATGATGATGATCGATCCTGCTCAGTGTTTAGGCTATTTTCCATTCCAACCAGTGGTCCACAAGTGGTTCATCAAAGGCATCCTGTCTGTGGGAAAGTGTATATAAAAGACACCCTTGCTGCTTATTGGAAAGAGTAGCCTATGTGGCGGTAACACATTTCCTCCAAAGAAATATGTCAGAATGACCATATGTTTGTATCCAATAGCTGATGATACGAAAATAAATGTGCTCTAGAGGCGTCGTTTATTTAAACTAGCTTTACTTTTGCTGGCCAGCACACCGCAGACAATCTCCTCAGTCGGCAGGTGTCTGGTGGGCTTTGTTTTGCGGACGGATGATTAGCGAAAAGAGAGGGTTGGCATCAATGGGCGGCTGCTGGTTCCTGGCTAGTGTTGAGTGTGTGTGTGTGTGGGTGTGTGGGTGGGTGGGGTGACGTTACAGGTATCAGTGGCGGTGAGCATGTGCGATGACGTGTGTCGCCACTGTGGTGAGAGGTGTGAACGTGTGTGTGTGTGAATGTGTGTGTGTGCTGGTGTGACTACGGACTGGCGGTGAAACCCGATGCACCGGTACACGGGTTCCCCTTGTAGTAGCCGCCTATACCTGTAGGGGGCGCCACCTGTCCCTTAGCGCGGGTCACGCAGCTAACAAATGACCGACTTACATTTCAGGGAGCATTCATTATGTTACACAACAATCTGTTCCTATTACAAGCCAATGGAGTTGTATACTTGATAAGAGAATGAGCTGGAGACATTCTTATTTCTGGAGATCTCATGTCGTACTAAATACTCGCCCCCCCCGCTTATGTCTCCCCGTTACGCTGTGCGCTATGATAGTTTGGTAAAAGGGCCCCATGTGTGTGACATGGAAGACGCCCGATGAGGACTGAGTGGTGGCCGACCACAGACAGCCGGCAAACACGCTCTGCACACCGGGTGGACGGCACCGGGCGCGGGGGAGCAATCGGTAGAGCGCGGGCTTCCCGTCCGGAAGGTCGCGAGTTCCAGTCACGCTCGAGTCAAACCAATGTCTTACAAAATGTATACTTGTTGCTACCTAGCCTGGCGCTTGGCGTTGCTGGGATAGGGTAAGGACTGGTTAGTTCTGTATCAGGATAATGTGACTGAGTGGGAAAATGGATCCCTGGTTTCCCAGTGGGGCAGCATTATAAAGCCACCATGTGTGTGCGCTGTCACAAGTCGGTGCCCGTCCTGATATGAGCTTGGATATTGCTAAAACATGAAACCCCAATAAACAACAAACCGGGTAGATGAAGAACATACCACCTGGTGTGACCAGCGGACTGGATGGTGGGAGGTTTGCGGTCCTAGACGCAATCGAGGTTACATCGGGGTGGGGAGCGAGGTGTGGCAGTGCACACTCATTATGAATCCACACTGCTCCCAAATGGTTATACAGTTGCAGATTGCCCTGCCCCAAATTATGTTAACCATGTGTTTAACCATGTGACAGAGGTGGGAGTGGGTATGTGTCCCAGCGAGTCGTGTGCCCCTAATCTAGTTTCCCGTAGCAAAGGCCTTATTGTTCACACTAATTGTGATAATTGCTATGCTGACTGTGTTAATTGTTACGGCTCTAAAGCACCCACTTACTTGACCGCCAGTGAAGAGGCACGCGCCACGCAGCCGGTGGGGGCGAGGGGTTGGCGGGCTGTAACCGTGCGCATTGGCAATGTTGTGCGCCACAGTACGCCGCCGCCTGTTTTGTTCCATATTGGGACACAATTAGGAGTGACTGGTTTACAGTAACCACCTCTGAACTTGGCTTGTGTGTGTCAGCCACTGATAATTATACTGGGAAACTGATTGAATTTGATATCACACTATCATGTTTCGACTCAACATGCTCATGCTTACACTTAATAGCAGGCTAACCCAGTCAATTTAAGCCGTGTCAAGCATTCTGTGAATGTTTTGCTAGGGGGCTACCGGACCCCGATTGCGATTTCATTATGCGCGGGTCTATTTTTGGCTTTAAAATGATTAATTCATCTTGTATGACTGCCGATCTTGGTCATTTCACTGATCAGGAGAACACTGAAACTAAGGCCTTCATTGACGCTAAGCTACAGGCAGAATTGGGTGCAGGATATATTACTCGCGCTGAGTCAGATCCGCTATGTGTGCATAATCTATTTGCTGTCCCAAAATCAAGCGGTGGCTTTAGAATAATTGTAGATTGTAGCAAACCTTCGAACCTTTCTGTAAATAATTTTGTATCTGAGATTGCCAAAAAGAATTCCTACCTGGGGGTTGAGGACTTGGTCAAAATGATGGTTCAAGGAGATCACATTGCCACAATTTATATAAAAGATGCCTATAGGGCGATTTCCATTCACCCCAGCGATCGACCAAGGCAGGCCATTCGTTGGAATTTTGGAGGCGGCTCTCAGATTTTTTTGATAATCCCCTTTGTATGGGTCTCTCCTCTAGCATGTTTATTTTTAATCGAATATCCGATTTTGTGGTGCGCTGTGCGCAGAGGGAGGGGGTTTTCCATACCATTAATTACCTAGATGATTTCGCCGTTTTGGGCGGTGATTATGATGCTTGTTTACACAGTCAGATTGTCATAATGAAAATCCTATGCCATCTTGGGTTCTATTTACGTTATTCTAAGCTTTCTCCACCATCCCAATGTGCCCGATTTCTTGGCATAGATATTGATAGTGTGAATTTGCAGCTGAGATTGCCAGCAGATAAAATCGCTAAACTAAAACATGTATTGTTTATGTTCTTGGGCCGAAGGAAGGCGACTCACAAGGAACTGGAGCGGTTGGGCAGCTGCCTGGCACATTTCTCGACAGTCGTCCGAGGCAGGCGCTCCTTCTCCCCCAGGGTGTATGATGCTATCCGCCAGTTGAGGAACCCGTATTATAAGTTGAGGATAAACAGCGAATTCCATTCTGAACTGCTTTGGTGGGTAAAATTGTTGACACCTTCAATCGTTACGTTAGGCTACTTGGTGTCCATACTACCACTATTTCGGTTTATAGTGATACGTCAAACTGGGGGTTCGGAGCGATTCACTCAGACGACTGGCTGGTGGGTAGTTTCGGCTGAGAGCCCGATTTAGCTGTTGAAGTGGGCCATCACTTCGCTGTTAGCACAGCGGGTGGTGTTGATTTCCATATTAATGAGAAGGAAATGTCGGCTATTGTTGCCGCTGCCCGCTGCTGGTGTCACCTATTGAGGGATAAATGTATAGTTTTTGTGATGGACAACAAAACTGTTTGGGGCGCTGTGGTAGCCAGCCGGTGTATTAATAAACGTATTATGCAATATGTCAAAGAACTATTCTGACTATCAGTTACACATAACTTCGATATTGAATCTGCTTATGTAAGAAGCCGAGATAATATTACATGCGATGCCCTCAGTAGATGGAGGGACAAAGCTAGTAAATATCGTATTGCTACTGCCGATCATGTCGGCTGCCTCTGTTGTCCTTCAATTTTCTCTATTTAATGCCTTCCTCTTCTTCTTCCAGGTTTGGACCATTTGAGAGGGGCGGCTAAGGCAATGAGTGATTGTTATTATTCGACGAACTCTCGATCGACATGTGTCTGTACTAGGGCAGCAATATTGACTGCCTTTAGGGCGCTATTGCACAAGTGCCAGATTACCAGCTCCGAATCTGTCCTGCTCCGATCAGACTTCGTCTTCCATTCATGGGGTATGGTGGTGACTGTCCGCCGCTCCAAAACTATCCAATTTGTAGAGCGCAAGCTCTTTATCCCGGTTGCAAGCGTCCCAAACACCGATTTGTGTGCGTTTGTTTGGGTAAAGAAACATTTCGCCCAGGTGGAGGTACCTGTGTCTGAACCTGCACTCCAGATTCCGTCCGGTCTGGGAGGTTATGCCCCCCTTGATTATGTAACTCTTCAGTCAAGCATTAAGTATTTTGCCTCATTGGTGGGTTTCGATAATGGAAACTTTTCCTGCCACTCACTGCGCCATGGGGGCTACACCTACCTGGCACTCCAGGGTGCAACGATTGAGGATTCTCGCTGACATGCGTGTGGCTATGTCACTTGGGAGTGTTAGTTAATTTAATTTTGTCTGGGCGGGTCCTTGGGGACTTGCCATTTCTAGCCCAACCAGGTACTTGATATATTGTCACTGTCAGTAATATAGATTGTATCAGCCACACTGCCTCCGTCTCAATGCGTATCTTACATATATATATATATAGTATATATATATATATATCCATATGTGTATATGCGTACAGGTGTACGCGTGTGCATGCATGTATGCATGTGTATATATAGATGACTTGCATTTAAAAATCTTCATAGAATTATATATATTTGTATATATAAATATAGTATACATGTATGCACGCGTGTACGTCTGTATGTGTGTACATGTATGTCTGTACATGTGTACATGCGTGTATGTGTACACATGTATCCACGTATGCCTATATACATATCATTATCCAAAAATGTATCGCAACTAGCATTATTAAAATATGGATATCACGATATATATATCTGTATATATATAAGTGCATATATACATACATAGATTTACATAGAGCTCACGTGCTGGTAGATCGTGGGGTCGTGGGTTCGAGTCCCGGTCGAGTCAAACCAATGACTTTAAAATTGATACTTGTCGCTTCCTAGCCAGGCGCTCGGCATTATTAGGATAGGGCAAGGACTGGTGTGCTCAGTGTCAGGATAATGTGACTGAGTGGGATACCAGGTCATGGTGCCGGCGGCCTGGTTTCCCAGTGGGACAGCACTATAAAGTCGCCATGAGTGCGCACTGTCACAAGTCGGTACCCGTCCTGATATGACCTTAGATGTTGCTAGGACGTAAAACAACAACAAACAAACAAACATAGAGGTGTATATACACAGCTGTATATAGCTGTGTATAGCTGTATAAATAGTTGTGCATATAGCTACATTTATAGATGTATATATAGCTGCTTATATATGGCTGTACATATCTGTATATATAGCTGTACACATAGCTGTATATATAGCTGTATATATATATATATATATAACGCTGTATATATAGTTGTATATAGCTGTATATATACAGCTGTATATTTACAGCTACATTTATAGATGTATATATAGCTGCTTATATATGGCTGTACATATCTGTATATACAGCTGTATATATAGCTGTATGTGTAGCTATATATGTATATAGCTGTATGTGCAGCTATATATATAGCTGTATATGCAGCTATATATGCAGCTGGAAATGTCTGTATAGATATATATCTGTACACATATGTATAGTAAAACCTCTCTAAACCGACCGATCTTGGGACCAACTTTGTGGTCGGTTTAGTAAGTTAGATTATGGTTACAATGGCATTGTTGGGATCAAAATAAAGCGATCAATATGGGGAGTGGTTGATCTGTGGAGGTGGTCTGTTCGAGAGGGTTTTACTGCATATACATATATGGGTATATACACACACACCAATTCCGAGTTCACTACACGTCACTTCTGACTACCTGATGAAAATAAATGTGCCAGATCAAACTGGAAAAGGTTTGCTTTTTCACCAAAAGAATTATTTGGCTGTCTTGTGAAAGTAACTCTGAAAGACAATTTGGGACCAAAGCCCTTCAGACATTTCCGACTATTTCGTTTTCATTATAATATAATTACACGGATGAGAGCAATGTGACGTGACACACTTTCCCATGGAATTTCAGCGTTTATATAACCGGACACAAATCCTTTGCATTTAAAGCTGCATAGTCCGATGAAATATCAAATTTTCAAAACCAGACCAATTATCTAGATTTGATTTTACATATCTAACTTAAATACTGATGGAGTTATTACTCATTTGTTTCTGCGTAGAAGGCAACACTGAGTCAATTTAACAGAACCTGTTACTGCAGAAGTCTATGGTGTCAGAGTTTTAGCAAGCTTGCCAAAACTAATTTTCCATGTTTACACTCAAAATTTCTAAAAAAAAGTTTACCATTTAAAATTAATGTAACTTTGAACTAATGTAAAGTAGATACTAGTGATCGATCTAATTATTATTTTTCTCAGAGAAAAATACAGAAATTCAAAACCATCGGACTATGCAACTTTAAATAAATTTGTATAGTCCGATGGTTTTGAATTTCTGTCACTTTTAGGGTAAATATATTAGGTTGGTCGTTATAACCAGACGGGGTGGCCGAATGAGTTTAGCGTCCGTCTCCTATTCTGGTAGATCGTGGGATCGTGGGTTCGAATCATGGTCGAGTCAAACCAATGACTTAAAAATGTATACTTGTCGCTTCCTAGCATGTCGCTCGGCATTATTACAATATTAGGATAGGGCAAGGAGCAGTGGAATGAGGAAGACCAATCATCCAGGATTGAAATTTCTCTTGCTTAATCAACTAATCTACCACAACAAAACAAAACAAATTAAATGAAGGTAGAATTTTTTTAAAGAACTTTTATTGAAAATTGTTAACGTTGGAGATATTTGAAGTGAAAACATGTAACATTCATTTTGGTTTATGCATGTACACATATGTGTATGTATGTATATATATATATATACAAATACATACACACGTAGATACATATATACATATATACATATATACATATATACATATATACATATATACATATATACATACACACGTAGATACATATATACATATATACATATATACATATATACATATATACATATATATATATATATATATATACATATATACATATATACATATATGCATATATGCATATATACATATATTCATATATACATATATACATATATGCATATATGCATATATGCATATATATATAAATATAAATATACTTAAACCCAGAATAATCAAATTCTCAGCAGTAAGAGTTTTTATTAAATTGGCTTAATATCCCCTTCTATGCAGCAACAAATGCTTAATAAGTGCATCAGTATCTAAGTTAGCTAGATGAAGTCAAATCTTGATAAGAGGTTTTTGCTTAGAAAATGTCATCGGACTATGACAGATTTAACCATCTAACATGATCACCAACAATTAAAAACAATCCTACAATCCAAAAAGAAAAACTACCATGATATGATTAACACCCCGCTCCTCACACACACACACACACACGCACAACTCAACATCACACACACACACACGCACAACTCAACATCACATACAACACACACACTTCCCAGGTGCAAACATTATCCATTGACTGGTGCAATATTATGATTATAATATTATATTCACACTAGAAGCGGGTAAGGAAGAAGAAAAAAAACCGCTCACACATAATTGATTTATTTAGTAAATTGGGTGGGGGCCGTGTGAGATGGTGGGTGTGGCGTGGGTGGTTAGTAGGTGGGTGGGTGGTTAGTAGGTGGGTGGGTGGGGGCGGGAATGGGGGGTGTATTGTTACTGGTTGTATCCGCGGTTTCTCTGCCTAATGCAGGGCGGTGACCAATCAGACTGTCACCGACTGAACCCGTCGTATTCGACAGACCGGCCTTCTGGTCTTAATCTGGGAACCAGCTTATTACAATAGTAACATGGCAATTATCGACAGTAATCCTTAAAGGTTAAAGGCATTTTCTGACACCATAATGCGCCAAATTTAACCCTGTCCTTTTGCTTAGTTCAGGTTTTCTCCAACTTCTGTTAACTGCTCTTTGCAAGGGATTCGTCAGTTATCGAATTTGTAGAAGCGTACCAGCCATACATTGGGGAGAGGCAGTGTTATATGGTTGTACGCTTGTGAAAATGTTGCTAATGATAATTGTGAAGGACACCTAAGGTACAAATAGAGGTCAGTTGTAAAATATCAACGTTCTTATTGTACACTTTGTGGGGGGGGGGGGGGGGAGGGGGTAATACAAAAGTTTATGTGTTATATACTTGATAACAATTTTGAAAATTTTGAAAGGTTAATATGGGGGTACATAGTAAAATATCAACATTTGTGTGCCGCGGCGTTCCGCGGCATTCCATGGCGTTCCGCTGCGTGCGGCTGCGTGCCGCTGTGTGCGGCTGTGTGCGGCTGCGTGCGGCTGCGTGCGGCTGCGTGCGGCTGCGTGCCGCTGCGTGCCGCTGCGTGCCGCTGCGTGTCGCTGCGTGCCGCTGCGTGCCGCTGCGTGCCGCTGCGTGCCGCTGCGTGCCGCTGCGTGCCGCTGCGTGCCGCTGCGTGCCGCTGCGTCACACCGCTGTGCCCAGTCGGCTTGGTGCGAGCCCGGCATTGAGGAGGTGGGCAGCACCCACCATATGGTGAGGTGGACACACAACGGGCTGCTTGGGGGCTGGAGACTCCAGGTAAAATTATACCCCAATAAATTTGAATTATAGGCGCATGTCATGTCATGACGGGCCGACGGCGCGGATTCGATTAAGACGTGACGAAATGGGCTGTGGGACAGTTTGAAAAACACGCCGAGGTACACCGCAGGAAAAGTGCACTTCTACCTGGGTGCATGTATCTGTAGGTGATATGCCTCTCAAGAAGGCCTCACAGTATTGAGATGTAGAGGGCGCCACCTACATTAATGCACCCCACAACATGAGACTAATGCATTATGGTATATACGGAAGAAGACAACCACCTGCATTATTGTATACCCATAACAGTACACCACCTGCACTACTGCATACCCACAGCAGGATACCACCCGCATTACTGCATACACACAGCAAGGCACCACCTGCATTACTGCATACACACAAGACCCCACCAACATTACTGCATAAACACAACGAGACACCACCTGCATTATTACTGCATACACACAGAAATACACCACCTGCATTACTGCATACACACAGCAAGACACCACCTGCATTACTGCATACACTCATCAAAACACCACCTGCATTACTGCATACACACATCAAGACACCACCTGCATTCCTGCATACACACAGCAATACACCACCTGCATTACTGCATACACACAACAAGACACCACCTGCATTACTGCATACACACAGTAAGATGCCACCTACATTACTGCACACATAGGACACCACCTGCATTAATGTGTCCCTATAGTTGGGGGCCACCGACATTAATATATCGCAACAGTAAGATGCCACCTACATTACTGCATACACACAACAAAACACCACCTGCATTACTGCATATGCACAGCAAGACACCACCTGCATTACTGCATACCCACAGCAGGATACCACCCCCATTACTGCATACACACATCAATACACCACCTGCATTACTGCATACACACATCAATACACCACCTGCATTACTGCATACACAGCAATACACCACCTGCATTACTGCATACACACAGCAGGACACCACCTGCATTAATGTATCCCTATAGCAGGACGCCACCCACATTAAAGTTGCATAGTCCGATGCTTTTGAATTTTTGTAATTTTCTGAGATAAAAATATTAGGTTGATCGCTATGATCTACCTTACTTTAGTTTTAAGTAACGTCTATTTTAGGTGGCTACCTTTTGGGATATTTGAAGTTCAAACATTAGTTGGGGAAACTTTTGTTTTAAAGTTTTAACTTTCAAGATATTCCAAGTGAAAGCAGCGCGGGTGCACCAGCCGCTACACCGCTTTACGAGTGTGCCAGTGTACCAGTGCGCCAGATGCTACATGACTTTATGAGTGCACCAGTGTAGCAGTGTACCTGCCGCTACACTGCTTTACGAATGCACCAGTGTACCAGTGCACCAGCTGCTACACCACTTAACGAGTGCACCAGTGTACCAGTTCACCAGACACTACATCGCTTTACGAGTGCACCAGTGTACCAGTGTACCAGTGCACCAGATACTACCCCGCTTTATGAGTGCACCAGTGTACTAGTGCACCAGATGCTACATCGCTTTATGAGTGCACCAGTGTACCATCGCACCAGACGCTACATCGCTTTATGAGTGCACCAGTGTACCAGTGTACCAGTCGCTACACTGCTTTATGAATGCACCAGTGTAGAAGTGCACCAGCCACTACACCGTTTTACGATTGCACCAAGGTATCAGTGTACCAGTGCACCAGCCGCTACATCGCTTTACGAGTGCACCGGTGCACCAGCCACTACACCGCTTTACGATTTCACCAGGGTACCAGTGTACCAGTGCACCAGCCGCTACATCGCTTTACGAGTGCACCAGTGTAGCAGTGTACCAGCTGCTACCCCACTTTATGAGTGCACCAGTGTACCAGTGCACCAGCCACTACCCCGCTTTACGATTGCACCAGGGTACCAGTGTACCAGTGCACCAGCCGCTACATCGCTTTACGAGTGCACCAGTGTACCAGTGTACCAGCTGCTACCCCACTTTATGAGTGCACCAGTGTACCAGTGCACCAGCCGCTACCTCGCTTTACGATTGCACCAGGGTACCAGTTCACCAGACGCTACCCCGCTTTATGAGTGCACCAGTCTACCAGTGCACCAGATGCTACACCGCTTTACGATTGCACCAGAGTACCAGTGCACCAGCTGCTACACCACTTTATGAGTGCACCAGTGTACCAGTGCACCAGCCACTACACCGCTTTACGATTGCACCAGGGTACCAGTGTACCAGTGCACCATCTGCTACCCCGCTTTACGAGTGCACCAGTGTACCAGTGCACCAGCCACTACACCGCTTTACGATTGCACCAGGGTACCAGTGTACCAGTGCACCAGCCGCTACATCACTTTACGAGTGCACCAGTGTACCAGTGCACCAGCCGCTACCCCACTTTATGAGTGCACCAGTGTACCAGTGCACCAGCCACTACACTGCTTTACGATTGCACCAGGGTACCAGTGTACCAGTGCACCAGCCGCTACACCGCTTTACGAGTGCACCAGTGTACCAGCCACTACACCGCTTTACGAGTGCACCAGTGTACCAGTGCACCAGCCACTACCCCACTTTATGAGTGAACCAGTGTACCAGTGCACCAGACACTACACCGCTTTACGAGTGCACCAGTGTACCAGTGCACCAGCCACTACCCCACTTTATGAGTGCACCAGTGTACCAGTGCACCAGCCACTACACCGCTTTATGAGTGAACCAGTGTACCAGTGTACCAGACACTACACCGCTTTACAAGTGCACCAGTGTGCCAGTGCACCAGACACTACACTGCTTTACAAGTGCACCAGCGTACCAGTGCACCAGACACTACACTGCTTTACGAGTGCACCAGCATACCAGTGCACCAGACATACCCCACTTTACGAGTGCACCAGCATACCAGTGCACCAGACACTACACCGCTTTACGAGTGCACCAGCATACCAGTGCACCAGACATACCCCACTTTATGAGTGCACCAGCGTACCAGTGCACCAGACACTACACCGCTTTACGAGTGCACCAGCGTACCAGTGCACCAGACACTACCCCGCTTTACGAGTGCACCAGCGTACCAGTGCACCAGACACTACACCGCTTTACGAGTGCACCAGCGTACCAGTGCACCCGACACTACACTGCTTTACGAGTGCACCATCATACCAGTGCACCAGACATACCCCACTTTACGAGTGCACCAGCATACCAGTGCACCAGACACTACACCGCTTTACGAGTGCACCAGCGTACCAGTGCACCAGACACTACACTGCTTTACGAGTGCACCAGACATACAGTGCACCAGACATACCCCACTTTATGAGTGCACCAGTGTACCAGTGCACCATCCACTACACCGCTTTATGAGTGAACCAGTGTACCAGTGTACCAGACACTACACCGCTTTACGAGTGCACCAGTGTACCAGTGCACCAGCCACTACACCGCTTTATGAGGGAACCAGTGTACCAGTGCACCAGACACTACACTGCTTTACGAGTGCACCAGCATACCAGTGCACCAGACATACCCCACTTTATGAGTGCACCAGCATACCAGTGCACCAGACACTACACCGCTTTACGAGTGCACCAGCGTACCAGTGCACCAGACACTAGACTGCTTTACGAGTGCACCAGCATACCAGTGCACCAGACATACCCCACTTTACGAGTGCACCAGCATACCAGTGCACCAGACAATACACCGCTTTATGAGTGCACCAGCGTACCAGTGCACCAGACACTACACTGCTTTACGAGTGCACCAGCATACCCCACTTTACGAGTGCACCAGCATACCAGTGCACCAGACACTACACCGCTTTATGAGTGCACCAGCGTACCAGTGCACCAGACACTACCCCGCTTTACGAGTGCACCAGCGTACCAGTGCACCAGACACTACCCCGCTTTACGAGTGCACCAGTGTACCAGTGCACCAGCCGCTACCCCGCTTTACGAGTGAACCAGTGTACCAGTGCACCAGCCGCTACACCGCTTTACGATTGCATCAGTGTACCAGTGTACCAGTGCACCAGCCACTAAACCGCTTTACGAGTGCACAAGTGTACCAGTGCACCAGCCGCTACACCGCTTTACGAGTGCACCAGTGTACCAGTGCACCAGCCACTACACCGCTTTATGAGTGAACCAGTGTACCAGTGCACCAGCCACTACACCGCTTTATGAGTGAACCAGTGTACCAGTGTACCAGACACTACACTGCTTTATGAGTGCACCAGTAATTGAGTCATTCTATGTTGGACATGTAGGATCAAATTGGGCTAAGCATTTTGCTTTCGAAAATTTGATATTTTCATCGGATTATGAGGCTTTGACCAATAATTCACAACGCTTTCTACTCAAAACCTCCTGCAGACACACAGACACACACACTCACACACACAGATACACATTTTAATTGACAGACTTTCTTTGTTTGCTTAGTGCTCACAGCATATGCCTACACTCCCCACAAAGCGCGACAAATGCTAAATGATATCATCCTCCCCCTCCTCCCCCCTGGCCCTTCCCCCCTCCCCCTCCTCCCCCCTGCCCCTTCCCCCCTCCATCTCTCCCCTCCCCTTCCCCTTCCCCTCCATCTCTCCCCTCCCCTTCCCCTCCCCTTCCCCTCCCCCTCCATCTCTCCCCTCCCCTCCCCTCACCACACCCCCTTCCCCCCCTTCCCATCCCCCGCCCACTCCCCCCCCCCCCCCCCCCCCCACCTCGAGCGGCAGGCAAGGCTTTTACTACGTATTGTGACGCCTGCGCACGGTGCATTCTGGGTGAGACTACGGCCCGGTGTCGCAGTTTCCGCCGTCCGCCAGTTTCCGCGGTACGCATACACTCAAATGCATTGTCAATGGCCGTGAGCGATCTTCACACAGAAAAAGTGAAATATCTCTAAAACCACATCACCTAGGAACAAATCGCTTGGTACAGATATAGAAAACATCTTTACCAAAAACATTATATTAAATTTATAAGGTTAGGGTTCTTGATTTCTATTAATTTTGAATAAAACTAATGTTTTGCACTGCGCGTACCGTCAAACTCAAGGCGTTGTCAATGGTCATGAGCAATGTTCATACAGAAAATACAGAAAAAGTGAAATATCTCTAAAACCACACCACGTAGAAACAAATCGTTTGGTACACATATAGAAAACATCTTTACCAAAAACATTATATTAATTTATAAGGTTACCGACGATGCTGTTCGATTTTGACGCATGCGCAGAAGCGATGCGTACCGCGGAAACCGGCGAACGGCGGAAACTGCGACACCGGGTTGCGTCGGGTTGTGGTGGGTTTTGTTTTTTACGCGCGCGTGTGTGTTTTTAATGTTGGCAGCGGGCGGTGAGTTAAGAGGGGGTTGCGCAACCTTACAATGGGGTGTTCCCCGACGAACACCTGGGTGTCAGGGTGTTACACCTTTCAACATGGCCACCCGGCGCCGCAATGCCCAGCGTCAACCGCACCGACTGCAACCGGTTTGCGACAGCACGCAGTGGCCGCATCGGTATCGCGCAGGCTTCCCGTGAGGAAGGTCGCGAGTTCTGATCCCACGCGAGTCAAACCAACGGTTGGTTGGTTGTTGCAGTTTTGCATCCTGACAACATCTAAGGTCATATCAGGACGGGCACCGACTTGTGCCATGGTGACTTAAAATGCTTCCCCACTGGTAGACCAGGCCACCAGCACCATGACCTGATATCCCACTCAGTCACATTATCCTGACACTGAGCCAACCAATCCTCACCCTATCCTAATAATGGCAAGTGACTGGTTAGGAAGCGACAAGTATCAGTTTTCAAGTCATTGGTTTGACTTAGGGATCTAAACCATTTAAAAGACACTTCCAGGGGGACGAGGCTGGTAATAATATACACTGACTTCTCAGGCAAGGAACCACATAGAATGGTGAAATGCTTAGCACACTGACCCAAAATGCATGGTGTGGGTTCGCAAGCTGCTCAAAGTGCAATATTTTCCCACTTTCACCACCCCGCCATGACACTACATTGCCTGGTGCTTGGTCATATTATTAGAATAGGACGAGGACTGGTTGGCGCAGTGGCATGATATGACTACATGGGGATATTGCACCATGATAGTGTGGTATACCATTGGGGAAACAATATCATTACCATGCACCGACCGAAGTTGGTTAACCATCTTGATATGACCTCAAATGCTGCTAGGGTGTAAAACACCAACAACTCATGACTAACGGGGATTTATGTAATAATAAAAAAAGGTCTACCTAATCTAGAAATCAATGTCTTATCGTATATTACTTATTAGAGCGCTGTATATTTTACTATACAAATATCAATAGGTTATTCTATCGGTTAGTTCTATGAGTCCTCACTACACAGAACTGGCGCCACCAACAACTCCTAGGTCTGGGGTCTGCAGCGACCTGATGACTGTTTCTCTCGCTCCGCCCTTGCTGATGGTATCGGTCCGGTTACGGCTGGGCATTGGGGTGAGTGATGTGCGTGTGTGCGTGTGTGCGCGTGTGTAGGGAGGGGGAGCACCCGTAAATGTGGGGGATGGTTGAGTGGTGTGGGTTGGTCAGGTGTGGGGAAGCACTCACTTCTACCCCCACCCCCACGCGCTGCACACCACACACGTTACACGCCACACGCCACACGCCACACGCCAAACGCCAAACGCCAAACGCCACCCAATACACACCACCTGCTACACACCACACGCCACATACCACACACCGCACATCACACACCAGAATTAGAGGGAAGGCTATTATTAGAGGACTGAGTGTTAAAGGCTGCAGTGTTGGATGGCACATTGTTGGAGGGCACAGTGTTGGAGGGCACATTGTCGGAGGGCACAGTGTCGGAGGACACAGAGTCGGAGGGCACAGTAGTGGAGGGCACAGTGTCGGAGGACACAGTGTTGGAGGGCACAGTGTCGGAGGGCACAGTGTCGGAGGGCACAGTGTCAGAGGGCACAGTAGTGGAGGGCACAGTGTTGGAGGACACAGTGCTGGAGGGCACAGTGTTGGAGCACACAGTGTTGGATGGCATAGTATTACTATTAGACGACACAGTGTGAGAGGGCACAGTGTGAGAGGGCACAGTGTTGGAACACACAGTGTTGGAGGACACAGTGTTGGAGGACACAGTGTTGGAGGGCACAGTGTTGGGGGGCACAGTGTCGGAGGGCACAGTGTTAGAAGACACAGTGTTGGAGGACACAGTGTTGGAGCACACAGTGTTGGAGGACACAGTGTTGGAGCACACAGTGTTGGAGGGCACAGTGTTGGAGGGCACAGTATTGGAGGACACAGTGTTGGAAGACACAGTGTTGGAGGGCACAGTGTTGGAGGGCACAGTGTCGGAGGGCACAGTGTTAGATAACACAGTGTTGGAGGACGCAGTGTTGGAAGACACAGTGTTGGAGGGCACAGTGTTGGAGGACACAGTGTTGGAGGACACAGTGTGAGAGGGCAGAGTGTTGGAGGACACAGTGTTGGAGGACACAGTGTTGGAGGATACAGTGTTGGAGGACACAGTGTTGGAGGACACGGTGTTGGCTGGCACAGTATTACTATTGTTGGCTGGCACAGTGTTGGCTGGCTAGTATTACTATTAGATGACACAGTGTCAGAGGGCACAGTGTTGGAGGGTACAGTGCTAGATGACACAGTGTTGGATGACAAAGTGTTAGATGACATGGTGTTGGATGACACAGTGTTAGATGACACAGTGTTGGATGACACAATGCTAGATGACACAGTGTGAGAGGGCACAGTTTTAGATGACAAAGTGTTAGATGACACAGTGTTAGGTGACAAAGTGTTAGATGACACAGTGTTGGAGAGCACAGTGTTAGATGTCACAGTGTTAGATGACACAGTGTTAGATGGCACAGTGTTAGATGACACAGTGTGAGAGGGCACAGTGTTGGAGGGCACAGTGTTGGGGGGCACAGTGTTAGATGACACAGTGTTAGATGACACAGTGTTAGGTGACAAAGTGTTAGATGACGCAGTGTGAGAGGGCACAGTGTAGGAGGGCACAGTGTTGGAGGGCACAGTGTTAGATGACACAGTGTTAGATGACACAGTGTTAGGTGACAACGTGTTAGATGACACAGTGTTAGATGACACAGTGTTAGATGACACAGTGTTAGATGACACAGTGTTAGATGACACAGTGTTAGATGACACAGTGTTAGATGACACAGTGTTGGAGGGCACAGTGTTAGATGACACAGTGTTAGATGACACAGTGTTAGATGACACAGTGTGAGAAGGCACAGTGTTGGAGGGCACAGTGTTGGAGGGCACAGTGTTAGGTGACACAGTGTTGGAGGGCACAGTGTTAGATGACACAGTGTTAGATGACACAGTGTTAGATGACACAGTGTTAGAGGGCACAGTGTGAGAGGGCACGGTGTTGGAGGGCTGAGTGTCAGACAGTGAAGACGACCACCCTGGCTGACTCAGCTGACAGCATGACTGACCCTGACGGGTCGTAACAACCGGAAGTCGGCATTGACAGCGCGTCTGTGTCAATAGACGAGATGACTGTTCCGACTGCGCATGCGCTGAAAACGGCGTTGGCAGCAAATGAAATATGTCTGACCATTGAGTTTGACGATACGCATAGAGCAAAACTTTAGATTTGATTCAAAATGAATAGAAATACATAACAATTTGGCATAAACATGTAGGCACACATGCAATATAATGATCTGATGAATATAGCTAAGACAAAACTAGCCATAGTTAAACATTTTCAGCTAAGAAACATACAATTCCACACAAAGCAATCAGTCACTTTGATATCCATGTCACCATTACTAATTCTTGTTCTAAATATTAAAATGCCAAATGTGTCAACATACACTTGTTTCAGAGAAATATATAACCAATATCTGATTAACCCTACTCATTTTCTAGTTCGACATATGCCATTAACCATAGGATATAAATAAAATCAATGAATAAAATAAGTAAAACTGACTCTGGCTATGGCTCTAACACTAGTCTGAGTGCCCAGATTTGTCTAAATCTAAATGCATATGACATAAGATGTGCATATTATATTGATGTAAATGCAATGCTGGGTAAAAGAGTAATATGTTAATTTATTATATATATATTTTAAGTTGGTATTCTATGTTTCAAACAAGAGCTGAGATGAGCTGAAACTAGCACATTTCATAGCTGCACCCAGTGTATTAGCATGTGCCATGTGCTTCTTGCGGGTTTGTTTTTCTTCTAGGCACCCCACGATGCACCGTGCGGCTGTAATGGTGATGTAGACTATTCAAAGCCACCATGGATGCACCAACACAAAGTTGAATTAAAAAAGAAATATATATATATATATATATATCGTTAGCACGCATCTATCAATTATACTGCATGCAATCTGATAGTACAAAGAGAAGGGCCCTGATAGAAAATACAAGTAGCTATGCCAGTAACTATGCCAATATTCCAAGTTTCTCTCATGCTACATATATATCTAAATCAATTAGCAAACAACATTTTATTGAGTACAGTTAAGCAAACAACATTAAGTCTTACAAGAAAAATATTGAAAAGAAGTTTGGGGAAGTGTGGGTGTTAAAACTGTTATCGATATGTACATTTTCACATTAGCACAATCATACAAGTATACCATTGACATCTTTTGTGGGATATATATGTAGTATTGCTAACAATAGTAACATATGTAATAGAGAGAACCAACAATAATTTAACTTACTATCGATAAAAGAACAAACTAATTATCAGCGTCGCAATGTGCAAACCATATATGTCGCGTCCAGTTTGAGAGAATACTCCATATAGAGTAAATAAAAAACACTCCGACCATGGGACTGACTTTAAGTGGTCCATTTAGGGAGGTGGTCAGTTTAGAGAGTTGGAATATCCTTACAATGGTATTGTTGGGACCCAAATAAAGCGATTAATATATGGGAGTGGTCGATCTGTGGAGTGGTCGGCATAGAGAGGTTTTACTGTATTCAGTAATATATATATAGCAATGCAGGACCTCAACAGCAATTTTCGGTACTATGGTTCTGGCCACTTGAAGATTGCTCCCCACACCCCACCCACACCCACACTGACACACTGACACCCCACACACCACACACACCACACACACCTCACACCACACACACCACACACCACACACACCATACACACACCACACCTACCCACACCCCAACACCCCGCCCATTTTCGCCTCAGACAACTTGTGGTGTCGCAGTCAGGAAAAGTATCCCCTGTAGCGGATTAGAGGCCTGGTGCCGCTCGGGAGTTGGGGGTAATTCTGGCCGGCGACACCCTCTGGTGGCCGAGGCAGAGGCTCTGAGGACACTGGGTGAGGAGGGGGAGGGGGGGGAGGTCGGCGGGTGGTGAAGGGAGGGAGGTTGGAGGGGAGGGAGGGGAGGGAGGGAGAGAGGGGAGAGAGGGGAGAGAGGGAGAGAGAGAGGGGATGGTGGGGAGGGAGGGAGGGAGGGGGTAGGGGCGGGTGATGAGGGGAGGGGCGGGGTGGTGAGGGGGGGGCGGGAGGTGAGGGGAGAGAGGTGAGATAGGGGGGGAGGGGTGGAGGGGAGGGACGGGAGGGACGGAGAGAGGGGAGAGAGGGGAGAGATGAGAGAGAGGGGAGAGAGGAGAGAGAGGGAGAGACGGGAGAGAGGGGAGAGAGCGGAGAGATGGAAGGGATGAGAGGGGAGAGGGGAGAGCGGAGAGAGAGGGGAGAGAGGGGAGAGAGGGGAAGAGAGGGGAAGAGAGGGGAGAGAGGGGGAGGGCGGGGTGTGTTGAGGGGAGGAGCGGTGCGGGCAGGTTGTGGCAGACAGATGACCCCGATGGTAGGTGGTGGTCTGTTTGATTTACACGATGACCTGAGCCCGAACAGGCCGGGACCCGACAGGAGGGTCACAACGAGGCTGCCTGCCTTACATGCAGTTGCATGTGGAGGGCGGGGCGGATTGGTCGGGGTGGAGGTGGAGGTGGGAGTGGAGGTGGGGGTGGGGGGGTGGGGAGGTGGGGAAAGGAGGGTGGGGCTGGTCAGAGTTCAGATTACTGGTGTGGAAGGAAAGTAAGAAGCAGTGAAAGAGTGGAAGAGAGAGCGCGAGGTGAGTGTGGGGCGTGGGGGTGGGGGTGGGGTGGGGGTGGGGTGAATGTAAGTGGGTGAGTGTGTGAGGGCTTGGGGTGTAGTAGTGATGGTGTGAGTGTGGATGGAAGTGGGGATGGATGTGAGTGTGGGTGTATGAATAGGTGTGGGTGTGGAGATGAGGGTTTTGCAGTGTGGGTGTGGGTGTGGGTGTGGGTGTGGGTGTGGAGAAAGCTTGACAGTGTGGGTGTGGGTGTGGGTGTGGGTGTGGGTGTGGGTGGGGGTGTGGGTGTGGGTGTGGGTGTGGGTGTGGGTGTGTGAATGTGGGCGTGGGCGTATCCTATAGATGATAGGATATGCCGGCATTGACTCTCCGCTGTGACTTTGGTTATGGTTTGTTCTCTGTTTTAGGCTTCCACAGTCCTCCTTAGGAAAGGTTCACCGGCCTCTGGGGAAACTTCCCGGGTTTATGCAGATATGGGATGCATATATATATGTGGGGATGGCTTTCTGGATGCACACCAAAATCATTATATATATATAAATATATATATATATGCATTTATATGTTATATAATCTATTCCGACAATATTTTCTAGACTACTCTCTAGTTCCTATTTTTCCCACTTGGCGCCACCTGCATGTGGCCGTTACATAGCCGCCTCGCTTCCCGAAAAAAGAAGTAGTATATATATATATATATATATATATATATATATACACAGACATCTTGGTTGTGCTTCTGGTGTGCGTCCAGGAATAATAAATAACTTGAAATAAAAATAAAATATCTTCATACAAATATAATGAGAAACATAAGGAGGCCGAACTCGTGTCTTATAATTACAAACACGGACGCAATGTATCAATTCCAGGAGCAAATATTACAAAAACATTTTTAAAGAAAATGTTCCTCAATTCTGTAGCAGTATATTCCTTCCCAGATGACCTTTGACCCACTTATACAAGCACCGAAGGAAAGTGACACGAAGGTGAGAGGTGGGAGTGGTGGGGGTCTTCAGTAGCATACATGACCTATATATGAGATTCAGTATGAGAAACCGGGGGCCGTGGTCGAATCGGTAGAGCGCGGACCTCGCATGCATGGAGTTTGATTCCCGGTCGAGTCAAACCAATGACTTATCAAATTTATGCTTGTCGCTTCCTAGCCTGGCGCTTGGCATTAATAGGATAGGGCAAGGACTGGTTAACTCAGTGTCAGGATAATGTGACTGAGTGGGATATTGGGTCATGGTGTCGGCGGCCTGATTTCCCAGTGGGGCAGCACTATAAAGTCGCCATGCATGTGCACTGTCACAAGTCAGTACCTGCCTTGATATGACATTAGATGTTGCCAGGACATAAACCCCAACAACCAAGCAACCAACCAGTATGAGAACTGTGTTTTTATTTGATTAATTACTTTATTTATTTATTATACCAAGTCACATCACTGCACACACAGTCATGTGAATTTAACAGGTCTTTAATCAAAGTTGCCAACTCTCTCGATGTAGCAGATCTCCCTAAAATTCAATAAAAATAACCCCAATCTCCCGATTATAATCTCATGCCAAATAATCATACTAGCTTGTTTTTTTTTAAATGTATAATTAAAAAAAAAATTTAATGCGCTAGAATGCACAATTTTGCAACAATTCTGGGGGACCCCCCCCCCCCCCGGACTAAATGGGATATTGGGTCATGGTCCCGGCGGCCTGGTCTCAGAGTGGGGCAGCATTGTCAAATCACCATGAGTGCACAATCCCACAAGTCGATACTCATCCTGATGTGACCTTAGCTTTTGCTAGGATGTAAAGCCCCAACAAACAGACCTCAGTTTGTAATGTTTATGTTTTCCTGAACTCTACTACTAGATCGCTATTATTAGAGGAGAGTCATAAGTACTGACTTATTCAAATACCCACACCGTACAGGTGTCAATAGTGCTTAGACATTCAACATGTTTAGAGGCCAATAAAGCTTTAATAAGTTTGTTTTATTTAACGACACCTCTAGAGCACATTGATTTTTATCATCAGCTATTGGACGTAAAACATTGATCATTCTGACATATTTATTTAGAGGAAACCCGCTGCCGCCACATAGGCTACTCATTCCGATAAGCAGCAAGGGGTCTTTTATATGACAGGACAGCACATATGACAGACAGCCTTTGATGAACCAGTTGTGGACCACTGGTTGGAATGGAAAATATCCCAAACTGCAAATGTGTCCACTGAGCAGGATCGATGGGATGACCCATCACCCACACCTACACAGCTGGACATGCTACCATCTGAGCTACATCCCGCTCCCACAATCATGCCTTAAGTGCTAAACACATGTGCTTTAAACTAAATCCTTCAAAACCCTAAATATAGCAAACACAGCCATGTGTTGCTCAGTGTTTAGAAGGTGAAGTTAGACTGTGTGTAGCTCTCAGAGAACAGCCAGCTTTAAGGTATACAAACTATGCATAATTTCGCCCCTAATTCTTTTGAATGTCTCAGCATAGATCTTCAGAAATTGGAAATACTTCTGGGGAGGCAGTGTCGCTTGAGATGAGATCTCAGAATTCGGCTTCTCTGTTTCTTTTCCCCCCTTTCCCCCTGGTCCCCTGTTCCCTTTCCCCCTTTCCCCCTGGTCCCCTGTTCCCTTTCCCTCCACTTTCCCTTAAAGTTGCATGGTCCGATGGCATTTGAATTTTTGTCTTATTTTTTAGATAAATATATCAAATTGATCGTTACGAGCTACTAATCATTAGTCCGGACTGATTTTGATTAAAGATGATTAGTTTTGAAGTAATTTGAGCTGAAAGAACCAAAAATAGTTTCGACAAGCTTGTCAAAAGTCCTGTGGCTATGACCCAGATGGTGGTGACCACGTGATGTGAGATGACCCTGCAAGATAGGCCTACTTGGTTGGGGGGGGAGGCTAATGAGGTCACCAGATTGGCCGAGTTGGTTAATGGCCTCCCTGCATAATGGATGTTTCAAAGTGAGTGTCTAAAGGGGTGAGCTTATAAATTCACTAGTTATTCTGTATATGCTGTCCCAAATCATTAGCTAATACACCAGTATCTAAGTTGGATATATAGGATCAAATGTAAGTAGTTGTTTTAATTTTGACAAAATTATATTTCATCGGACCATGCAACTTTAATCTCCATTTTGATTTTCCCATAATTTTCATTTCCCCCCCATTTTTATTTTCCCACTTTCCCTTTCCCTTTTTCCTTTTCCTATTCCCTTTGGCCTTTCCACATTTCCCCTTTTTCCTTATCCCCCTTTTCCTGTTCTTTCCCACCCCCCATTTCATTTTCATTTTTCACTTTTCCTTTTCACTTTTCCTTTTCCCTTTTTCCTGTACTCCCCTTTTCCCCTTTTCTCTTTCCCCCCATTTTCCTTTCCCCTCCATTTTCCTTTCCCCCATTTCCTTTCCCCCTTTCCCCTTCCCCCTTCCCCTTTTCCCTCCCCCCCTTCCCCTTCCCCCTTTCCCCTTCCCCTCCCCCCCCCCCCCCCCCTTCCCCATTCCCCCTTCCCCCTTTCCCCTCCCCTCCTTTTCCCCCCTTCCCCCCTTTCCCCCTCCCCCCCTTCCCCTTCCCCCCTTCCCCCCTTTTCCCCTTCCCCCCATCCCCCTTTCCCATTTTCCTTCCCCCTTTCCCTTTTCGAAGATTGCTCGGTTACACTGTGACAACACCAGTTCCCTCAGAGTGCCGAGGCACTGAAGCGAAACGGGACAAGGCGTTCTTTCACAGGCAGACGTGAATTGACGGGTCACGTGACGTCACAAGAAGGTACTGGCGCCCGTAACGTCACGTCTCCTCGAACGGGGGCCGCGTGACTAACTAACTATAGATGCCGCCAGCAAGTATTGATCCACCAGCTTTCGCCAGCTTGATCAACTTCCGCCATTTTGACACTATGTAACGTTTTTCTTAAAGCTGCATAGTCCGATGGAAACATCAGATTTTCAAAACCAAAACAATTATTTAGATTTGATTCTACATATCTAACGTAGGTACTGGTGCACTTATTAAACACTTGTCACCACATAGAAGGGAATACTGAGGCAATTTAACAGAATCTGTTACTACAGAAGCCTATGGGGTTAGAGTTTTGCCGTGCTTGCCAACACTAATTTGGCATGTTTGCACTTCAAATATCTCTAAAGTTCGCCATTTTAACTAAAAGTTACATCAAACTAAAGACAGGTAGATTATAACATTCATCCTAATAAATTTATTTCAGAAAATAACAGAACCTCAAAGCCATCAGACCATGCAACTTTAACGTGTAATATATAAAAATACAGTTTCATATGCCCATACCAACTATTGTTTGGATTAAAACAATTATATATATATATATATATATATATATTTATTTATAAATAGCAGTAGTGGTTAGAAGTTGATCCTTCCGTCCCATACTTGGTGGCGCCCTCAATCGCGGTCGGTCGCCTGTCTGCTGGGGACTATTTAGTGTCTCGGGGTTTGGCACCAGAATCATGGGCGGTTTGTAGGGGCATGCAATGGTGGTTGTCAGGGTGGGGGGGGGGGGGGTGCAAGGGGGGCAGGGAGGGAAGTGTGGGGGGGGGGTGGTAGGTTTGGCAAGGGGTGAAGTAACAGGGCCGAGAGTTTTTTTTTGGTGTTTCTTGTGTGTGTACTTTTGTGTGTACAGTAGTTGATTAAGCGGGGGAAATTTCAATCGCAGATTCCTCATTCCACTGCTCCTTAGCCTATCCTAGTGATGCTGAATGCCAGGCTAGGTAGCGACAAATATAACTTTTTACGTCATAGGTTTGACTTGATCAGGGTTCAAAACCCATGACCTACCAATATGTGCGACGGACACTCAACTCATTCGGCCATCCCTTCTGGTTGAATGTGGACGAACGAATGTTGGGGCAAGAATGCGAGCAGAATTGGCGCAAACGAAAGAATGACCTGTATATTTGTGGTTTGGAGGGTGTGGGCGGGGTGCATAGAGGTTAGTGGGCACAGGAATGAATAGGACTTCAAGAGAGATAGGGAGATAGAGAGATAGAGAGATAGAGAGTGAGAGAGTGAGAGAGTGAGAGAGTGAGAGAGTGAGAGAGAGTGAGAGAGTGAGAGAGAGTGAGAGAGTGAGAGAGTGAGAGAGAGAGTGAGTGAGTGAGAGAGTGAGAGAGAGTGAGAGCCTGAGAGAGTGAGAGAGAGTGAGAGAGAGTGAGAGAGAGTGAGAGAGAGTGAGAGAGGGTGACAGAGAGTGAGAGAGTGAGAGAGAGTGAGAGAGAGTGAGAGAGAGTGAGAGAGAGTGAGAGAGTGATTGATTGATTGATTGATTGGTGGTTGCTTTACGCCGTGTCGGCAGCATAGGCCATATTCACGGCGAGAAATGTTTGTTTTTTGTTCAAACCATCGCTTTTACATGTAAAAGCAGACAATCAATTATGTGCCAATAGACACTAATTAAATTAGAAAGCTCACAATCATATATCTGTGGTCAAGGGAAACAAATTCCCATAGAAAAAGAAAAGTTTCATTAATAATTAATAGAATCCATTTAGTAAACTATATAAGGTGGTACAGTCCAGCTGCCCTCAAAAAGGCTAAAATGTTTTCCTGTTTTACCTTAGTAAAAAGGTCATGCATACTGTCTGCAGTGTAGAACCGTTGGCGCAGGGCCAAAAAATCAACGCAACTTAGTAAAATGTGTTTGAGTGTCAGTGGGGACTGACACCCAATACATTCAGGGGGAGGTTCCCCCTTGAGCAGAAAAGCATGTGTAAGCCACGAGTGGCCAATACGGCAGCGGCTAAGGACCACTTGGTCCCGCCGACCTCCCGCATGAGTCTGTGGTGGCTTTCCCACAGATGGTTCAATTTCTTTAAGTTTATTAATGTTTTCATCCCACTCATGTTGCCATTTGGATTTTATGTGGGTGGCTATTAGTGGTTTCAGATCAGAGTGAGGGATCAGACACGGTTCAAGATCACAGTTCAGGGCCTTCTTCGCAGCCCGATCAGCTCGTTCGTTTCCTTGTATGCCAGCATGGCCAGGCACCCAGCACAGGTGGATATCATACCCATCTGTTGTCAGTTGGTTCATTTTATAAATGACCATTGCTAGAATAGGGTGATTCGTTTTCAGTCCAGCAACAGCCAGGAGGCAAGAGAAGGAATCACTGTATATAACATAGTTAGTGTGGTTGGATACCTCGATATACTCCAAAGCGAGAAGGAGTGCTCGGGCCTCTGCAGTGAAAATCGAGCTCTGATCTGGCAAACGTACACCAAATTTTTCCCGTCGGCAGACTGCCGCAGCAGCTACCCGGCTTTGGTCTTTCGAACCATCAGTATATATGGAGAGGTGGTCTGCAAACTGGCCTTGAATCTCTGCATGCAGTCCTTCGTACTCGAGTGGATGTGTCCCAGATTTCCTCAGTTCCGTGAGTCGGAGGATAACCGATGGCTTTCTCAACGACCACGGGGGATGTTCTGGGACTTTGGCATCCTCCAACACGTCCAAATCCACGCCTAAGGCCTCCAAATGAGGTTTCATTCGGAGCCTCAGTGGCCGGATGTAATTTGGCCTGGCTTCATACCTGGATTCGTCATGTTGCTCGAATAGACAATTGTGTGCAGGATTCAATGCATTAGTTTTTATCTTGACTACATATTGCATGGCCAGTTTGATTCTCCTGTTATTAAGTGATGGTTCATTGGCTTCGACATAAAGGCTCTGAACTGGTGAGGTGCGGAAGGCCCCAAGGGCCAGGCGCAGTCCCTGGTGGTGGATCGTGTCTAGCAGCCCAATATATGATTTCCTTGCGGAACCATATACTATGCTGCCGTAATCCACTCGTGAACGAACCAAGGTTCTGTACACGGAGAGCAGAACATCTCTGTCCGCTCCCCACTCTGAGCTGGACAGCACCCTCAGAATATCCAGCGCTTTCAGGCATCTTGTTTTCAGGTACTTTATATGTGGCACAAAAGAGAGTGAGAGAGTGAGAGTGAGAGAGTGAGAGAGAGTGAGAGAGTGAGAGTGAGAGAGTGAGAGAGAGTGAGAGAGTGAGAGAGAGTGTGAGAGAGTGAGTGTGTGAGTGAGTGAGTGAGTGTGTATGAGTGAGTGTGAGTGAGTGTGAGTGAGTGTGAGTGAGTGAGTGTGAGTGTGTGTGAGTGAGTGTGAGTGTGTGTGAGTGTGAGTGAGTGAGTGTGAGTGAGTGTGTGAGTGTGAGTGTGTGTGAGTGAGTGAGTGTGTGTGTGTGAGTGTGTGTGAGTGTGAGTGAGTGTGTGTGAGAGTGAGTGTGTGAGAGAGTGAGTGTGTGATGGAGTGAGTGTGCATGAGTGAGTGTGAGTGTGTGTGAGTGAGTGTAGTGTGTGTGTGAGTGTGAGTGAGTGTGAGTGTGAGTGTGAGTGAGTGAGTGTGAGTGAGTGTGAGTGTGAGTGAGTGTGAGTGAGTGTGTGTGAGTGTGAGTGTGTGTGAGAGTGAGTGTGTGTGAGTGAGTGTGAGTGTGAGTGTGAGTGAGTGAGTGTGAGTGTGAGTGAGTGAGTGTGAGTGAGTGTGAGTGTGAGTGAGTGTGAGTGAGTGTGAGTGAGTGTGAGTATGTGTGAGTGTGTGTGAGAGTGAGTGTGTATGAGTGAGTGTGAGTGTGTGTGTGAGTGTGAGTGTGTGTGTGAGTGTGAGTGAGTGTGAGTGTGAGTGAGTGAGTGTGAGTGAGTGTGAGTGTGTGTGAGTGTGTGTGAGTGTGAGTGTGTGTGAGAGTGAGTGTGTGTGAGTGAGTGTGTGCGTGTGTGAGTGTGTGTGGAATGTAGAGTGTCACAGTGTGTGTGTGAGTGGAATGTAGAGTGTCACAGTGTGTGTGAGTGGAATGTAGAGTGTCAGGGTGTGAGTGGAATGTAGAGTGTCTGAGTGTGTGAGTGTGCGTGGAATGTAGAGTGTCACAGTGTGAGTGTGCATGGAATGTAGAGTGTCAGAGTGTGTGAGTGTGCGTGGAATGTAGAGTGTCACAGTGTGAGTGTGCATGGAATGTAGAGTGTCACAGTGTGAGTTTGCGTGGAATGTAGAGTGTCACAGTGTGAGTGTGCGTGGAATGTAGAGTGTCACAGTGTAGAGTGTCACAGTGTGAGTGTGCGTGGAATGTAGAGTGTCAGAGTGTGTGAGTGTGCGTGGAATGTAGAGTGTCACAGTGTGAGTGTGTGTGGAATGTAGAGTGTCACAGTGTGTGTGAGTGGAATGTAGAGTGTCACAGTGTGGGTCTGTGAGTGGAATGTAGAGTGTCACAGTGTGTGTGTGTGAGTGGAATGTAGAGTGTCAGGGTGTCAGTGGAATGTAGAGTGTCACAGTGTGGGTCTGTGAGTGGAATGTAGAGTGTCACAGTGTGTGTGTCTGTGAGTGGAATGTAGAGTGTCAGGGTGTCAGTGGAATGTAGAGTGTCACAGTGTGTGTGTGAGTGGAATGTAGAGTGTCACAGTGTGTGTGTGAGTGGAATGTAGAGTGTCAGGGTGTCAGTGGAATGTAGAGTGTCTGAGTGTGTGAGTGGAATATAGAGTGTGCAGTGGTACTGAAACAGAGGGAAAACGTAGAAAAGGGTGAATATGAAAGCGCGAATGAGAGCGCAAACATATAGGATGATAGTAACCAGTGGTCCACAACTGGTTCATCAAAGGTATGTGGTATGTGCCGTCCTGTCGGTAGGAAAGTGTATATAAAAGACCCATTGCTGCTTATCAGAAAGAGTAGCCTATGTGGCGGAAGCGGATTTCCTCCAAGGAAATATGTCAGAATGACCATATGTTTGACGTCCAATAGCCGATGATAAAAATCTATGTTCTCTCAGAGGCGCCGTTAAATAAAACAAACCTTCTCTTTTTTAGAAAAAGAGGATGAATGGAGGAGAGTGAGACTGAGAGAGTACACACACGCGTACACTGACACACTAACACACACACTCATACACTGACACACTCACTCTTACTCAGACTGACACACTCCCACTCTCACACCCACCCACCCACTCACACACACAAACCCACACTCACACACTAACACACATACACCCACATCCCACCTGCACCCACTAGTCGTCCATAAAACCCCACATAAACCAAGGTTAAACCCTGTTTACACAAAAGGCCACCAGGGGGCCAGCGGACACGTGACTCGCTGGCCCTCTGGTGGCGACCCGTGACTTTAACGCGCCCGGGGATTGCGAGGTGAGCCCTGTACACTGCGCATGCGCCCAGACGCTGGCGCAGGCGCAGTTAATTGGATCATAAACGTCCGAGGAGTTGTTCGCGTGCTGTGTCCCCCTGGCGGCCGTCTTGTGCGTTACAACTTACATACCCGCTATGCATAAAACCCTTAAAGTCAATGGGGGCTCCCACCAACGTCAGTCTCACGTCGTCAGGCGGCCGCGGTCGCCACCGGTGACAGTAACTGGCAACAGAGCATGTGCTGGTACCTATGTGTGCGCAGCGGGTATTACGCTGGTGCGGTCTGCGCTGTCACTGACCGGGGTCACTTAGATAACATATTCACACACAAACACCCATCCCCCACACAGGGAATGTGTGAATGACAGCCGCTTCTAAAATTGAGCAAAAACTGCTTTGGTATGGATCAATTTACTACAAACAAGCTGTGAAGGCGCTGGTTCCAGTGGATGGTGCTTATATTTATATATATATTGGGATAGACTTGAGGAACTTGGAGAGAATGCGAAAAGCCCCAACAAAGTTAGATGGCAGCCACTGGATGCAGGGGGGCACCCAGGAATTGGCTAGGGGATTTTCCAAATATGGATCGAAACTACCCCTATTTTAGGGTAATTTTTTTCACATGGGTTGGTGGAACAACACCCGTTTTAGGGAAATATTTTACATGGTTTTCTGGTGTAACAACCCACATTTTGGTGCAATTTTTCACATAATCTTAAAATCTAGTTTTCCTTAATAAATGTTATGCAAGAATTTAGGTCTATATGATTCATGAAATTATATTTTGTTTAAAAATACTTCTTTTTTTGTGGGGGGGGGGGGGGTCCGGGCAATCAGGAAACCCCCCTGGGTGCGCCCCTGGGATGCTCTCGATTCAAATTTTAAAGTGTGTTAATCTATGGGATTTCACCAATTCTTCCCTCCACAAGTATTGGGCTATGGTAGATAAGTATTTTAACAATACCTTTAGTATATTAATTTGCAAATTGATATGGATATGTCCATAACCCAGCATTACAACATTTTATTCAGTATAACCCCGTTAAACCAAACTTGAAGGGACCCTAGAAATTTGTTTGGATTAACCGATCATTGGTTTAACCGAGCTTTGGTTTGGACTTTGACTTGGCTTTGGTAAAAACGCAGGTGCATTATGAATGCAATATACAATATATGTGGACACTTTGATTAGTGTTTTTTTATGTATATACAATATAACCCCATTAAACCAAGCTCAGTTAAACCAAACGATCGGTTAATCCAAACTTTTCTCGGCGGCCCGGCAAAATACTACAATTTATCAAACCAAAAAAGTCTCAGATGACCTTATAACCACATGAAAGTTTGGTTTAACCATACCGGAAGTGGCCTGGGGGAGAGACAATTTTGTTTGGATTAACCGATAGTTTGGATTAACCGACTTTGGTTTAACCAACTTTTTTATATGATATATGGTAGTATTTTGCCGGGCCGCCAAAAAAGGTTTGGATTAACCGATCGTTTGGTTCAACCGAACTTGGTTTAACGGGGTTGTACTGTATATGGGTTTGCTAAGTGGCCATGTCACGTGGTTACATGAGTAACTACTGGCCACCCATCCCAAAGATGGAGCGACATTCACCACAGCGCTGACATAGTGAGCAGCGTGATTTGGTTGGTTGGTTGGTTGTTGGAGTTGTTCGTCCTGGCAACATACTTGTGACAGTGTGCACTCATAGCGACTTTATAGTGCTGCCTTCTGGGAGACCAGGCCACCAGCACCACAATCGCATATCCCACTCAGTCACATTATCCTGACACTGAGCCAACAACCAGTCCTCGCCCTATCCTAATAATGTCGAGCGCCTGGCTAGGAAGTGAAAAGTATCAATCTTTAAGTCATATACATTTACATACATTTATATACATTTATATCATTCTTTTTATATATAACCCCCAAAAAGCAACATGACTTGTACAGTGTCCATTTGTAAACAAATCTGGAGGGAGGAGGGGAAACAGTTTCTCTTCCATCGCCCGCCTATTTCACAAACACACGCACACACACACGCACACGCACACGCACACGCACGCCACACACCACAAACTTGCGACACACAAAAAGCGAGTGGCGGGGAGGCTGGTTTATCTGTGTGCGAGTGTGTTCTGACGGCATGGTTGACTGGCGGTTGCCGGTATTTGTACACAAGAGACAACGGCCGGATTGTGTGACCTCAGAGTTCAGATGGGTCCAGGCTGTCCCGACATGCAATGCCCTTTGTCATTACCTTGCACCCCCCTCCCGCAACCACCTCCAACTTCCGCTCGCCCCCCCCCCCCCCCCCCCCCCTCCACACTCCCACCGCGCCCCACTCTTGTCTGCGACTGCCACTGTCCCCGCACCTCACAGTGGCAAGAGACGGGGCCAACTTTGAAATTGTCGTCTGCTGTCACTAAAATATCATCTGCTGCGTCTAAAATGGAACTCGGGGTCGGAACTGTTGGTTAAGTCAATAAATGCCGTCTGCTTTCCTCAGCAGAATGGAAGTGTTCCATGGCGGTGAACAAAGAATGTGTTCTCAAGGATTGTGTAAAACTACTAGTGGTCGCTACCTATACACCGGTCTCACACACAGTGTGTCAAACTGTCATGAGCACTACTCAAATGGCGGATAGGGGCTTCCACCTCTGCATAATATTAGGCACCTCTGTTGTGTGCTCAAGTAAAATGGTGGAAGCGGGGGGGGGGGGGGGCAGAAGTTATGGCCACCCTGTATTTGGAAGAATTTTTTTTTAAATTTTTGTTTTAACATCAGCAGTTTTCATTCAAAGTTAAACGCACGCGGCTGGAGAACCAACTCAATTTAAACAGTTTTAAAAGTTTTCACACGTTTGGTTTCCTTTATTGTTTTAAAACCCAGACTCTATGTGAACAAAGGAGGGGGGAGGGGGTGTTGTGTTGTGTGTGTGGGGGGGTGGGGGTGGGGGGGGGGGTAAAGTCTGTCTTAACTACAGATACTGTCATTTATTTCCTGGGCGGCGTTCTGGTGGTGGGGTTTGTGGAGGTTGAGGGTGGTGGGTCGGGAGATCGTTGGTTGTTGTAGTTTTACGTCCTGGCAACATTTAAGGTCATATCAGGACGGGGTGGGGAGATGTTAGAGGAAGTGGTGTAAATGGGATCGTTGTGTCTTTTATTAGTGGTTACAGGCATATTTGCTATATAATGTATTATGTAAATATAAAAAGGATGTTATGCTATTTAATTCAACATTCCTGTGCTGTATGAATGCATTACAACTATATTTCTAGTTTAGTTCTACTTCCTGATAACGTAAATGTATTAAAAGTTTCGGTACCATCGCGAATATAATAAATATAACATATATATATATTATTAACAAATATATAAGTTATATTTGTTTTAGTAGCGGTGGTACCGTATATATTGCTTCCGACCGAGTGGCGAATATATATATCACCTGAGTCGCCCAGGGCCCGTATGCACAAATCGGTGTTAGGGCCGTAACTGCGGTTTAGCTAGCTCCACACGGCTAACGGTGGAAAATCCGTATGCATCAATCGGTGCCAGTGCTAGCCGCCGAGCATAGCCTAGGCTAAGCTAAACTACTTTCAGAGCAGGGGTAACGGGCTACCCGGACTGGTTAGTGTGTGTCAGTCATGTCAATCTTTTCAATGCTATCATATTTAACTGAATTACATACGCAATAAGTGAAATTTGATCAATTTAACACTAAATTCGAAGCGATATTAACGCTGCCACCGCATCAGCGGCGATATTAATATTTTCGAATCGACAAATGTGAACTAAACAAATCGCTGCCGCCGCCGCATGGACGTCGATATCCATACTGTCGACCGCCGCCGCCGCTCCCGCTGCATTGCCGCCGCCGCATCGATGTAGGGCCAAATCTATTCAATGCTATCATATTTAACAGAATTACATACGCAATTAGTGAAATTTGATCAATTTAACCTTAAATTCGAACCGATATTAACACGCCGCCGCATTGGCGGCGTTATTCATATTGTCAAATTGACGAATGTAAACTAAACAAATCGCTGCCGCCGCCACATCGATGTTGATATCCATACTGTCGAATATCAACAAAACAGATCGCCGCCGCCACCGAATCGGTGGCAGTATTGTCAAATAGCGGCGCTCGCCGGCAACAGGCTCAGAGGGAATTCACAAATCTATAAATTAGGTCACGGTTAGCTATCCGCCCCGGCTAGGACATTGGTGCATACGACTTGACCTATTTCTCCAACCCGCCGCTACCCGGTGTTAGCTACCCCAGAGCTAGCACCTAGCACCGGCTAAGCCTAACACCGATTCGTGCATACGGGCCCTGGTCGTGTTAATCGATTACGGCCTGTATGGCTTACAGATCCAGGGGGACGGGTGTAGTAGTAGTCTACACTGACCTCTCAGGCAGGGAGCCACCTGGACAGCCCGAAGTAGGCATGGATAGAGTCATAGCAGAAGGAAGCCTAGATAGACTAATACTAATAGTTAGAATGGTAGCCCTAGAATGCGAAGATATCTGGGTTCAAACCCTGATCTATGTGTAATATTTCCCATTTTCATCATCCACACAACAATACCATATATATATATATATATATATATGCGCTGTCCAAGCCATTATATGAGTATACTAAGCCGGAAAATCCATCTACTCCCCAGCCAGTAAGTCATCGGCTGGTCACCTACTCATTAGGTCATCTATCGGTACCCCTTGAACTCCCCACGCGACGCCACCTGCTCGCCCACACATCAGCGGCCGTTATCCTCACTCACTGTACTGCTGATATTTTTATAATGATATATATATATATGTATACATGTGTTGCCATATATAATAACAGGTTCCTTATATTCACATAAGGCACTATGCATATATAGCCACAATATCGTCACATTCCCCAATAATATCTGTATAACAGGATTTATACTTCACACATATATAGCATCTATACATGCATGGAGTGTTTGGTCTCAAACCCTAGCAGATGGCAGTAGAAAGGCAAAATGCCACAGTTTTCGCCAAGTGACAAGCGCCATAGAAATGTGGAGATCCGCATGGACTGTGCATGGACGCCACAATAGACAATCAGTTAGCATATCAGTGTCAGCTGACACCGGCTTCATACACGTGCACCTCCCCTCTACCCCCATTACCCACAATCCCCCGCTTCTCCTAACGATTCCTCGAACATTTACTCCAATGGTAGTTCTGTACACACTCCTCTCTCTGTATATCTCTCTACTCCAATGGTAGTTCTGAACATACTCCTCTCTCTGTATATGTCTTTACTCCAATGGCGCTCTCCTCTGTATACCTCTCTACTCCTCTCTCTGTATACCTCTCTACTCCAATGGTAGTTCTGAACAGACTCCTCTCTCTGGATATCTCTCTACTCCAATGGTAGTTCTGAACACCCTCCTCTAAATGTACATCTTTCTACTCCAATGGTAGTTCTGAACACACTCCTCTCTCTGTATATCTCTCTACTCCAATGGTAGTTCTGAACACACTCCTCTCTCTGTATATCTCTCTACTCCAATGGTAGTTCTGAACACACTCCTCTCTCTGTATATCTCTCTACTCCAATGGTAGTTCTGAACACACGCCTCTCTCTGTATATCTCTCTACTCCAATGGTAGTTCTGAACACACTCCTCTCTCTGTATATCTCTCTACTCCAATGGTAGTTCTGAACACACTCCTCTCTCTGTATATCTCTCTACTCCAATGGTAATTCTGAACATACTCCTCTCTCTGTATATCTCTCTACTCCAATAGTAGTTCTGAACACACTCCTCTCTCTGTACATCTCTCTACTCCAATGGTAGTTCTGAACACACTCCTCTCTCTGCATATCTCTCTAGTCCAATGGTAGTTCTGAGCACACTTCTCTCTCTGTATATCTATCTATCTCTCTGGTATATAACATAATGTGCATCTACACACATGCACATGCAGATCTTGTATATATGCACATTTATATATATACGATTATAATATATATATGTGTGATATATAACACATTATGCAAGTATAAAGATATGTAACGGAATTATTATATCGTTATATTCCATAAGACCCAACACTCTACCGGTGGCGCCACCTGCAGCCCTCCTCACCTCCACTGGATGTTGACTAGTGTCAGTTGCATGGGAGGATATTATTTTTTTTTACAAAGTCTGTTGTTGCGATAGAATAAAGGCACAAGACAATATTTATTACTGAGTAAGTATATTCTCTGGTCAGTGTGACTGATGCCAGCTCGTGTCCGTTAAGGTCAAGGAAAACCGGTGGTGCTGCAACCTGCCATGTGTGTCGATACGGAGGAGGCAACACACATAATACATAGAATAATAATAAAGAACGAGTGCCTTCCCCCCATCTTTATACTCATATAAGTAACTATGCATCACATATATACTCATAAGCAAGTTTATATGGATATTTGATATATGTTCATATAGTCATATTTATATAAATGTTATGTACTTATGTGAATATGTGCTCATGTGAATATTATATTCATACACAGGTAATACCGGACGTGGTAGCCGAATCGATAGAGCACAGGCTTCCCAGGTCGGCAGTTCAATTCCCGGTCAAGTCAAACCAATGACTTATAAGTTATAAAATTGATACTTGTCACTTCCTACCTCAGCTTTAATAGGATAGGAAAGGACTGGTTAGCTCAGTGTCAGGATAATGTGAATGTGTGGGATATTGGACCGTGCTGCCGGTGGCCTGGTCTCCCAGTGGGGTAGCCCTATAAACTCGCCATGAGTGCACACTGTCATAAGTCAGTACTCATCCTGAAATGATATTAGATGTTGCTAGGGTGTAAAACGACAAGCAAACAAACTGCAGTAAAATCTCTCGAAATCGACCGACCATGGGGCCGACTTTAAATGGTCCATTTAGGGAGGTGGTCAGTTTAAGTGTTTTTTTTCTTCATTATAATGGTATTGTATGGGCGATCGTTTGGGATCCAAATAAAGCAATCGATAGGAGTGGGACATAGCTCAGGCGGTGGGACACTACACTGTGAACGTGTGGATTATCCGATCGATCCTGCTCAGTGGTCACATTTGTAGTTTGGGCTATTTTCTGTTCCAACCATTGGTCCACAACTGGTATGTGCTGTCCTGTTTGCGATAAGCTGCAAGGGGTCTTTTATATGCACTTTCCCACAAAGACTACCCTATGTGGCGGCAGCGGGTTTCCTCCAAAGAAATATGTCAGAATGACCGTATGTTTGACGTCCAATAGCCAATGATTTGAAAACCAATGTGCTCTAGAGGTGTTGTTAAATGAAAAAACTTTCAACAAAAGCGATCGATATAGGGGAGTGGTCGATCTGTGGAGGTGGTGGGCTAGAGAGGTTTGACTGTGCGCAGGCGTGTCGGTACGACGCCGCCCCCAGTGCCGGGTGGTGCGGGTGACAGCGGGCAATTTGCCCACTTTTTGTGCTGATGACAGACCGAAATGTTAGGGTCTTATCGCCACACACCGCACACCAGCCCCAGTCACGTCACGTGTCCGTCACCGTCACCACCGTCACCACCGTCACCACCGTCACTAACAGAACGCCGCCACTTCTCGCCACCGGCTTGGCCTTTGGCCGCTTGCAAGTTGGGGTGTGTGATATATATAAATATACATATATATATATATATATATATATATATATATATATATGTATATATTATGTGATGTATAATGCATTATGCGAGTATAAATGCAAGGGTAACATGATCATCCTGTATTTCCTCATGCGCTTTGGTGGAGCGCTCCCCCACCCCCCCCTCCCAGCTGTTGGGTATTGCCGGGCGGGCGCCCCCTAGCGTCACACTCTGGAGGGAAATTTACATATATATATATATATATATGTATATATATGGATAGTGATAGACTGTTATCGCATGTAATAATCTCTGGAGTGTCCGCTATTGCCCCCCCCCCCTTTCCTGGGTGGGGTGGGTACCGGCATCCTTCACTTCTCCCCCCCCCCCCCATCCGGGGCTTCCACACGACACTCGCTCGGAAGTTTTATATATATATACGTATGTGTTGTTTGTTGTTGTTTTACATCCTAGCAACATCTAAGGTCATATCAGGTGGGTACCGACTTGTGACAGTGCACACTCATGGCAACTTTATAGTGCTGCCCCACTGGAAGACCAGGCCACCAGCACCATGACCTGATATCCCACTCAGTCACATTATCCTGACACTGAGCAAACCACTCCTTGCCCTGTCCTAATAATTCCGAGCGCCAGGCTAGGAAGCGACAGTATCAATTTTTAAGTCATTGGTTTGACTCGACCAGGCTTTGTACCCACGACCCTACCATCTACCAACACAGGCGACGGACGCTCTAACTCATTCGGCCATCCCGTCTGGAACTGCTGTCTGTATATGTCTCTATATAGGCCTACACATATGTCCACCCACTCACTATCACATACATGTAATCCAAAAATGGTAACAAACATTAGAATCGAACCTGCAAACATGTTTTTTTTTCTATATATATATTCCTACTCTTTTGTTCATTGCTCAATAACCATGTTATCATATGAAAAGTGGAATTAGTGAGAATTAAAGTTATTTTCAGGTACAAACCTTTTATTTAAACTACATTTTTGGATTGGCGTTTGCATGGTTTTGCGCCTGAACTCTTCATATATATATATATATATATATATAATAAGTGGATATATAATATATACATACAATACCCATGTAACCATACATGGCTATAGGATTGAATTCACAGCTAGCTATATAATATATACAGATACATATACAGCTAAGTGGGAGAACACTTACCCACATATATAGGCCTATATATTTATGTAGGCGTATATATATATATATATATATATATATATATATATATATACATACACATGTATGTGTATCTGGACTCATTCGCCGTACGAATTTAACTATTTATATATATATGCATATATATATATATATATATATATATATATAGTAAAACCTCTCTAAGTCGACCGACCATGGGACCGACTTTAAGTGGTCCATTTAGGGAGGTGGTCGGTTTAGAGTTAGAATATCTTTACAGAGGTATTCTTGGGACCCAAATGAAGCAATCGATATAGGGGAATGGTCGATCTGTGTAGGGGTCGGTATAGAGAGGTTTTACTGTATATATATATGATCTATAATCTATTATGGGAATATAAACACATATGTGCCTCCCTATTCGTCTTTCTAATTCAGTGCACATTTCTGCACTGCCCACTACCAAGCACCACACACTGCTACCTCCGCCGGTCTTTTAACACCGACCTGCGGTAAGACACGAGCAGGGGTGATTTACCTGACACGTTGACAGGGGTCGACTAGTAACACGGCCCCTCCCCCATTTACACCATACACACACTTAGAGCTATCATCAACAACAGGCCGGCCGCGCCCGCCTCCTTGTCCCGCCGCCCGCCCCGCCCCCTTCCCCGCCTCGTGGTCCCGCCGCCGCCCCCGCTACCTGCCCCGCCTCCCGCCTGTTGCCCCGCCGACCCTCGCCCCCATCCCGCCGGCCTCCCTCCCTTGCTCGGCCGGTTCCCGGGGTGCGGGTTGTTCGACGGGCCGGTTTCCCCGGGTGTCCCCCCGTCCCTTCCGGCCCTCCCCCCCCCCCCCCCCCCGGCTCCCGGACCCCCGGCGCCCCTGGCCGTAGTGTGGACCGCCGAGTGAGCACTATCCTTACACTTGTGACCAGGCTCAGGTCACCCCAGCCGGTCACACACACACACACACACATATACACACACACACACACACACACACACACACACATATACACACATACATATACACACAAGGTTCTACTGGAAACGCCTTCCCCTCGCCTTCCCCCCGACTTCCCCGCATTCCGAGACTGTTGCGACTGTTGCGACTGTTGCGACTGTTGCGACTGTTGCGACTGTTGCGACTGTTGCGACTGTTGCGACAATATACATAACCCCATAAACACCAATTCAAAATAAAATATTTTTATTAGAGGGTAATTGTAATTCTCACTAATTCCACTTTTCTTGTGATGAAATGGTTATGAAGCAATGAACAACAAAAATAGGAATATAAAAAAAATTAACCTTTTGAAGGTTTTACTCCAATGTTTATCTCAATTTTTGGATTGATGTTTGGCTAAATTTTGAGACAGTTGAAGTGCAAACATGCTAAATTAATTTAGACAAGCATGCCAAAACTCTGGCACCATAGGCTTTTGCAGTAACAGGTTCTGTTAAATTGCCTCAGTATTCCCTGATATGTGGCAACAAATGCTCAATACGTGCATCAGTATCTAAGTTAGATACTGTAGAATCAAATCCAGATAAGTGTTTTGGTTTTGAAAATGTGATGCTTCATCGGACTATACAGCTTTAATTGCTATGTTAAATAACCACTTGTTTCACATAAATGTTAGTGTTCAGCCACCATCCATATCCTTCATACATAACCTTGGTTAGAATTATACCTTTCTTTTTTTGTATTAAGGCTTTACATGGTTCTTTTGTTTGTTTGGGTTTTTACATCCTTGTGACATCTAAGGTCATATCAGGACGGGTACCGACTTGTGACAGTGTGCACTCATGGTGACTTCATAGTCCTGCCCCACTGGGAGACCAGGCCTCGAGCACCATGACCTGATTTCCCACCAATTCACATTATCCTTATAATATTAAGCCATTAATTAACCTTGACACTGAGCTAACCAGTCCTTGCCCTATCCTAGTAATGTTGAGTGTCAGGCTAGGTAGCGACAAGTATAAATTTGATAAGTCATTGATTTGACTCGATTGGCATTTCAAACTCCCCACCTTCTACACGGGAAGCCTGCGCTCTACCGATTCGGTCACTGCATCCGGTCAGGTAGCCAATGGTCTTTACACTTTCACACCCAGGGCATGGTTCGCCAATAAAAGGCGTAGGCACGAGGGGCTCGTACGATGTGGCTGTTCACAGTCAAGTGCTGGTGGTTGTGCTCATATAATGTGGATTTGATTTGCTCCAACCTAACTGAGGTCAGGTTAATCAGGCCAGGCTAGGTTTATTTGAACAGCTTGCTGACCTTGTTTTGTACGGACCAGGGGCCATATGCACCAATCGGAGTTAGGGCCTTAACCGCGGCTAGGCTAGCTCCACACGGCTAACAGTGGAAAATCCGTATGCGTCAATCGGTGCCAGCGCTAACCGCGGACCGTAGCCTAGGCTAAGCTACCCCAGTTTCAAATCGGGTTTAACTGCTAGCCGGGGCGGTTAGTGTGCGTGTATGGGTCTCAATCTATTAAATGCTATCATATTTAACAGAATTACATACGCCATAAGTAAAATATTGATCAATTTAACCCTAAATTCGAACCAATATTAACGCTGCCGCCGGATTGGCAGCGTTATGCGTGTTGTCGAATCGACGAATGTAAAGTAAACAAATCGCTGCCGCCGCAGTGATGTCGATATCCATACTGTCCAACGTCAACTAAAAATGGCCGCCGCAACCACCGCCGAATCAACGGCAATATATTAGGCCCAATTCTATTCAATGCTGTCATATTTAACAGAATTACATACGCAATAAGTGAAATCTTATCAATTTAACCCTAAATTCGAACCGATATTAACGCTGCCGCCAATACAGCGGCTTTATTCATATTGTTGAATCGAGGGAATTCCCAAATCTATAAATAACTTAACGGTTATCTACCTGCCCTGGCTAAAACATTGGTGCATACCAGTTTACCTTTTTCGTGGAACCCCCGGTACCCGGTGCTAGCTGACCGGAGCTAGCGCCTAGCTCCGGTTAAGCCTAGCAAAACTTGGTGCATATGGCCCCAGAAGGGATGGCCGAATGAGTTGAGCATCCGTCACCTGATTTGGGAGATCGAGGGTTCCGAACCCATGGGTTCATGGCTTCGAACCCTGGTCGAGTCAAACCAAGGACTTACAAATTGATTCTTGTCGCTTCCTAGCCTGGTGCTCGGCATTATTAGGATAGGGCAATGAATGGGTGGCTCAGTGGCAGGATAATGTGACTGAGTGGGATATCAGATCATGGTGCTGGTGGGCTGGTTTCCCATTGGGGCCGCACTATAATTATAAAGTCGCCATGAGTGCGCACTGTCACAAGTAGGAACCTGTCGTGATATCACCTTAGATGTTGCTAGGATGTATAACCACAAACAAACTAACAAATGTTGTGTACGCACATTAAAGGTTGCACAGTCCGATGGTTTTGAGTTTCTATCATTTACTGAGATAAATATATTAGGTTGATCGTTATAATCTACCGTACTTTAGTTTGAAGTAACTTTTATTTTGAATGGCTAAGTTTTGAGATATTTGAAGTGCAAACATGCACAAAATAATGCAAGCATGCCAAAAGTCTGACACCGTTGTCTTCTGTATAAATAACTTCCATGGAATTGCCTCAGTAGTCCCTTCTATGTGATGACAAATGTTTAATAAGTGCACCAGTATCTAAGTTAGATATGTAGAATCAAATCTAGGTAATTGATATGGTTTTGAAAATTCGATATTTTCATCAGACTATGCAGCTTTAAACCGACTATGTACGCCTTTTATTAAAGCTACATTGTCCGATGAAAGCACACATTTGTCCAAACTAAGCTACTCACTTAGATTTGATTCTACATATCCAATGTTGATCCCGGTGCCTCCCATTAAAGCTGCATAGTCCGATGAAATATCAAATTTTCAAAACCAAACCAATTATGTAGATTTGATTTTACATATCTAACTTAGATACTGATGCACTTATTAAGCATTTGTTTCCGCGTAGAAGGCAATACTGAGTCAATTTAACAGAACCTGTTACTGCAGAAGTCTATGGTGCCAGAGTATTGGCAAGCTTGCCAAAACTTATTTTCCATGTTTGCACTCAAAATATCTCAAAAGTTTACCATTTAAAATAAAAGTAACTTCGAACTAATGTAAAGTAGATACTAGTGATCGATCTAAAATATTTATCTCAGAAAAAATGCAGAAATTCAAAACCATCGGACTATGCAACTTTCCGCATATATTGCGCATATGGGGAACACTAAGTCATTTAATAGAACCTGCTACTGTGGAAGCCCATTGTTTCACTGTCAGTAACACTGTCAGTGTTAGACTTTTGAGGTGCATGCCAAAATGAAATAATTTTGCCTACACATCGAAATGTCGGACATCAAAGGCTTCAGCAGTGACATGTTTGATTAAATTGACTCAGCATCGCTTTGAATGCAGGAAGCAATGCTTAATAAGTGCACCAATATCTAAGTCGGGTATATATGTATGGCCAAATCTAGTAAGGTTTTCAGTTTCAAAAATTAAATTTCGCTACCGAAATATGCATATATATATATATATAATTATATATATATATATATATCTTACATATTATCTACGTGATGTATATAGTACATATTAGACGTATCAGCCTTTTCAGCCGTATCAGACGTATCAGACGTGTCAGACGTGTCAGACGTGTCAGACATGGCATACATGGCATACATGGCATGCATGGCATACATGGCATGCATGACATACATGGCATACATGGCATACATGGCATGCATGGCATACATGGCATACATGGCATGCATGGCATACATGGCACACATGGCATACATGTAAGATATGTCAGACATGTCAGACACGTCAGACACATCAGACACATCAGACACACCAGACACATCAGAGACATCAGACATATCAGACATATCATACATATCAGACATATTAGACATATTAGACATACTAGACATACTAGACATATTAGACATACTAGACATATTAGACATCATCTTTAATATGTCTCACCTGGGCCATCTCTCACCGGGTCCTCTCTCACCTGGGTCCTCCCTCACCTGGGCCTTCCCTCACCTGGGCCCTCCCTCACCTGGGCCCTCCCTCACCTGGGCCCTCCCTCACCTGGGCCCTCCCTCACCTGGGCCCTCCCTCACCTGGGCCCTCCTTCACCTGGGCCCTCCCTCACCTGGGCCCTGCCTCACCTCTACACTGCCTCTTGCAAGTTGCAGCCTCCCCTGGGTCTAGGCAGGAAGGGAGATTATTATACAGGTGACAGGTGCGGCCCCTCAGTGACAGGGGCCGGGCACCCACCTGACAACATGATTGGAGCTGCCCTCACACTCTCCCCTCTCTATATTCGTCTCTCTAGCCACACTCTCCCCCACTTTACCCACCCACACCCACACCCACACCCACACCCACCCACACTCACACGGATGCCGGCACGTAAATGCACGTCAACGCCTTATTTCACCAAACCCACACACACACACATATATATATAATAGTCAATATCACATAAAAACCATGTTCTATTATATATACAATATGTAATATACATAATATTATACATATATACTTGAGCCTACATATCGAGCAATGACTGGAGTACTAATTCTGTGAATGATACATGCGTCTACTGGGTACAGATGGTTGCACAAATATAGGTTACATACAGAGCTGCTATGATACTTTAATAACATGCTTCACTCGCGGCCCACATCCCACATACAATCACCCCCCCCCCCACCCCCCCCCCTCCCCCCCCCACACACACACCTACCTTCCACTATCATCTTCCTGCCGAGGGACCCAAATGCTCCCGCCCCCCCCCCCTCCTCCGCCCCTGCTACGATTTCAGGGGCCTGTGCTGCTGAAGCCAATTGTATCCTGACAAAATCTGAAGTGCTTCTGAAAGGATTTGTGGATACCAAACATCTGTTTTGTAACTGAGCAACGCGAACACAGCATACTAATACATTGCAATTTATTTGTACTTTACTTGGCGTTACAGATTGGAATGTCTTAATCTTATATATGTCCTAGGGATGCTGGAGATGCTTAACCGGCACTTATCAGTAAGTCAGTATATACACGTTTGTTAACCAGACGGGGTGGCCGAATGAGTTAGAGCGTCAGTCTCCCGTGTTGGTAGACCATGGTATCCTGGGTTCGAACCCTGGTTGAGTCAAACCAATGACTTAACAATTGATACTTGTCGCTTCCTAGCCAGGCGCTCGGCATTATTAGGATGGGGGACTGGTTGGCTCAGTGTCAGGATAATGTGACTGAGTGGGGTATCAGGTCATGGTGCTGGCGGCCTGGGGCTAAATGTATGAAGCACAATTTATCGGCTGCGGAGTTAAGGGCGGCCGGCGGGGTAGTTATTGTCGGCGTTAATATATGTGTCACGGGGGATGTATCAGTCCAAAGCGCGCGCGGGTTAGCTAACGTTTCAGTTATTTATAGATTTGGGAAATCCCTCTGCGTTTGTAGCCATATATTAGGCTCAAATATATTAAATGCGACCATATTTAACAGAATTACATACTCAAATCGTGAAATTTCATTAAATTAACCCTAAATTCGAAGCGTTATTAAGGCTACCGCCCCATTGGCGGCGATATTAGTATTTATATTTTCGAATCGACGAATGTAAAGTAAACAAATCGCCGCCGCCGCCTCATAGACGTCGCTGTCCATACTGGCGGCGGCGGCGATTTGTTTACTGTACGTTCGTCGACTCGAAAATATAACTATTAATATCGCCGCCAATGCGGCAGTAGCCTTAATAACGCTTCGAATTTAGGGTTAATTTAATGAAATTTCACGATTTGCGTATGTAATTCTGTTAAATATGGTCGCATTGAATAGATTTGGCCCGAGTTGGTGCCTAACCTGGAGGTTATCCCAGGCTCAAGTTGGAGTTAGTGAAGACGATGTTAACCCTCGAGGAGTTTGCCTAACCCGCCCTCATACATTGACACTTTGGCCTCTAACCCGGGAAATCCGCACGACGGGTGGGTTACGAGCCCTAACCCGCCCTCATACATTTGGCCCTTGGTCTCCCAGTGGGGCATCACAATAAAGTCACCAAGAGTGCGCACTGTCACAAGTCGGTACCCATCCTGATATGACCTTAGATGTTGCTAGGATGTAAAACAACAACAACAAACAAAGAAACCCGTCTGTTAGGGGGGTGGAACGACAAAATACGTCTGGCTGTTGAAAGGTTTGTCCAGGTGTTTGCGTCAAAATGACTCGAAAATGTGACTGCACTTGGTTTCATATATTTAACAAGAAATGACGCTAGGTGGAATAGGAGAGGTTAGTTACATATAGGTGGTGAAATAATATGCATCCATGGTTTTAACCTCAGAAAAACTACAGAAAGTCAAAACCATCGGACTATGCAACTTTAATGCATCCAGTCAGCAGGCAGGTGCCTGCAACTGTACTAACTCCAATTGATACCCCGGTCACACTACGACGTAACGAGCCAACGTAAGCCTGACGTGCTCACGTTTCGTCATTACGTTGACGTACGTTGGGTTACATTATAATGACGTCAGAATGATGTTAGACTGACGTCGAGCTACGTCACATTACGTCGTGTTATGTCGGCACGCATCAAGGTTTTGAACCTGTTCAAAACTTTCGACGTAACTCGAATGTAAGGGTTTATGTTCGCCATACGTTCTGTACACGTTCGGCGAACGTCAATGATGTTAAACGGACGTTAGTCAAACACTGCTCACTACATTCCACTATGTTGACCCACATTAAAGCCGGTGGAAACCTCCACGTGGCGTAATGGGAACATCAGGAGAACATACACCGAATGTATGTCCAATGTACGTTCAACGTATGTTCAGCATTTCACCACCGTGTCATGACGTATGTAACGTCATGTAACGTAGTTCTGGTGATGGAATAACGTACATAACATTCCGTGAGCATAATGACGTTGACCTCTCTCATTGAATGATGCTATCACTACACTTTACCGACGTTACGGTCTCGTCAGCTACGCTGCATCCACGTTCAACTTGTGCCCAAATTTTCATAGTACGCCAAGAAGTTCAACGTTTTTCACGTTCTCCCTACGCTCACGTCGTTACGTTGTAGTGTGACAAGGCCTTAACACAAACCTGTCACTGCTGGAACCAATTATGTGCAGCATTTTTGGCAATTAAATTAGCATGTCTTCACTTCAAATATATCCAAAGTTAACCAGTTAAAATAAAAGTTCCATCAAACTAAAGTGAAGTAGATTATAGCGATTAACCTACTAATAATATATTGATTGGACGTGGCGACCAAATTGATTAGAGCGCAGGCTTCCCGGACAGAAGGTTGGGAGTTCGAAACCCGGCTGAGTCAAACCAATGCCATATTAAATTTATACATGTCGCTACCTAGCCTGGTGCTCGCCAATACTGGGATAGGGTAAAGACTGGTTAGTGTCAGGATAATGTGACTGAATGGGAAATTGGGTCATGATGCTGGCGGCCTGGTCTCCCAGTGGGGCAGCCCTATAAACTCACCATGAGTGCACACTGTCACAAGTTGGTATCCATCCTGATATGATCTTAGATGGCAGGATGTAAAACCCCAACAAAAAGAACAACAACCTATTATACTTGTCTAAGACAAAATATAGCAGGAATTAAAATGCTGCAATGTGTGGGTTGGTTGTTGGAGTTTTACGTCCTGGCAACAATTACGGTCATGTCAGGACGGGTACCGACTTGTGACAGTGCGCACCTATGGTGACTTTATAGTGTTGCCCCACTGGTGCTGGGAGACCAAGCCACCAGCACCATGACCTGATATCCCACTCAGTCACATTACCCTGACACTGAGCCAACCAGTCCTTGCCCTATCCTAATAATACCAAGCGCCTGGCTAGGAAGTGACAAGTATCAATTGTTATGTTATTGGTTTGACTCGACTAGGGTTCGAACCCGTGGGTTCGAATCCCGCGGGCTCGAATACCGCGATCTACCAAAACATGAGACGGATGCTCAACTCATTCGGTCAACTCATATGGTCACATTGCAAATGGTGCAACTTGAAATCGTGTATTGCGGCAATTCAAGTTGACCGCCAAGATTGCACACAGGGGTATGTAGCGACTACTACCCACTACCCACTTCCCACTTCCCACTTCCCACTACCCACTTCCCCTACCCACTACCCACCCCCCAAACACACACCAACACACCCACACCCACACCACACCCACACACACCCACACCCACCCCACCCCACTACCCACTTCCCCTACCCACTACCCACTTCCCGCCAAGATTGCACACGGGGGTGTGCCACGACTACTACCCACTACCCACTACTCACTACCCACTATTCACTACCCACTACCCACTACCCACTTCCCACTTCCCACTACCCACTTCCCCTACCCACTACCCACTGACCGCCAAGATTGCACACGGGGGTGTGCCACGACTACTACCCACTACCCACTACTCACTACCCACTATTCACTACCCACTACCCACTACCCACTACCCACTTCCCACTACCCACTTCCCACTACCCACTTCCCCTACCCACTTCCCGCCAAGATTGCACACGGGGGTGTGCTGTGACTACTACCCACTACTCACTACCCACTCCTCACTACTCACTACACACTACTCACTACCCACTTCACACTACTCACTACCAAGTTCCCACTACTCACTTCCCCTTCCCACTACCCACTAACTGCCAAGATTGCACACAGGGGTGTGCCACAACTACTACCCACTACCCACTACTCACTACCAACTTCTCACTACCCACATCCCACTTCTCACTACCCACTTCCCACTTCCCCCTTCCCATACCCACTACCCACTTCCCACATCCCACTACCCACTTCTCCTCCCCACTTCCCACTACCCACTTCCCACTACCCACTTCCCACTACCCACATCCTACTTCCCACTACCCACATCCTACTACCCACTTCCCACTTCCCCTCCCTACTTCCCACTACCCACTTCCCCTCCCCACTAGCCACTTCCCACTACCCACTTCCCACTTCCGACTACCCACTTCCCACTTCCTGTTTTATTCAGCAATGTGCGCATGCGCAGTGACTGCGCTGTCCGAGGCGAGTTAAATTACATGTACATGCGGTATAATGGCATTCAATTATAAATGAATCGTCTTTAAATGCGTTTAGGCTCGACATGTGGCCTGGGGACGTAGATGAGTGCCGGAATTATTAACGAGGCTCTCGGTGGCCACCAGTCGCAAATCTGTGGGTGATCAGTTATGCTTCACTGAACATCCCTCTATCATTTATCTCACACATGGAGCCTCGGCCTTAAAGTATCATTTATCTCACACATGGAGCTAGGCTTTAAGTATCATTTATCTCACACATGGAGCTAGGCCTTAAAGTATCATTTATCTCACACATGGTGCTATGCCTTAAAGTATCATTTATCTCACACATGGAGGTAGGCCTTAAAGTATCATTTATCTCACACATGGAGCTAGGCCTTAAAGTATCATTTATCTCACACATGGAGCTAGGCCTTAAAGAATCATTTATCTCACACATGGAGGTAGGCCTTAAAGTATCATTGATCTCACACATGGAGCTAGGCTTTAAGTATCATTTATCTCACACATGGAGCTAGGCCTTAAAGTATCATTTATCTCACACATGGAGCTAGGCCTTAAAGCGGCATAACCCGCCGCAAATATTTACATTATTAGAAACAACTCCATTTACCTATATTTGATTCTATATAGGCACGTGTTTCATATATAGAAGAGAATATTATCAAGTGTATTTAAAACTGCATAGTCCGCCAGAAATCTTCCCAATTAAAAAAAAATAGAAATACACCCATTTACCTATATTTGATTCTACATATCGAACTTAGATAACGGTGAACTTATTAATATTAAGCATTTGTTATTGCATAGAAGAGAAATTAAAGTTGAATTGTCCGATGATTTTTAGTTTCTGTCAGTTTTCTGAGATTAATATATTAATTTGATTGTTATAATTTTCCTTACGTTCGTTTGAAGTGACTTTTATTTTAAATGGCTAACTTTGAAGATATTTGAAGTGTATGTAAAATTAGTTTTGGCAGGCATGCCGAAACTCTGACACTATAGACTTATGAAGTAAGAGGCTCTATTAAATTGACTCAGTATGCCCTTCTATGTGGCAACAAATGCTTAATAAGTGCACCAATATCTAAGTTAGATATGTAGAATCAAATCTAGGTGAGTGTTTTGGTTTAAAAAATGTAATGCTTCATCGGACTATGCAACTTTAAAATTGCATAGTCAGATGGTTTTGAGTTTCTGTCACTTTTTGAGATATTTATACTAGGTTGATCGTTATAAGCTACTTTACTTTAGGTGGAAATGACTTTTATTTTAAATTGTTAACTTTCCAAATATTTGAATTGCAAACAGGAACCAAATAATTTGGGCGAAAATGTCGAATTGGACAATGTAAGCTTCAGCATTATCAGGTTCTATTAAATTGACTCAGGGTTATCTTTTAATTGTATGCATCAACAAATGCTTAATAAGTGCAGTGGTATAGAACTTAGATATGTAGAATAAAATCTAGATAATTCTTTGGGGGAAATTCATTTTTTTGTAAATATATTTAGCTTTTCTTTCAGCGCCAATGACATAGCTTTTCCAGACATTGTTGATACAATTATTCAGACTTCCTTAAGATAAAAAAAAAAGGGGAGCACAATAAAATAAAAGAAAGTGCCTCCATTTTATGCTGGTACCTCGGCTTGTAACATTTTGAAAAGTTAGAAGTGAGAGTGTAGATCGAGAGCCGGATCCGATTTGCACAAATAAATAAATAAATAATTGAAACCCAACAGTTGCCAATATACCCCACTTCGTATGGAAGTGTTTATCGATATGTCATTAATTATACATGTTCCAGGTTAAACTATTACAAAGTGAAGGCCCCACCGGAGCATATTAAAGCCGGAATATTGTAGATAATGCTGATATATAGGAAACTAAATAAAATACAATAGTATAAAACAAAAGAAGGTTAAGCTTTCACCAGCCAATAACTTACTCAATATTCTAATCACCTGATTTAATTTTATTCAGATTCTAACTAATTAATGTGTAATATCTGTTAATTTGTCACCAACCAATAATTTACTCAATATTCGAATCACCTGATTTAATTTGATTCACATTCTACTATTTCTAGCTAATTAATCTGTAATATTTTGGTCACGTGATATGCATAGGAATTCAAAATATGGCGACAGAGAGAATTAAGCGACAGGTATCAATTTTGTTTAGTTTTCGGTTTGACCCAAGCGGGGATTGATCCAATGACCTCCCATATGTGTCACCATCATCATCAATCCCTTAACCATGAGGGTCGTTGTGGCACCAAATGACTTTGCAACCAGTTTTCTCCAGTGTTTCCTGTTCACAACCGCCCTCTGGAACTTGCCGAACTCCAGGCCTGTCCATTCCCTGATGTTGTCTTCCCATCTCTAACCGGACGCGGTGGCCAAATCGGTAGAGCGCAGACCTCCAGTGCGGGACATGGGAGTTCGATTCCCAGTTGATTCAAAGCAATGACATACAGCATTGATACTTTTCGCTTCCTAGCCTAGCGCTCAGCATTAATAGGATAGGGCAAGGACTGGTTAGCTCAGTGTCAGGATAATGTGACTGAGTGGGATATTGGGTCATGCATGGTGCTGGTGGCCTGATTTCCTAGTGGAGCAGTATAGTACAAAGTCACCATGTGTGTGCACTGTCACAAGTTGGTACCCATCCTGATATGATCTTAGATCTTGCCAGGTCATTAACAATATATATATATATTTTTTTTTAATCTCCCCATCTCTTCTTTAGTCCGCCTTGTTTTCTTTCCCCTTTGACGGTGCCTTACAAGATGGTTTTGGCCAGACCTGAAGAACATGAAATGGCCATCCCTGACGCGCCCAGCGGCACAGCGTCTCGTGTGCAGGTATGCACTTAATTGAACCGTGCCGACGTAAATAACCCAGCGACTTCCACTCTGTCATAACAACAATCCTACGACAGTGCACACACAACACACAGCCCTGGTGCATTATGCAGCTATTACTGACGAGTTACATGGCTTGTCAATATGCAGCTTGAATCAATATCGGAAGTGTGTCACTTGTTGACAGCATGTCTCTTGACAGTGACAGTGGTGGTGACGGGTCGGAAGAGCCTAACGTCAAAGTCAAATATCATTGTGCTGTGAAGGGATGGCCGAATGAGTTGAGCGTCCGTCTCCCGTTTTGGCAGATGGTTTGAATCGAACCCACGGGTTTGAACCCTAGTCGAGTCAAACCAATTACTTTAAATGTTATACATGTCACCTCCTAGCCATGCACTTGGTATTATTAGTATAGGGCAAGGACTGGTTGATCAGTGTCAGGATAAAGTGACTGAGTGGGATATGAGGTCATGGTGCTGGTGGCCTGGTCTCCCATGAGTGTGCAGTCACGTTGGTACCCATCCTGATATGACTTTAGATGTTGCCAGGACGTAAAACTCCGACAACCGACCAACCCCCACCTCACACCGCCGCCACTACACCCCCAGCTCCACCCCCACCTCACGCCCAATTCACCCCACCTCCACCTCACCGTCACCTCACCTCCACTTCCTCCCCACCCTAACACACCCCACCTCCACCACACCCCACCTAACCCCAACCTCACCCCCACCTCACCCGCACCTCCACCCCACCTCCACCCCACCTCACCGCCACCTCCACCTCCACCCGCACATAACCACCCCTACCTAACACGTCCATCCCCCCCACCCCCACCCCACCTCCACCTCCACCCCACCCCCCGTGTAGGTGTGAGTGAGCTGGACGCGGTCCGTTACGGCGTCCTGCTGAAGAGCGGCTTTCCTAAGGCTGGGGCGGGCAGGGGGCTCTGGGCGCCGTCCAAGGTGCCGGCCTACTAACTACACCCCAACCCCACCCCCACCCCACCCCCACCCCCTCCTCCACCGCAGCAGTGGCGGTCCCGTTAGGATGTGTCGATGTGGTGCCGAAAACGGGACTTCTCGGTGGAGACAGCTATGGCGGGGCAGGATCTTTTTTTGGTGTTGTATTTGTGTGTGTGTGTGGAATATTGGGGTGTTTTTTTTTGGGTGTGGGGGGGGGGGGGGGGGGGGGAGGTGTGTATGCATCCAGTACGTCATGGCGGCATTGGGTCTTGGTTTCAAGGGTTGTTGTATACCTTATATATAGGTATATCTATGTATAGCCAGAGAGAGAGAGACAGAGAGAGAGAGACAGCCGGAGAGAGAGCCAGAGAGAAAGAGAGAGGGGGTAGCCTATCAATTAGTGTCCCCAAGCTGCGATGAGAATCTAGTAACGCGGGCCCCAGAATGGCGTGCTTCTGCTAAACCATGTAGAGTGTGTATTTTGCGTGTGTCGAGGCATAAAAGGGGGGAGAGGGTGCGGTTGTTGCGACCATCTTTAACATAAATGGGAGGAGCGGCGAGGTGGTGGACAATTGGACGGCGGAAGTTCTGCGCCAGAGAAGGTAAGTAATGTACGTTTAATGGGTGTAGGGGGAGGGGGAGTGTGGGGAGAGAGGGAGTGTGGGGGAGAGGTGTGTGTGTGTGGGGGGGGGGGGGCTTTCGGGCAATGAATCACATGACATGGCCAGATGAACATGGAACTTGCCTGAGTGTAAAGGGTTATTTTTCTAATAGTAAACCAGACCTGTGCGTTATTAGTCACTATGATTAAGAATCAGCACAAACTACATGGTTAATTGGATAGGTGGTTGGTTAAGGATTAGATAACAGCTTGGTGGGTGAAGGGGAGGGTGTGTGGCTGACGAGCTCACCATTACTAGGAGTAGGATAGGGCAATGACTGGCCAACTCAATACAGTACAACCCCGTTAAACCAAGCTCGGTTAAACCAAACGATCGGTTAATCTAAACTTTTTTCGGCGGCCCGGAAAAATACTACCATTTATCATAAACCAAATATGATTAATGGCGGCCTGGCTGGCGGCCTGGTTTTTCAGTTGGGCAGCACTATAAAGTCACCATGAGTGCGCACTCTCACAAGTCGGTACCTGGCCTGATATGACCTTAGATGTTGCTAGGACGTAAAACAACAACAAACAACAAACTGCACTTTTATTGATGTAATAACCGTACTATTCATAGTTTCTATTATGTCTACGCCTACTCACTATGGAATACATACTCATGTCAATCTAATCGGTGCATTATTTTTATATTCTATTATTATGCATGCATATGTTCCATAGGATATATAATTAATAACTTCACATATTATAACTTATTTCGATGTATAACTACTCCATTGCATGTATCTAATTAGGATAGCGTTGCTATATTCTACAACATGCAATCTATCTACTCTTGAAATAAGTTCATACAGCTCATGCTTATTTCATGTTCTATTTATACGAACAGTAGATATATACCGTTCATGGTAGACATGCTACAGTTATCACCTAAATGTCTGATAACAATGGGTGCTCCAGTTACAGGTGGCCATTTAGGTTCCAGTCAGACAAGTCGTCTAAGTGAGGCTCGGCCATTAGGTGGTCCAAGGTGGCATGATCGGTCACGTGGTCTGGCACTCACAGCCGAGAAACGCAGTGCTGAATGTGTGGCGTGGCCGAGGAATGTGCTTGGAGAGTAAGGAGAGTGACAGGGGTAACCTAGTTCTGCCAGGCATCAGTCAATCACCGTCAGAAGGGGAAGACGTGGGGTGTTTGTGGTGGCTGGTCAAATGCAAGGGAAGCTCTGAAGGGGTGGGTGGGGTGGGGGTGGGGGTGGGGGTGGGGGGGTTGTCCTCTCGCCCCTCTCCCAATGATGTCGTCTGCTGGTGGTAAATTGGTTGGTTGTTGGAATTTGACGTCCTGGCAACATCTAAGGTCATATCAGGACCGCGCACACTCAATGCGACTTTATGTGTAGTATAAAGCATTTATGTGAATTATAAAATGGAGTTTTATATAAATATTATATTAATGGAACTGGAGTAGATTAGTTGTATGAAGGCCTGTGGAAAGTTCTAGAACAAGTAGCTTGAGGTGTATTGTTAGCACTTGTGTGTACATGCAAGTAGGGCTCGTGGGTGCTGTGTCGGGGTTTATAAGCCGGTGTTGCAGTTTCCGCGGTACACCACTTTGCGAGGGACACATCGCTTCTGCGCATGCATCAAAATCGAACAGCCTCATCACTAACCTTATAAATTTAATATAATGTTTTTGGTAAAGATGTTTTCTATATGTGTACCAAGCGATTTGTTTCTAGGTCGTGTGGTTTTAGAGATATTTCACTTTTTCTGTATTTTCTGTATGAAGATTGCTCATGACCATTGACAATGCCTTGAGTTTGACGGTACGCGGAGGGCAAAACATTAGTTTTATTCAAAATTAATAGAAATCAAGAACCGTAAACCATATAAATTTATATAATCTGTTTGTTGAATATGTTTTCTGTATGTGTGCCAATCGGTTTGTTTCTAGGTGGTGTAATTTGAGAGATATTTGACTTTTTCTGTATGAAGATTTGCTCACGGCCATTGACAATGCATTTGAATGGATGTGTCCCTCGCAAACTGGCGTACCACGGAAACTGCAACACCGGCACCATACAGCAGTGAGACGCCTCCTGCCACTGAATTTTGATTTAAATAAAGGTGGTTGGTCTTGAGAACCATATTGGTATTGTGTTGGTTGTGTCATGGATAATACAAATATTATTATTATGGAACCTTTTATTATATATTTTGCATAATGGATTCGAACCCACAACCCCAAGCTTGCGCACTGGGTGGTGCTGGCGGAGAGGTTATACGTCCCACTCGGAAATCAGGCCACCAGCACCATGCCCCAATATCCCACCCACTCAGTCACATTCTCCTGACACTGAGCTAACCAGTCCTTACTGAGCGCCCGGCTCGAAAGCGATAAGTATCAATTTTGTCAGTCATTGGTTTGACTCGACCGGGATATACAAAGAGTGACTATTTAATCATATTCAGTCATGATAATTGTGCATAATTAAATTAGTGTTGGCTATGTTGCTGCCTCTTTAAGGTAGAGCTGCCTGCTAACTTTGGTGCAATGCCAATCAGTGTTTGTAATAAGTGCTCTGCTCTCGTGTCATGTCTTCATATATCACACCATAATTTATTATTTTCTGGCAAGCAACCAATGCCGGCGTCGGGCAGGTATTGTCACCAGCGTGTTGAGTTGTAGCCAATGTGGTCGGGAAATTATGTCGACTGGAGATTCAACTGGCCCCGCCCGGGCCCTGCAGATTCACCTGACCATGTCCGACGGAACCGGGCGCGGGGGTCGAATCTGTACAGCGGGGGCTTCACATGCGGGAGATCGGGAGTCGGATTCCCGGCCGAGTCAAACCAAATGACTTATGGAATTGATACTTGTCGCTTCCTAGCTTGGCACTCAGAATTCATGGGATAGGGCAAGGACTGGTTAGCTCAGTGTTAGGATAATGTGACTGAATGGGATATCGGGTCATATTACCGGCAGCCTGATTTCTCAGTGGGGCAGCACTATTCAGTTGCCATGAGTGTGCACCATCCTGATATGACCTTAGATGTTGCCAGGATGTAAAACTCCAATAACCAACCAACCATGTCTGAGGACCGTCACCGCTAAGCCCAAAGCAGCGCTGCGGACATCGCTGGGTGATGCTGCAAGAGTTTACAGTGATTGCATTCTCATTTAGACCGCTCTCCGCGATAATCGGATTTAGTGGGCATGTTGGATCTGTTCTGAAAACATTGTTCTGCGAACCAATGACTGCTAATCACCACCAACCAATCAGATTGCGCGCTGTAACATTAGCAGGGATGAGTCTGCCGGTTACTGTTCTCTGTGGCAGAGTGCTTAGAGTGTCTGACTTTTTTCTAGGTCGGACTCCTAATCTTAATGCCCGGTACACACCTAGCGTATACGATCGTTTTCCCGCACCCACCTAGCGTATACGACCTAAAACTGCCCCAAAATCGTGAGGTGTGCACTCCCCTAGCACACCTACCGATTGCGATTCCCGATTTTTAGGGCTAAAACGGTAGGTGTGCGCTAGGATTACGATTGCGATTCCCGATTCGAAAAATGAATCGGCCCGATTTCAGTTTTAAGCGGATCGGGAGTTTTAGTGCGCGAATCCTATACGGTATGTGTGTACATGGCATTAGGTCGGTGGTTCGATTCCCCGTGCCCCCACTCTGTTACTCTGCCAATTTGGATTTCCACTGCTGTATATAACTTACAGCGTCATCAAAGGCCAGTTGCTCTCATACCATGTCTATGTGGTGTGGGAAGTTAAAAATCCCTTGGGTCGGTAAAAGTGTAGACTCGGGCTTTCTATCGACAAACTGTCTAATGGTGAAAACAAGTATATTCAGACTTATCCATGATAGGCAGTATAAATCTTCAAGGAAGTGCAGCAGCTATCAGGGTTTAATCCACTTGACCTAATTCCTATTGACACCAATGTTCCAGCGATTAGCAGCGTTACTTAAAGGGCCAGTAACATGGCCAACACATCTTTACTGAGTCATAAATATCGGGAGACGGACGCTCAAAGTATTCAGCCATCCTCCCCCCCCCACCCCCCTACCCCCCACCCCACCCCTGGCTGAAGGGCTTCGCATGTAGAAGATCAGGAGTTTGGTTCCGGTCGGGTCAAACCAATGACTTTAAAATTGATGCTTGTCACTCCCTAGTCTAGCCTAGCATTACTAGGATAGGGAAAGGACTGGTTGACTCAGTATCAGGATAATGTGACTGAGTGGGATATCGGATCATGGTGTCAGTGGCCTGATTTCCAGGTAGGGCAGCACAATAAATTCGCCATGAGTTCGCACTGTCACAAGTCAGTACCCATCCTGCTATGACCTTGGATGTTGCTAGGACCTAAAACAACAACAAACAAACCCCCCATGATTCTCTCACTAACACTTAGATAGATTACCCATGAAGGATGCTGCCTGACAGGAAATAGATATCGTCAACATGTTCATGATATATCGTTCTCATCGTGCATTTCCAGCTCGTTACAGAGTTGCAGATTGAGGTCACGCCGAATGACCTGTATTTAATTAGTCAGTCGGCGCATAATAATATTTCACATTACATATGTGATGCATATAATCCATTATGCAAATATAAAGTCATATTCTGCCATAACCTACGCGAAGCATACACATGCCGAATGAGAGTTACAGTTTCATGTGCAAACACTCACCGATTCACAAGTCTCCGATGGCTTTATCAGTGTCTATGAAACTCAAAACCATCTTATTAGTTGTTTGAACTAGTTTTGACAACTAATAGCCGCCATATACCTACCAACCACTTTAAACAAAAGAAAACCGTAAGAAAACGTCGTGAATAGCAATGATGGGCTACCACTGTAACAGGATAAACTGACACACCCGACAGTATTTCAATAAAGAAAGGGCGAGAAAATAAGAACAAAACAAAAAGAGATAACAAGCGGTACCGGGCAGAATGGGACGGCAAGAGAAAAAGAAGAGAGAGAAAGGCCAAGAGAAAGAGAGGAAGAGGAAGGATCATAAACAGGAGAGGGCGAGGAGAGAGCAAGAACGAGAGAGAACTAGAAGAGAGAAAGAACAGAAGAGAACAAGAAGAGAAAGAATAGAAGAGAAAGCGAAAGAGGAAAGAAAGAAAGTAAGAATGAACAAGAGACAGCTGAGAGAAAGAACAGGAGAGAAAGCGCAGCAATGAAAGAGTAAGAAATGGAGAGAGAAAGAGAAAAAAAGTAAGAGAGTAGAGAAAGAGTTGGAGGGGAAAAGCAAGAGAGAAGGGGCAAGAGAGAAGGGGCCAGAGAGAATGGGGCCAGAGAGAAGGAGCCAGAGAGAAAGGGCCAGAGAGAAGGGGCCAGAGAGAAGGGACCAGAGAGAAAAGAGGAGATAGAGCGAGAGGAGAGTACACATATTAGAAATAATAATATATATATATATGTTTTAACATATATATATATATATATACATGTATATATATACATATATATATATATTGTTATATATCACTATATGTGACGTAGACGGCAGTTAATGCGCGCCCCGTCCACTACGCGGCTAGTGCCGACTGGTCCCCGCGCCTCCTCCGTCCGCCCAGTGGGTGGCGGGACGAGTCGGGGCGCGTCCCGGCCGCGGCGTGCTCGTGGGACGCGGCGTGCCTTCCGCATTCCTGTGCAATATTCATGTGGCGGGACGAGGCCTCGGGCATCCCGGCGCACGGCGTAGGGAGGGGGGCGGGCGGGGTGGGAGGGGGGACGAGCCGGGGGACGGCCCAGGGGAACGCCCGGGCATGGGGACAGGTGGGTCGCCACAGGCTGGTCCAAAGGCGTAGTGGTGGGAGGGCCCGCAGGCCTGCACCGACACTAGCACGGAGGTGTGTGAGGGGGGGTGGGGGGGGGGGCAAGGACAGGTGAGAGACAAGGGGAGGCCGGCGGTTACAGGTAGGTGAGGACATGGAACACAGGATGGTGATAGACCGAAGCACAGGTAGATGAGGATAGGTAGAAGGTGATGGGACAGGGAAGACAGGTGAGTCAGGTAATGCTAGGTACACACCTACCATTTTTCTGCACCCATCTACCGTATTCGATCTAAAATTGCCCAAAAGTCTTGAGGTGTGCACTCCCCTAGCACACCTACCGATTGCGATTTGCGACTTAAAACTCAATTTTAGGGCTAAAAGTGCTTCCTTACGATTGCGATTCGCGATTCGAAAAATGAATCGGCCCGTTTTCAGTTTTAAGCGGGTCGAGTCAGGTCGTGAGTTTTAGTGCACGAGTCGTAAACGGTAGGTGTGTACCTAGCATAAGGTAGATGGATAAGGACAGGTGGTAGGACATGGAATACTGGTAGCTGAGGACATGATATGGATAGGTGATAGGAAGGGAAGACAGGGACGTAAGATCAGTTAGATGGTTAAGGACAGGAGATAGAACAGGAATGACAAGTAGCTGAGGCGCTATGGATAGGTGATAAGACAGGGAAGATATGTATGCGAGGACAGGTAGATAGTTAAAGACAGAGAAGAGGACATGGCAGGACGTGTAGACGAGGGGAAGTGTTTGTGGAAGTGATAGATACTTAAGGACAGGTGATAGGCCAGAGAAGGCAGACAGATACAGGTAGGTGAATAGGTGGGTTGATGGACAGACGGACGGGACAGAAGTACACGGGGGACAGGTTCACACTGGACAGGTTTGTACTTGAATATAGGTAAGATGAGTTGGCAGGGAGGCAGCCACAGGTAGATAGGGACAGTATATATGACCACCGAGGAGGGGGAGGAGGTAGGATAGATGCAGGTCGATAGGAACATGTAGATATAGGGACAGACAGATCGGTATGAGATGAGGCAGGCAGTCAGCTGTTGATGAGAGTGTGTGGGTGGGGTGGGGGGAAGCTAATTAATGACAGGTGAGGGGAATACAGCGACAGGGGAGGGGCTGTGTGAGGGGGCTGGGTGAGGGGGGGAGCTGGGTGAGGGAGGGCTGGGTGAGGAGAGACATACATGGATAGTGGCATGTACGCATGCATGAATTCAGACACGCTATATATCTATATATATCTATATAATCTTAACTCTTCCTGGAAAACTTAGAGTAACCACTGAGACCGTCGTATATTACACGGCAATCCCCGCAAATCGGAGATCGGGAATAATTAAAATGCTTAGTCCATTGGACTTGGGTGTGCATGCGGAGGAAAGCAAGGGTGGACGCTTTCTTCTCTCTCTCTTCTCTCCCTTCTCTCCCTTCTCTCTCTTCTCTCTCTTTTCTCTCTCTTCTCTCTCTTCTCTCTCTTTCCTCTCTTCTCGCTCTTCTCTCTCTTCTCTCTCTTCGCTCCCTTCTCTCTCGCTTCGCTCTCCCATCTCTCTGTTCTCTCCCTTCTCTCTCTGTTCTCTCTGTTCTCTCTGTTCTCTCTGTTCTCTCCGTTCTCTCCGTTCTCTCTTCTCTGCATTCTCTCTCTTCTCTCTCTTCTCTCTCTTCTCTCCCTTCTCTCTCCTCTCTCTTCTTTCCCTCCTCTCTCTTCTCTCCCTTCTCTCCCTTCTCTCTTCTCTCTCTTCTCTCTTCTCTCTCTTTCTTCTCTCTATATTCTCTCTCTTCTCTCTTGTATCTCTCTATTCTGTGTCTGTTTTCTCTCTGTGTTCTCTCCGGTCTCTCCCTGTTCTCTCCGTTCTCTCCCTGTTCTCTCCCTGTTCTCTCCCTGTCCTCTCCCTGTCCTCTCTGTTCTCATCCTGTCCTCTCCGTTTTCTCTCTGTTCTCTCTCTGTTGTCTCCGTTCTCTCTCTGTTCTCTCCGTTCTCTCTCCGTTCTCTTGCCATTCTCTCTGTCTTCTCTCTCCCTTCTCCCTCCCTTCTCTCTCCCTTCTCTCTCTCTTCTCTCTATATAATGCTGTTTAGTAGCAGTTATCGAGGCGGGCGCACCGTCGTGGCGACACCAGTTTGAGGGGTGATATATCAGTGAGGAGGATTAGCTATAACTAGTATAAGCTATGTTGAACCTTCCGTTATTTATATTCGCATAGGTCCTTACACATCATATATATATATATAGATTAATCAAAATATGCTAACTATGAAAATATGTTCACTTCAAAATGTAGGGATATTTACCCAGTTTAGAACATAGCTGAGTAGCAAAGAAGCAGGAAACTGAGATAACTGTTTAATGAGTGCAGGAGTCTTTCACTTTAAGTTGGATAAGTTGGATCAAATCTAGGTGAATGGTGCTTTCTATAAATGATATTTTCATCGGATTATGCAGATTTAAACAAAATCCAAATGATAAATGGGCAAATTTTCTTATGATACTTGCGATTCTGTAAAGTGATCTCAGTCGCGTTAGTGGATCTTTAATTGGAGCATAAGCTTCTTCTTTGTGTGGGTGAAAAAAGGGCCCATGCATAATTCACTAGATCTAAGACAAACACGTGAATTAAGACGTCTCATCGGGAGGATGTTGTGGCTGTGGTCAGAACGAGGGCAGCGCAAGGTCAAACAAAGGTCACGTCAATAAAAAAACACACACAAAAACCAACATTTATATAGCGCCCAATCCAGCAAGCCATTCTCAGGTGCTTTACATAACAAACAAATATACAGGAAAATATATTTCACCTAGTTCAAAGCAGATTTAAACAAATGTGTTGTGAGACCTTTTTTAAAAGCACCAACAGATTTACAATCTGTGATATATCCTGGCAGAGCATTCCACAGTCTCGGGGCAGCAATACTAAAAGCACGATCCCCAAAGCCTTTGAGTCTGCTCCGAGGAACTGTTAACTGGCTGGAGACTGTGGAGCACAGTGTTTGAACATTTGTTATCTCCTGGAGCATATCTCTCAAATATTCTGGAGCCTGAACATGCAAGAAGCAGCACCTTGAAATCAATTCTCTTCTCCACAGGGAGCCAGTGTAATGATTTCAGCACAGGAGTGATGTGATCAAATTTCTTTGTACCCGTCAACAACCTGGCAGCTGCAGTCTGTATACGTTGCAGTTTTGAGATACTTAACAGTGGCAGACCATACAAGAGACCATACGTCAAGGTAGCAAGGAGTGTGACCTACCGGTCCCAGGGATCGTGAGAACGCCAGATTGCACCATTATCGGAGGATGTAATTTTTCTGAGGTGTCCATTATCCTTCCAGCTTTGAATTACAGTATGTTGGTGTTCTATGGATGGTTGTTGGAATTCTACATCCTGGCAAACATCTAAGGTCATATCAGGAAGGGTACCGACTTGTGACAGTGTACACTTATGGCAATGTTATAGTGCTGCCCCACTGGAAAAATCAGGCTGCCAGCACCATACCCCTTATCCCACTCAGTCACATTATCCTGACGCTGAGCTAACCAGTCCTTGCCCTCCCCTATTAATGCCAAGTGCCAAGCTAGGAAGTGAAAAGTATTAATTATGTAGGTCATTGGTTTGATTCGACCGAGAATCGAACTCCCGATCTCCCACACGGGAGGCCTGCACTCTACCCATTCGGCCACGGCGTCTGGTGGTGGTTGTGTTTTATGGAGATCACGCCCTGCACACTTGTGGGGATTAGTCTTATATTAGTTAAAGGCGCATTGGTATACAATGAAGACTTTATTAATTTTTCTGAGTGCTAGTTTGTTGATAGCTAATAATCGAGACCTTCTGGGAGGTTCATGTCACTTGTGTTACACGACTAGGTACTTTGCTAAAGCAAGGCGCAGCATGTGGAACTGACTAGTATCAGTTATAACTTAGCCATAGTTGTTTGTAAATATGTTAGGCTTTTAATGTGCTGTACGCTCGCGCAATAGTGCTGTTTATGTGGTTTGTGTGTGTGTGTGTGTCTGCATGCGCACGTGGGAGGGCTGATATGTATGATATATATGTAATATACATGTAATATATATATATATGTAATATAAATGTAATATATATATAATATATATGTAATATATATATGTAATACATATGTAATATATATGTGATGTATTATGGTATTACGGTATATATGCAATATATCAAGTATATAGGCATATACGATATATATGATATATACAATATATACGATATATATGATATATATGATATATATGATATATATGATATGTATCATATGTACGATATATAAAAATCCTTTGGTACGAGTGGCGGTTTGGCGCGCCTGGTAGTATCAATGGGAACCGGTGGCGGCGCCACTGTCGAACAGTGGAGGCGGTATAGAATACTTGGTACAATAAAATAGATAATAATTCCGTTTTGCGCCTTTATACTCGCATAACTCGTTATACATCCCATATAGACGAGATTACCATTCTGACTACGCATGCGCTAAAAATGGCGCTGGCAGCAAAGCAAAGGCATACGGCCATTGAGTTTGCCAATATGCATAGGGCAAAACTTAAATTTTACTCAAAATTAATCAAAATACATAACAATTTGGCAAAAACCTGGATGGATGGATGCAATATAATAATATAATGAATAAGTTTAAGACACAACTCTCCATAATTAAGCATTTTGAGCAAAGAAACCTACAATTTCAGTCACTTTACAGGCTGATATTTACATCACCATTGACTAGACATAAGTCATTCTTGTTCTAAATATTAAAATGCCAAATGTGTCAACAAAAACCTATTTCAAAGAAATATATAACCAATATATATTTAACCCTACTCATTTTCTAGTTATACATATGTCATTAACCATAGGATATAATTAAAAACATGAATAAAATAAGTAAAACTGAGTCTGGCTATGGCTCTAACACTAGTCTGAGTGCCCAGATTTGTCTAGCATAAGATGTGCTGATTATATTGATGTAAATGCAATGCTGGAAAAATGATTAATATCTTAATTTATTATATATATTTTTTTAGTTGGTATTCTATGTTTCAAACAAGAGCTGAGATGAGCTGAAACTAGTACATTTCATAGCTGCACCCAGTGTATTAGCATGTGCCATGTGATTCTTGCACATTTGTTTTTCTTCCACGCATCCCACAATGCATCACGTGGCTGGAATGGTGATGTAGTCTATTATGTGTATGTATGTGTATATATCTGTACATATGTATTTATATATGCATATATGTGTATGTGCATACATGTCTATATGTAAAATACCCTCACATTGGAATGATCCTGAACCACTGGAGGTAGATCCCACAAAGCTAACATTAACAAACAACTTTTGTTTTAAATACTCGGCGAATCAGTGGTAACACTAGGGAGGCGTCTCGATGCGGAAGCGGAAGTTGCTGAAGCTGTAGTTTATATCAACTGTAACAACAACATGGGATGCTGAACATGACGCTTACCTGGAGCGGATAGCAGGAGGTTAAAGTTGCATAGCCCGATGGTTTTGAATTTCTGTCATTTTCTGAGATAAATATATTATGTTGATGGTTATAATCTACGTTGCTTTAGTTTGAAGCAACTTTAATTTTAAATGGCTAACTTTGGAGATATTTGAAGTGCAAACATAGCAAATTAATTTTGGCAAGCATGCCAAAACTCAGAGCTTTCGCTAAAGAATTTGATGCTTTTATCAGAGTATGCAACTTTAAATTAAACATTGGCTTCTAGTTTGAATACTTTAATAGAAGTTCTATGTGCCAGTGCAACAATGCCCATCCTAGTCTGTTGTTTTACATCGTAGCAACATCTAAGGTCATATCAGGACGGGTACCGACTTGTGACAGTGCGCACTCATGGTGACTTTATAGTGTTGCCCACTGGAAGACCAGGCCACCAGCACCATGACCTGATATCCCACTCAGTCACATTATCCTGACACTGAGCCAACCCTTGCCCTATCCTAATAATGCCGAGCAGCACACTAGGAAGCAACAAGTATCAATTTTTAAGTCATTGGTTTGACTCGCCCAGGGTTCGACCCCACGACCCCACGGTCTACCAACACGGGAGATGGACACTCTAACTCATTCGGCCATCCCGTCTGGCGTACCCCACCCCATCCTAGTCAAACCCGAGGACTTCCAAAGTTTATCCTTTTATACTTGTTCCTACATTGCCTGTCACGCTGCACTATGGGTATAGGGCAAGGACTGGTAGGTTTTGTAGCATGCAGGATAATAAAATACTTGTCGGTACATTGTCTGCCACTCCACATTACGAGGATAGGGCAAGGGCTGGTAGATTTAGTAGCAGGATAATAACATAGTTGTCACTACATTGCCTGTCACGCTGTACTATGGGTATAGGACAAGGACTGGTAGGTTTAGTAGGAGGATAATAACTAATAATATGACCGAGTGGAATACCATGTCAACGTACCAGCGTGCTAGAGAACACCATATCCTAATGGGGCAGCACTAAAAAACTGTCATGTAAGCGGACTGCCACACGTCGGTAGGCACCCGTCATGTTCTAGGGCGTGAGACCCCAATAAGCCAACACCGACACAATGCTCCACCGGGAGGCGTGGGGGCGAGGGGGGGGGGGGGGGTACTGTAGTGCAGTTTGTTTACTGTTGACGCCTCCCGGGTGAGGACATCGGGCGGACGGTGTGTCGGTGCGGGGGCCGGGCCTCGTTCCCACGGCTGGCCCGGCCCGCACGTGCCCCGGGGCTCGCCTCGGAGGCGTCTCCTCCCCGATGAATATTCAGCCGGACTATTGAGGGCGCAGGCGCGTCCGACGCGGCTCCTGGGTCGGCCACCTATCCAGCGCTCCCCCCGGCCTCGCCCCGGCCTCACCCCGGCCTCTCCGGCCTCGCCCCGGCCTCGCCCCGGCCTCGCCCCGGCCTCGCCCCGGCCTCGCCCCGGCCTCGCCCCGGCCTCGCCCCGGCCTCGCCCCGGCCTCGCCCCGGCCTCGCCCCGGCCTCGCCCCGGCCTCGCCCCGGCCTCGCCCCGGCCTCGCCCCGGCCTCGCCCCGGCCTCCCCGCCCCCTCGCCCCCTCCCCCGCTCCCCGTCCCGCCCCCCCCTCGCCCCCTCCCGCCTCGCCGCCCCCCGCCTCGCCCGCCTCCCCGCCCCCCGGCCTCTCGCCCCGGCCTCCCCGGCCTCGCCCGGCCTCGCCCCGCCTCCCCCGCCTCGCCCGGCCTCGCCCGGCCTCGCCCCGGCCTCGCCCCGCCTCGCCCGCCTCGCCCCGCCTCGCCCCCCGCCCGGCCTCGCCCCGCCTCCGGCTCGCCCGGCCTCGCCCCGGCCTCGCCCCGGCCTCGCCCCGGCCTCGCCCCGGCCTCGCCCCGGCCTCGCCCCGGCCTCGCCCCGGCCTCGCCCCGCCTCGCCCACCCCAATCCCACCCCTTCCTGCCCAGCCCCGCCCTCTGCTCCTCACCCGCCTCTCCCCGGACCTATCCACCAGACTCGGTAGCCGAATCGGTAAGAGCGCTGGTTTCCTTTGCCGAGTCAAACCAATGACTTACAAAATGTATACTTGTCGCTACCTAGCCTGGCACTCTGCATCACTAGGATAGGCAATACTAGGATAGGGCAAGACCAGCACCTGATGATTTTACCAAGCATTGATAAAATATAGACATACAGCAACACACCAGCACACAGCCCAACGCAGGGCAAAACTACAGACGCATTAATGCACACGTCAACATGCACACCATCAACACACCTCCACACCACACATCCCAACACACCCACACCACACCACACCACAGACCATAACAACACTCATCAGAACACCCACACATCTACCCACACACCCACACATTCACACCCATACCCCCCCACACACACATACACCACTCACACCCAAACGCGCACACCCACACCCACACAGGGGAGGGGGGAGGAAATTAATCAAACTACCGTCACTCACTCACGGCGATCAAAATGTAACTGCGACCATTTACAAATAATGTTACAAGAGCGATTTCACTTTTTTTTTAAACCACAAACAAAAGCTTGACTTCTTAGAATAGTTTAATCCTTTTCTTTTAACATATATATTTTGAAATTAAGAATATTTTTTTCTGTAAGAAAAGAAACATTGATCGGGGAATTGTTAATGTATACAAACTAGCCGTGGCTAGACTTGACATCGGGGATCGTTTGACCTACTTATATTTGAGGGCGTGCGTGTGGTGTGTGTGTGGTGTGTGTGTGGTGTGTGTGCGGTGTGTGCGGTGTGGTGTGGTGTGTGTGGTGTGTGTGGTGTGTGTGGTGTGTGTGGTGTGCGTGGTGTGCGTGTGGTGTGCGTGTGGTGTGTGTGGTGTGTGTGGTGTGTGTGGTGTGTGTGGTGTGTGTGGTGTGTGTGGTGTGTGTGGTGTGTGTGGTGTGTGTGGTGTGTGTGGTGTGTGTATGGTGTGTGTATGGTGTGTGTGCGGTGTGTGTGCGGTGTGTGTGCGGTGTGTGTGCGGTGTGTGTGCGGTGTGTGTGCGGTGTGTGTGCGGTGTGTGTGCGGTGTGTGTGTGCGGTGTGTGTGTGCGGTGTGTGTGTGCGGTGTGTGTGTGTGGTGTGGTGGTGGTGGTGGGGGGGGGGGGCTTCCCCGCCTCGTTGCGTGTGAGAGTTACACATATCAGGCTGCCCTCAATAATTCACCGGCCTTCAGCGACACTCGGCCCGGCCGTGAGATTCTCGTCTAATATTGATGTATGGCGGCCGGTCGGGTCTTATGCAACAGTGACAACGGCTAGGTGGGAGCAGCAATACACCACGTCACCACATACACCACACCGCACCGCACCGCACCACACCACATCACCTCACCTCACCACACCACATCACCTCACAACACCACACCACACCACAACACAACACAACACATCACACTGCACCGCACCACATCACCACAACACACCACAACACCACGCACCACACTGCACCGCGCCACATCACCACATCCACACTGCACTGCACCACACCACCACACCACCACACCACCACACCACCACACCACCACACCACCACACCACCACACCACCACACCACCACACCACCACACCACCACACCACATCACCACACCACACTTGTTTTCATGATTAAACAGTTGGTAGATAGAAAGCCTGAGCCTACACTGTTATAAACCCAAGGGATTGTTAACCTCCCATACCACATAGACATGGTATGAGAGTAACTGGCCTTTGATGACACTGTAAGTTTTACACGACAGTGGAAATCCAAATTGGTAGAGGTGATGGCATCACATGTCATATCAGAGGTTTCTTCTTGGCTGAGTTAGCTCTCTTCTAAGTTCTAGTTATTTTTATTATTATTTCACTAAGTGTGTTCACTGAGTGTGGACCGGATGACCGAGTTATTACAACATCTGCTGGTCAATCCCCGGCAGAGTCAAACTAAAAGACTTACAGAATTGACATCTGTCACTACCTCGCCTGGCGCTCTGCATTAATAGGATAGTGTAGGGGTCAGTGGAATGAGGAGGACCAATAGACCATTTCTGTCGTGCATGCCAAGTGAGCTGTGAAGCACGCTGTTAGTTCTTGCTACTGTCATGAGAGGGTGGGTTGTTGGTGGAAATCATCTATAACTTAAAGTTGCATAGTCCGATGCTTTTGCGATTTTGTCATTTTTCTGAGATAAATATATTAAATTGATCATTATAATCTACCTTATTTCAGGTTAAAGTAACTTTGATTTTAAATGGATAAGTTTTGAGATATTTGAAATTCAAACATGAAAACTTAGTTTTGACAAGCACGGCAAAACTCTGACACCATAGGCTTCAACAGTAAGAGGTTCTATCAAATTGTCTCAGTGTTCCCTTCTATGTGGCAAGACATGTTTAATATGTGCATCAATATCTAAGTTAGATATGTAGAGTCAAATCTATATAATTATTTTGGTTTTGAAAATTTGATGCTTCATCAGACTATGCAGCTTTAAGGACTTCTCCAGGTGGGCAGACAACATCAGGGAATGGACAGGTCTGAAGTTCGGCAAGTGTGAGAGGGCATTGGAGAACATGGAACACTGGATGCAAAGTCATCTCTGGTGCCCCAAAGGTCCCGAAGGTCCCAAAGACCCTCACAGTTCAGGGATTGTTGAAGATGATGATGATGATGATGACAAGACCTTCCCCACAACGCATATTACACAATGAACTGCTAGCCCCAACATTGGTTATTGCTTATGCCATCAGAGTGCGGGTTAGTGGCTTGTTTGTTGTTTTATGTCCTAAAATCATTTAAGGGCATATCAGGATGGGTACCGACTTGTGTCACTGACAGTGAGCACTCATGGCAACTTTATAGTGCTGCCGACTGGAATGGAAGACCAGGCCACGGGCACCCAATATTATCCTGATACTGAGCTAATCAGTCCTTGTCCTATCCTATTAATGCCGAGCGCCAGGCTAGGTAGCGACAAGTATCAATTTGATAAGTCATTGCTTTGACTCGGCTGGGATTCGAACTCCCGACTTTCCGCACGGGAGCGGGTTAGTGGTGGAAATCGATATTGTTTGCAATTAAAATGTCCACCGTTTAATCAAACACAAATGCATAAGCAAATCTAGAAGAAGAAAGAAGTAAAGTTGAGCCGTCGCAAAATGACTGCTGGTCTTTAACGACGTAAAGTTTGCGCCTGCGTCTTGTATTGACTGGGACTGGTCACAAAGACGCCGCCATGTTTTTGTTGTTTTTTTGGTGTTTTTTTTTGTGTGTGACGTGGAATCCCGCCCTCTGCGGCGGAACCGCGAACTAGACCTAACTATCTGGTTGCCAATCAATCCGCTACTCCCTCCCGGCACCCACAATGCCGTGCGGCAGGGCGCATCACGTGGCCGCTGAAGGTCAGGCGCGTGGTGACCTTGACGGCGGAGCGCAGACCTCTGGGAGGCGCATCTGAGGTCTCGGGACGCAGAATACATGCGTGGCGGGCGAGATGGGGCGTGATAAGGGCGTGTGTATGAGGGGGGGGGGGGCGTGGGGGGGTGCTGGGTGGAGGTGGGGGGGGAGGTATCTGTCATTGCACAACACCCAACAACACGCTACAACTACCTGCTCTGAGTGGCGCCACCTGGTGGTGCGGGTGGGACATGTTCAACGCAGGCTAATAAGGGAGAATATTAAATAATACACAGTTAACAAACAAACAACGCCCCCCCCCCCCCCCCGCAAACCTTCATTCCCCGCCCCGCACCCAAAAGGGTCTGTTGGGAAATGTGAACCTGTAATAATACCAGTCCGAGATGGTCACGTGACTCAACCAGTGAAGGAGCGGGGAGGAGTGTGTGGGGGGGGGGGGGGGGGGGGGTTGCCGACTGTTTGCAGGGTTATGTCGGGTGTTTGAACTCAAGAGGACCATGGAGGCAATTGTCAAACTCAAAGGCGACACAGCCAACACGGACGAACCTTTGTAGTCATACTGCACCGTACAGTCATGTAACGGTGGCATCAGTCATGTAATGATTACATCATTCATGTAACGGTGACATCAGCCATGTAATATTTACACCAGTACATCGGCCACCCAGTCCTCACCCTTATCACATCGTCATCACCGTAACCTTTCTTCCCCCCCTCCTCCCCCCTCCCCCTCACCCCCCCCCCCCTCACCCCCATCACCCCCTCACCCCCTCACCCCTCTTACCTCCACTTGTCACCCACCCTCTCACCACCACCACCACTTACCACCTCCCTCACCTCCCACTTCACCTCCCACTTCACCTCCCACGTCACCTCCCACTTCACCTCCCCCCTCATACTCCCATCACCTCCTCCCTCACCCCCTTAACCTCCCTTTCCCTCCTCCGTCACCTCCTACAACTCCCACCTCACCTCATCCATATCTCCCTTTACCTCCCCTTCACCTCCCCTTCACCCCCCTTCACTTCCCCTCCCCTCCCCTTCACCTCCCTTCACTCCCCTTCACCCACCTTCACCTTCACCTCCCCCCTTCACCTCCCCTTCACCTCCCTTCACCTCCCCTTCACATCCGCTTCACCTTAACCTCCCCTTCCCCCCCTTCACCGCACCTTCACCCCCCCTTCACCTCCCCTTCACATCCGCTTCACCTTAACCTCCCCTTCAACTCCCCTTTACATCATACCTCTCCCCTCTCCTCTCTCACCTCACCTCACGCCTCTTCCCTCAAACCTCTCCCCTCTACCCTCCTCACACCTCTCCCCATCTCCCCTCACCTCACCTCTCCCCTCACCTGACACCTCTCGCCTCACCTCCAACTTCTCTCCTCACCACTCACCTCACCACTCACCTCACCACTCACACCTCACCTCCACCCACACCTCCCCACCACCTCCCACGTACCTCCCCGTCTCACCGCCATTCACCACCTCCCTACTACCGTCCCACCCCACCTCACATCCCTGTTCACTTCCTTACTTCAACCTCTCACTTCCCCTCCTCTACCATCCCCAATCCCCTCCTTTTCTCTCCCCACCTCCCCCCTCCCCCTCCCCCATCCTCTCCCCTGCTCTCCCCTGCTCTCCCCTCCTCTCCCCTGCTCTCCCCTGCTCTCCCCTCCTCTCCCCTCTTCTCCTCTCCTCTCCCCTCCTCTTCCTTCCGCTTACCTCCCCTAATCCCTCCTCCCCCTTCCCCCACGTTCCCTAATCCCCTCCTCCCCCCTCTCTACCTCCTTCCCCTCCTCCTCTCCCCCTCTCTCCTCACCTCCTCTCTCCCTCCTCTCCCCTTCCCCCCTCCCCCCATCTCTCCCCTCGCCTCGTATCCCCCTTTCACCTCCTCTCCCCCGCACCACCCCTTCACCCATGGCTTCACCTTCACCTCTCCTCGCCCGCCGCCCCACAATCACCATACCAGCTCACCGCAACTCAAACATCATGGGATATTCATCTTAATGAGCCGGCACTTCCGTTAGAGGCAGCCGACATAACACTCTGGAGCAGTCAACTCACCGACCAACACCCACCCCACAAACCCACCCCCACCCAGCCACACCTCACACACCCACACTTACACCCACCCACACTTACCACCCCACACCCCACACCAACCACACCCACCACACTTACACCCACCCACATCCACCCCCCCCCCCACCCCACCCCACCATCCCACACACCACCCACACTTACCACCCACACTTACACCACCCCACACCCACCACAAACCCCCACACCCCACACCCCCACACCACCCACACCACACCACCTACCGCACAAACCCACCCCCCCCACCCCCACCCCACCACCCCCCCCCACCCACACCCCCACACTTACACCCACCCACACTTACACACACCCACACCCCCACAAACCCACCCCCACATCCACAACCCACCCACAACCCCCATACAACACCCACCCACCTCCCCAACACAAACCCACCCCCACCCATCCCCACAAACACACCCACAATTACACCCCCACACTTACACCCACACACCACCACCCACACACCCCACCCCACCCACCCCCACCCCACACACCCACACTTACACCCACCCACACTTACACCCACCCACACCCACCCCACTAACCCACCCCCACCCAGCCCCACCCCACACACCCACACTTACACCCACCCACACTTACACCCACCCACATCCAACCCCACAAACCCACCCTTCACCACCCCCACCCCACACCCACACTTACACCCACCCACACTTACACCCACCCACATCCACCCCACAAACCCACACACCCCCACACACCCACACTTACACCCACACTCACTTACACCCACCTGCATCTACCCACACAAACCCACCCCCACCCACCCACCCACCCACACTTACACCCACCCCCCCCCCCACCCACACACACACACTTACACCCACCCACACTTACACCCACCCAATCCACCCCACAAAACCCACCCCACCCACCCTACCCCACCCACCCCACCTCACTCACACACCCACCCACACTTACACCCCCACCCACACTTACACCCCCACCCACACTTACACCCCCCGCATCCACCCCACAAACCCACCCACACCTTACCCTACCCACCCACACTTACACCCACCACAGCCACCCCCCACACCCATCTCCAACCACCCCACACACCACCTCCACCCACTCCCCACTCACACCCACCCACCCACCCCACCCCCACCCACCCACCCACCCACACCGACCACCCCACCCACCCACCCCCACCCCCGCCCCATCGACCCATTCCACCCCACCCCCACCCACCCCCACCCACCCCCACCCACCCCATTGTGTGTATATATCAGGACGGGTACACACGAACCCCCATTATAGCGCAGTTATTGGGGTTCCATTAAATATCATCGCGAAAAAAGTGAGGTCACGCTAAATCAGAATTGAGTTTACTGAATTACTTTTGAATTAGAGCATTCCGTGTCCGAATTTGTCTTAAATTGGGGCGTGTATAATTGGGGTTGCACTGTACATGTATACAGTATAACCCCGTTAAACCAAAGTTGAAGGGACCCTAGAAATTAGTTTGGATTAACCGATCATTGGTTTAACCGAGCTTTGGCTTTGACTTTGAGTAAGTGTGTATTGCACATGTAATAATATACTATGTAAGTGGACACTTTGATTATTGTTTTTTATGTATGTACAATATGGGGTAAATATGTTTATTCTGCTGAATAAGTCTTTTGTCAGTGCCAAAGCACTGGTCTTCCAGCCATTTTTCAATTCAGGGTTATTTACACAAAACATATATAGAATAAGGTGTACAATACCCGTTGAATAGACAATTTACACCATGTAACACAATGAAATTCTGAAACCCAAAAGTTCCATAACAATACGGTACAGTAGTGTCATATAACCAGATCAATATTAGTCAGATCAATGTGAGTATTTACATAGTATTTAGAATGTAAGCAGAAGTTATCTTCTGTATTCAGTTGGTAAACTTGTAGTAAGTTTTAATGTTCAGTTGCAGTTAGGCAAGCGGTATATAAATGTTGGTTTGTTAGGAAAATTCTAGTGTAACTCTAATGTAGCTAGTTATGTGAGTTTATGAATTATGTTGTTGGGGTGGGGTTGTTAATAATACACTGGACCATCTGTGACCAGTGAAGCAGTGGGACCAATCCCAGTGCATTTAGGTCTTAAATTTTACATTTTTACCTGGACTGTCTCTGTCATCGTATATGGTTGACTGGAGATAACAGAGGAACAGCAACAAATTTAAAAAGTGGGGGGTCAGGGGTGGGAACCGAGGCTGAGGGTTTGGTGGTCTGCCACTTACGGTATGGTGACGCCATAAACCCTGCTCGGTTAAACCAAACGATCGATTAATCCAAACTTTTTTCGGCAGCCCGGCAAAATACTACCATTTATCATATAAAAATGTCAGTGGGGTCTCAGATGACTTTATAACCACATGAAAGTTTGGTTTAACCGTACTGCAGTGGCCTGGGGTCTGACAATTTTGTTTAGATTAAAGCTGCATAGTCCGATGAAATATCAAATTTTCAAAACCAAACCAATTATCTAGATTTGATTTGACATATCTAACTTAGATACTGATGCACTTATTGAGCATTTGTTTCTGCATAGAAGGCAATACTGAATCAATTTAAGAGAACCTGTTACTGCAGAAGTCTATGGTGTCAGAGTTTTGGCAAGCTTGCCAAAACTAATTTTCCATGTTTGCACTCGAAATATCTCAAAAGTTTACCATTTAAAATAAAAGTAACTTTGAACTAATGTAAAGTAGATACTAGTGATCGATCTAATATATTTATCTCAGAAAATATACAGAAATTCAAAACCATCGGACTATGCAACTTTAACCAATAATTTGGATTAACCGACTTTGGTTTAACCAACTTTTTTATATAATAAATGGTAGTATTTTGCCGGCCCCCCGAAAAAAAGTTCAGATTAACCGATCGTTTGGTTTAACTGAGCTTGGTTTTACGGGGTTGGACTGTATAATGAATACGGAACAAGCATGGTCTGCTTAGTGGAAGCTCGTGACAACTCAGCCATTGTTCCGGGAACGCTTCATATTTAATGTCAATATAGAGCATGGGGTAACGAATAACTTATTTAATCTGATACGATCTCCCACTGCTCTGCTTTCACGTTGAAAGTATTTTGAAGGCAGACTCCGTGAAAACTAGCGTCTCATTGTTGTATAACATAGAACTGAGGGATTTATTTAGTCAAAGACCCTATAATACTAAGACGGCTCACTCCCTATCTCTCCCATGGTAATGTAAATTTTACAGTGCCACCTTGTGGTGGGTTTGATCAGCCCAGCTCTTGGTTGGTGTTTCACATGTAAACACATACAATTATATTATACATGAGATAGGTAAGTATGAATACACATCAATATGAAATTGCTATGAACAAATACACATCATCATCAGCATCATCATCATCACCATCACCATCATCACATATCTTTCACATTCATATGTATATTTATACATATAATATAGCACCTGTTTAACCAAGAGAACAGCCAGCACCCCAAGTGGTGAGTTTGATCATTTTGATTACACAGTACAGGCTGAGTGAGCCGTCTTGTAGGGTCTTTGATTTAGTGTAAACGCCACAGCGCCGCACGACGCCGCCACCACACGTGGGCATGCACGTGTCCCTGCTCTGTTTGACTGGCGGCTTCACTGTCAGTATAGTGTTGGTTGGTTGTTGGAGTTTTATGTCCTAGCCACATCTAAGGTGATATCTGGGCCCGTATGCATGGAGCGGTTTTAGCGAGCCAAGCCACGGTTAGGGCGGGATTTCTGGTTTAGCGCCGAAAAGTTTATATGCATGGATCAGTGTTAGGCCTAAAACCGCATGTTTAAAGTCGAAGAATGTAAACCTACCCCCTAGCAGGTTTACAGCGGTGTTAGTGTTAGGTTAGTGTCAGGATGGAGACCAAACTATTCAATGCTATCATATTTGACAGAATTAAATATGCAATAAGTGAAATTTCATCAAATTAACCCTAAAGACGATGCGATATTAACGCTGCCGCCACATTGGCGGCGATATTAATATTGTCAAATCGACAAATTTAAAGTAAACAAATTGCAGACGTCGATATCCATACTGTCGCACATCGCCAAATCGCCGTCGCCAAATCACCAGTAACAAGGCCAGCTGGTTCCTGGTGTGTGGAGAAACCAACTGCCGCATCGGCGGCAATATATTAGGCCCAAATCTATTCAATGCTATCATATTTGACAGAATTAAATACGCAATAAGTGAAATTTCATCAGATTAACCCTAAAAACGAAGCGATATTAACACTGCCACCACATTTGCTGTGGTATTAATATTGTCGAATCGACGAATGCAAGCAACCCCCGCCGCGACCGCCTCAGTAACAAGCGCACTGGTTCCCAGTGGGTATAGAAGGCAATATATTAGGCCCAACCAGGTGCTCGCCGGCAACAGGCTCAGAGAAATTTCCATAATGAATAAATTAATTCACATATAGCTAACACACACCGTTTAGGCCACCATGCATACGGCTTGACATAGTTCTTGACGCCGCCGATAACCGGTGATAGCTATCCGGTGTTAGAGGGTGAACACCACATGCCGCTAACACCGCTCCATGCATATGGGCAGGACGGGTACCGACCTGTGACTTCAGTGTCAGTATAGTGTTGGTTGGTTGTTGGAGCTTTACGTCCTGGCCACATCTAAGGTGATATCAGGACGGGTACCGACCTGTGACTTCAGTGTCAGTATAGTGTTGGTTGGTTGTTGGAGTTTTACGTCCTGGCCACATCTAAGGTGATATCAGGACGGGTACTGACCTGTGACTTCAGTGTCAGTATAACGTTGGTTGGTTGTTGGAGTATTACGTCCTGGCCACATCTAAGGTGATATCAGGACGGGTACCGACCGGTGACTTCAGTGTCAGGATAATGTTGGTTGGTTGTTGGAGTCTTATGTCCTGGCCACATCTAAGGTGATATCAGGATGGGTACCGACCAGTGACTTCAGTGTCTGTATAGTCTTGGTTGGTTGTTGGAGTTTTCTGTCCTGGCCACATATAAGGTCATATCAGGACGGGTACCGACCGGTGACTTCAAAGTCAGTATAGTGTTGGTTGGTTGTTGGAGTATTACGTCCTGCCCACATCTAAGGTGATATCAGAACGGGTACCGACTGGTGACTTCAGTGTCAGTATAATGTTGGTTGCTTGTTGGAGTCTTATGTCCTGGCCACATCTAAGGTGATATCAGGACGGGTACTGACCTGTGACTTCAGTGTCAGTATAATGTTGGTTGGTTGTTGGAGTCTTACATCCTGGCCACATCTAAGGTGATATCAGGACGGGTACCGACCTGTGACTTCAGTGTCAGTATAGTGTTGGTTGGTTGTTGGAGCTTTATGTCCTCACCACATTTAAGGTGATATCAGGATGGGCGCCGACCTGTGACTTCAGTGTCAGTATAATGTTGGTTGGTTGTTGGAGTTTTACATCCTGGCAATATCTGAGGTCATGTCAGGATGGGTACCGACTTGTGACAGTGTGCACTCATGGAGACATTATAGTGATGCCCCACTTGGAGACCAGGCCACAAGCACCATGACCCACTATACCGCTGTCACATTATCCTGACACTGAGCTGACCAGTCATTGCCCTATCCTAATAATGTCGAGTGCCTGACTAGGAAGTGACAATTATCAATTTTTCAGTCATTGGTTTGACTCGACAGGGGTTCAAACCATTGGGTTTTACCAAAACAGGAGACCGACGCTCAACTCCTTCGGCCAATTTCAGTCCAAAGCCATGTGGAATTAGTTGATACATTAAGGAACTAACATTCGAATCGATTTTGTGTTCGTGTCCTCACGTGATCTAAATACAGCTCAACCACTGGGTAAGATGTCCATTCATTACACACCATGTGATCAGAATGTTGACTCGCTATTGGCTATTCAGCATAGTCTGATCTTTTCACCTGTTATTTGTCCACCTATGGGGTCAGACTTTTAATATGCTCAAGTAGGGCTTTCAGTTTATAGTAATTTAACCAGGAATGTGCTTACCGAAGTTAAACCTGCATAGTCCGATGAACGCATAACCTTTTAGGAACTGAAAAACTTAACCTAGGACGGATTCTATTTGTTCAATTTAGATCCTGGTGCACTGTATCAAAGACCCTATATCACTAAGACGGCTCACTCAGAAACTCAAACCCAGCACTTGGTGCGCTGGCTGTTCTCTTGGTTAAACAGTTGCTATTTTATATGTATAAATGTATATATGAATGTGACAGATGTGTGATGATGGTGATGATGATGGTGATGCTGATGATGATGTGTATTTGTTCATAGTAATTTCATATTGATGTGTATTCATACTTACCTATATCATGTATAATATAATTGTATGTGTTTACATGTGGAACACCAACCAGCAGCTGGGCTGATCAAACCCACCACAAGGTGGCACTGTGAAATTTACATTACCATGGGAGAGATAGGGAGTGAGCTGTCTTCGTGTTATATGGTCTTGGACTGTATTTCTGCATCAAAGGAAATACTAAGTTAATGTAATAGAACCTATTACAGCTCTGGTATCCGGCATTTTGCTGTACACACCAACATTGATTTTGCTTAATTTCACTTCAAATATCTCCAAAATAAATCCTTTAAAATAAGGTTTTTTCATACCTGATGCGGTGGCCGAATCGGTAGAGCGCAGGTCTCCCGCGCGAGATATCGGAAGTTTGATTCCCGGTCAAACCAATGACTTACAAAATTGATACTATTTGCTACCTAGCTTGGCGCTTGGCATTAATAGGATAGGGCAGGGACTGGTTAGCTCAGTGTCAGGATAATGTGACTCAGTGCGCTCAGATGAGATAATTTAATCTCCTTTGGGTGATTTGCTGAGGATTTTGTTGAGAAAAGTAGAACTTGATCGGAAGCTATGATCAGTACTTAAATAATGGGAAACTCATCCTGCAAGGGTATGCTCAATATGGGACAGTGGTCACCCGATTTTCCCCCTTTCCTCACTGTGGACCCTTCTTGTTTGGACGGTATATATGATGGATATTCATGCAGTGACTCCCGCGTTGAGATCACATGACCGGAAGTGCGAGTCGGCGCTGCGCATGCTCTACACGCGCCACCCCCGAAGCTCTGTGTACATACACCATGGCAAACAGCAGTTACCATGTAGTAGGCTTAGCGGCCTATCGTCAGCTGACCATAGGCATTCATTAGGCACTGCCTTTACGACCCTGGAAGCGGCGTTTGAGTGCCCCGACATGCGCACTGCACGCATGCGCAATCGTTTCATCATAAACACGGTCGTTATGCTATCAAGATAAAGCATGACTGCTTACGCTGTGCTAATTCCTCGACATTCACCGCGCACATTTGGCATCTCTCAGCCGACAATATAATGTGTGTTTAGTTGATTACTGCGCAGTAAGCGGGGGTTCGGGGACGACGGTGCAGCATTAGAGTTGCGTTGTCTGATGGTTTTGAGTTTCTTATATATATTAAATATTATATATATATATATGCATATACAACTAAATGAGTAGGTGGTTTAAAGATATATAATCTCTGTTAAAAAAGGTTATTATCTCCATGACACATACATTAAGAGTGGTTAGTTACTGTTAGTGTGGTGGAGGCGCATTGACAGCACAGCCAGTCATATTGGGAAATAGGCAATGCGTGAGATACAGGCAACTTCCGTTATTTATACTCATATATTTCTTATATACCACATATATACTTCCGAGCGCCGTGCGTGTGTGTTTGTGTGTTTGTGTGTGGGGGTGGGGGTGGGGGTGGGGGTGGGGGGTGGAATAGCGGTGCATGCCGGCCGCCCACCCCCACCCCGATGCAGTGGGTGAGAGTGGGGGACACACTCCAGACCTTATTACTAATATTAGTACACGCGATAAAAGGTTAATCAACATCCGACACTATAGAGCATGTAGTTTATAATGCATTTTGAGAGAAAAAAATACCATAATTCCCCTCTTTGTCTTCGTCCTGATATTACCAAAAATATTGCTACTAATACTATGCTAGGACTTAAAATCCCAATAGACAAACGGACATCTTAGTCTTAGTTTTCTTTGGGGCTAGCTGAGAATATCCCTGGGACTGTCCTGAAATGACCATAACTATTGCTAGAACGTAGAACCGCAATAGACAAAGATACATCATTGGGGTACTCGGTTTGGTGCTCGTGGAATATTGGTATGGAGGTGAGATGGGTGTAGTGTGGCTTGTCAGTTAAATAGGGCAGAAGGATGGGTGGAATCACACAGGCTACAGCACATAGTGAAATAAGGGCTTCCAATCCATCACTATTCAAATGAGTGCGGGTGTGCGTGTATGTCTGGGGGTGGAGGGTAGTGGGGTGGGGTGGGGGTGGTGGCTAAACACTAATAGGCAACAAATCAGGTTGTTCTACCAAAAAAAGTTTATTTTATTTAACGACACCTCTAAAGTGCATTGATTTTTATCATCGGTTATTGGACATCAAACATATGGTCATTCTGACATTTCTTCTGAGGAAACCTCCTGCCGCCACATAGGCTACTCTTCCGATAAGCAGCAAGGGGCCTTTTATATGCACTTTCCCACAGACAGGACAGCACATACCACATCCTTTGATCAATCTGTTGTGGACCACTGGTTGGAATGGAAAATACCCGAAACTGCAAATGGATGCACTGAGCAGGATCGATCTGATGACAGTTTCACAGGTGGACACTCTACCGCCTGAGCTACGTCCCGCTCCTAATGTTGTTCTACCAATGAGATTCGGGCCGTTAGCTCAAGCCTTTTGCCTACCACTACGACCGGACGCTGTGGCAAATCGGTAAAGCACAGGATTCCCATGCAGGTCAGGAGTTCGATTCTCGATCGAGTCAAACCAATGATTTACTAAATTGATACTTGTTGCTTCCTAGCCTGGCACGCTGCATTATTAGGATAGGGCAAGCACTGGTTGGATCGGTGTGATTAATGTGATTGAGTGTGATATCAGGTCATGGTACTGGTGGCCTGGTCTTCCAGTGGGGCAGAACTATAAAGTCGCCATGAGTGCGCACTCTCACAAGTCGCTACCCGTCCTGGTATGACCTTAGATGTTGCCAGGACATAAAACTCCAACAATCAACCAACCAACCCACCCACAGTGTACACCTGTGGACGCGGTACAAAATAGAGCTGTAATTTGCAAGTAGTATAGAAATGTCACATTGGACACGGCCATGGAACAAACCCCGGAAGACTGACCACCGGAAGACTGACCACCGGAAGGCTGACCACCGGGACTGTAGCGGAACACACACCGTTACGGTGTCGCATTATAACGGACGTGGGCAGTAGGTGCTGCACAGAGATGTGCGTCAGTGAACGCCCAGATCTGTATCAATAAACTCCCATAACTGTATCAATAAACCCCAATAGCTGTATCTCTAAATATCGTGCGCTACGATGATTCCCACAAGACATGCATCGTTTGTGAGAAGTTTGCTTTAGCAACAAAAGGGTATATACACACACATACATATATATATATATATATATATATATATATGTATATAATATATATATATATATATATATAGATGTACTGCGCGAGAATAAATGCTAGGAGGGAATTATTTGATTATATATTGTATTAAGTGGGCATTCCTTACACGCGGTATGCGGTATGCGAATGGCATGCTTCCTTACATGCGGCATGCGGCATGCGGCACACGACTGGCTATATTTAAAAAATAAAAATAAACAAGTATACTTCTTACTGCACTGTATATGACCAAATATTGCATTTATATCTATGTACCTTTTCGTACGTCACATAGAGGTTCCTACCTTTATTATAACCAAATTATTGATAAGTATTCATATTTCTGTGCATATGGTAGCATTTTTAGCTTTCCCCTAACCGTCTGTCTCCCGATTGGGACGGTCCTAACATCCTAAACTGAGCCATGTTAGGACCGTACTTTTTGGTCAACAAAATCTGGGACGGTCCTAACATCCCTCGGAGCAAGCTAACATATTAGGACCATCCCATTTCTTCATATTTCCATCGTTCCGTAATGATCAGTCGCCTCCCCTCGGCTAAAATTAATGGACAAATGCGACTGATGGTTTTCTATGTACACGGCAACCCTCTAGGCCTGTGTGTCCCCTCCACACCCTTGTGTGTGACTGTTCCATAATGCTCAGTCGCCTCTCCTTGTCTAAAACTAATGGACATGTGCGACTGATGGTTTTCTATTCGCACCTGCGTGCCGCATGCCGGACCGATCGCTACATGGACCGATCGGTTTGACGCATTCGCATTCACATACCGCGTGTAAGGAATGTAGCCCATAGACTTCAAGGTGTTTCGATTTTTTGTCGCATTCGCATTCGCATACTGCATGCCGTGTGTAAGGAATGCACCCTTAAACTGTTATTCTAAAGTACTGCCTCCTGTGCGGTCACCTGACCAGTGGCGCCGCCACCGGCCCTTGACGTCCCTACCGGACGCGCCTACCCTCACTCGCGCGTGAAAGATTACATATATATATATAATTGTTTGTATACATATATATATATAATTTGTATACAAACAATTATACCGAAAGGAAGATTCTGATCGCTCATTCGCCCCACGGGCAGGCATCTGGTTGGGGATTGATAGTGACTGGAGGTATTGCCAAAACTTTGAGACATGTATTAAAACTATTATTTTGCATATATCTAATCTATATATTGAGTTTTATTGTGTGTATGTACAACGTGGAGGTGTGCAAGGCGTACCACCCCCTATGTGGGTGGAGGTGGAGGGTGGAGGAGGTGTGTGTGTGTGGGGGGGGGGGGGTACACCGCCCGTTCAAACGGGTAGCGTCCCCTGCTGGTGTGGGCGGGCGGGCCCGCATGTTGGGAGGGAGGTAACGGGAAGAGCCAGCAGTTATCGCCTAATCATTACACGCGATAAAGGGCGGATCACTGTCCGTATGTGTGCCTATAACGGTAAAACGTGGACTGTTCATACCCTTAAGCTAAGATTCCATATACGCGGTATGCGACACGCGGCATGCAAATGCGAATGCGGTATGCAGCATGGATACCCATGCCGACCTCCAATAGTGGATGTCTTCTTTTTGTGTTGGGAGGGGGGTGGGTGGGGGTGGGGGTTGCTAAACAACCCCCCCCCCCAAAAGATACCCATCCCATTTTTGGAGTTTTTTGCTCCAAATTTGTGAAGGAAAGTCAAAGTTACTATTGTTTTCTATGGCAAACGCAGCAACATTTGCATTCGCATTCGGACCCATCGGTCCATGGGTCGATCCGTTTGCTGCATTCGCATTCGCATTCACGTTCGCATTCGCATTCAGAGGTATGGAAGCACCACTATTGCCTTTACATGCTATTAGATTTTTTGCCGCATTCGAATTCACACAGCACATACCGCGTATATGGAATCTTAGCTTTAGCAGTAGTTTTATATGTGCAATATAATTTATATATTATATGAACACTAATTATAACTGGACTAAATATATAATATATATGTTATATATTATTTTGTTTGGGGTTCCCGGAGCCATCTGAGCATGTGTGTAGAACTCCTCCTTACCTGTATATACATGTAGGTAGTAAGTATAGGATACATAACGTATATTACATATAGACGTATTTACATTTAGACGTATTTACATTTACTTCAACGGACAACTTTACATTTAGCCCAGTTGTCCCGAAGTAGTGCTGTCTTCAGAGGGACAGACAAATAGGACAGTTTGTACCATGAAACATGTTTGCGCATGCCCCGCACATGACGAATACCGGTATCGCATATATATATATATATATTTATATATATATATACATATATATATATGTATGTATATATGAAGAGTTCAGGCGCAACACCCCACATACACCAGTCCAAAAATTTAACAAAAATAAAAGATTTTGTACATGAAGGTAATTTTAATTCTCACTAATTCCACTTCGCTTCATGACCTTTTAATCACAAGCAATGAACAAAGCAATAGGAATATAAAAAAATGAACCTTTTGAGGGTTTGACCCCAATGTTTATCTACATTTTTGGATTGGTGTTTAGAGGATTTTGCACCTGAACTCCTCATATATATATATATATATATGCACATATATACGTGTATGCATATATATTATATACACACATATATACATGCATATGAATGTATAGAATACCTAATTGAACTAGATCTATGTATATGTAGTAGTCTGCACTGACCTCTCAGGCAAGGAGCCGCATAGACAGGTAGGCGTGGGTAGTGTGGTGAAATCAGGGAACCTAGGTGGTGTAATGGTTAGCACACTGACCCGGAATGCAAAGAGATGTGGGTTCGAGCCCTGCTCTAGGCGCAACATTTACCATTTTCATCACCTCCCCCCCCCCCACGACATACATATCACCATACCAACTGCATTGTCCGTGTATAATTGTGTAGTATATATACATTATGTAGATTATCTGATGTGACGCACCCGACCTAAACTTGCACACCGGTGTAAATCTCAACGAACACTTACCTTTGAGTGAGTACGTGGAGATGGTGCTGGGCAGGCTGACGGCCGTGGTGGTAGTTGTCATGACGATTGGAGACGGCTTGTGCGGCGCCGATGTGACGGTCGACGCGGCGCCGACCCCGGGCGGGGAGCAGCCCGGACCAACGCCGCCCGATGTGCCGTGCCCCTGGCCGCGAACCCCGCCCCCGAACCCGCCCGGCCCGGCGCCTGCCGGCGACAGCCCCTGCGGCGCGTGGCCGGCGCTCCAGGGCGAGTACATGCAACTGTTGGACGGGAAGGTGGTGCCCGCTGACGGCGAGGAGGGCACCCCGCCCGGATCGGCGTAGGCGGGCGGCGGGGGCGCATGGTACAGCGCCTCGGTGTGGCCGGCGCCCGGGTGGTGCGACCCGCTGTAGCCCCCCAGCCCGGCCGTGCCCGGGTGCAGGTGCGGGGCGTGGTGCTGGTGGTGCGGCGGCGCGTGGTGCTGGTGGTGCGGCGGCGCGTACGTCGGGTGATGGTGCGGCAAGTGGCCGCCCATCCCGGGGCCCGGGCCGGGCGTCGGGCCGGGCGGCGGGGGCGCGTGTCCGTGCATGTAGTGCACCCCGCCGTACTGCGGCCCCAGCCCGCCCACGTCCAGCCCGCCCACGCCACCCCCGGCACCCAGCCCCCCGCACCCGCCTCCGCCCACGCCGAGCGGCGAGGCGCACCGGAAGTTGTCGGCTTTGACCGACGCGAGTCCGTAAGCGTCCTTGTAGTCCTTATAGCCGGCGTTGGCACAGTACTCCTTGGGCGGGGGCCCGCCGCAATAGCCGTTGCCCATGCCGCCCCCGCCTCCCATGGCCGCGTCCTTGTTGGCGCCGCCGCCGTAGCCGTGCATCCCGCCGTGCACGTCCGCCACCATGCCGTACCCGCCGACCACCACGTCCCCGCCGCTCGAAGCCTCCTGCTTCACCATGTACGCGTCCCGGTAGGTTTCCTTGTAGGTGTCCAGGTTGGTTAGCACCTTCCGGTCGGCCATGCCGGGGCTGCCGACAGGGGGCGGGGTGCTGAGCTCGACCAGGCCCATCCCGGTTTCATCCTCGGGGCATGTGCTCGGAGACTCGGTCTCCGTATCGACGCCCTGGTCCCCAGCGTCCGGCGGCGCCTCCCCGGGCGGCATCCCGAGCAGCTCCTGCTCCCGGGAGCAGCTCTTCTGCTGCTCACCCATCCTCCCGCTGTGCATGCTCCCCGCGCCGCAGAAGCCGTTCAGGTAGCTGGACGTGGTGGGCGATAATGCGGAGGTCGCGGCGGAACACGTGGCTGAGACGCTGGGCTGGTGGTGGTAACCGGAAGTCATCCCGCCCAGCCCGCCCAGTCCCCCCAGCCCGCCCACCCCGCCCGCCCCCAGCGGCGACAGGTCGTCGCGGTAGGAGGAGGAGGAGGCGGAGGGGGGCAGGTGCCACGGGTTGCTCACCACGCATGAACTCATGTTCACATTCATTGCTCCCCCCGGGATCCAAGTCCAAACAGAAGCGGCCCGAACTGCTCAAACTGCAGGCCTCAGAGTCCTCTGTCACATCGGACACACACCGACTCACACGCCGGCACGACGCGCCCCGCCCGGCGCCGCCATCACCCCGCGGGACCTGGGCCTGGCTGTGTACTGAGGGACTTAGCTACTTCCCCGGGAGCTACACGCGTCCTCCCGGGACAGCAAACACACCGCCTTCAGTGAATACAGTTAGATTTCAAACTCATAAGCACCGACAAATAATCAAATCTATGTAAGCCACAGTTGAATTCAAGGGTGATTTATCTTTTTGTTCTTGTTTTTTTCACCCCCAGCTGAAATTTCCGTGAATTGTTGGCCCAGCGCGTGCGCAGTTGGTTTCCCCGTCTGTGTCGGCGTCGCCCGCTTGGTGTCAATGTCCCCCTGTTCAAAGGTGAGTTTTGAATCAGTTGCCGCTTCTTGCTTCTTGCCGGTTGGGTGCGGGTGTGGGTGTGGGTGTGAGCTGTTAAACTGTCACTGCCCGCCGTGAGATGAGCAGCAGCCCCCCGGGGGCACCGTGCCCCGCCGGCCGGCCACACGGCCACACGGCCACACGGCCACACGGCCACACGGCCACACGGCCACACTTGGCAGCTTCCACGCCCGCCTAATTGTGGCGCGAAATGAACGTCGTCTGCCGCGGTGAAGTGCTAGTCGGGTTCTAGCAAAATGTCGTCTGCTTCGTCTGTCCACCTACTGTTTGTTTGTCAAACATGATTGCTGAATGACTTATTGATTGATTGATTGATCTGAGGTCCCGCCATACTGCAGTGACCAATCGTAGTAGCTTGTCAGTCGAATTGTACGTAAGAAGACCTAATCAGCTGGACGCAAATGTCGTCAGCATCACACTGACAGGCGTCTTCTGATAAAGTCGCGGAATTGGTGTGGGAAATACCAGCCCTTAAGATGACTTAATCAACTGAGGTGTATTCAGTAGATTTAATTAAACTACAAATGTTCCGGCCTCCTCCAGACTCGCAGTTTTTCACTTGAAAAATGTCGGCTGCGTTCTTGAAATGTCTACATACTGCTTCAAATAGTACCGACGTTCTCTGCAGATCGGAATGGGAGTTGTCTCCGGCTTGTTTTGTGAATTGCCACTGCCAATCGTTACGTCACGGCCAGGCCTGGCGTGTCCCCAGGTGTCCGGGTGTCCGGGTATCCGGGTCCCCGGGCGGTTCCACACAAGTCCAACAAAGCGCTGTAATAAAACCCTCAGTCAACCGGATCCCAGACGGCGGTAACGGAAGGGGACCAGGCTGGGGGTGGGAGGTAGAGGACCAGGCTGTGCGTGGGGGTGGGGATTGGGGGGGGGGGGAGTAGACGCTTACAGACCCACCACTGTCAGCAGTAGTCCAACATGATGTGGAGTATTTAAAAAAAAAAGATATTAAAAATTGGTTTAAAGTATCAGAGTACAAAATAAAATAAAAAATTAATGGGGGCCGGGGGAGAGGCGCCCGGAGACCAGATGAGCACTGAGCTGATTACGTGGAGTTATTCACCAAGAGGGGTCACCGTGGGGGGGGGGGGGGTGTGTGCCGATTACTGCTGTCGTCCTCGTCTGCTGCTACTAGTGCTGGTACCAGTGACAGTGGAGCTGGTGGTCACTGATCGACAAAGGGCGTGACCGGTGGCAGCGGCTGTCCACTGGACCGTGACGGCATCAGTTCTGTCGTATCCGCGAATCGGCGGCCCGTGACCGGGGGATGATGGGTGCGGGGCGGGGTTATGAGGGTTGTGGGGGTTGGGGTGGCGCCCCGTGCTCACCTCCTCACTGACACGTGCAACCGGGGGCCGGGCGCCGTGCTAGGCTCTCCGGTCGGCACCTGGTCGCCGCCGCACGCCGCGTGCTATAACCACCATAGTCGTGCCTGCCTGTCCGCGTGTCTACCTGTGTCTTCCCCCGGCACGCAGACGGGGCCGACAAGCAAGCCCGTCTGCACAAAGTTATTTAAGTCGGTAGTTATTTGTTAAGTCAGTTGTAGCAATCCTCGCTCTCCTCCCTGTGTGTAGATGGGAGAGCGGCGGGTGGGGGTGGGCGGTGGTGCGCACAAAGAAGACCCACCAAAAAGGAACCGACACACCAGGAGCCAATGTGAGTGAGAGTGTGTTGAGTAATACTAATATGCCGTGGATCAAGTTGTAAGGTGTAGCTCTTCTCGCCAACAGTCCGCGCCCAGGTGAGACTGGGTGGAGTGTTGATTAAGGAAGTCCGTGAAGCGGCGCGGGCCGCTGGAGGTGTGTACACAGGTGTGGGTGTACAGGTGTGACGTGTCCAGTCGCAGTCTCGTCGTCGTTGTGGCAGCGCGGCTCCTCCAGTACTATCGTACCGCGCTCACGTACACCTGGACCAGGTACCCTCCCGTCCACCGCAATCCTCAACTGACCCCCCGCTCAACGCAGCACGACCACCGCCATTTGTCTCCCGGCGTGTGACGTCACCAAGTGCTGGCCGCTGATTGGTTGCTAGCGGCTGGGAAGCGGTGGGCGGGCAAGCAGCCGCTTCTGATTGGACGGACAGCTCACCGTGGGCTCAGAGTGCGTGTCGGGCGGGAGGAGGCGATGTGGGACGCCTGGCGTTGTAGAGGTGGAGGAGGCATACTGGGCATGGGGAGGGAAGGGGAGGGAAGGGGGCGGAGGCCGGGAAGGCGAGAGAGTGGAGAGGCGGGAGGGAAGGGAGGGAAGGGAGAGGAGGGAAGGGGTGGAGAGGGAGGGAAGAGGGAAGGGAAGGGAAGGGGGAGGGAAGGGATTGGGGCGGGAGGGAAGGGAGAGGCAGGAGGGGCGAGAGGGGCGGGATAGGAGGGAAGGGGATGGATGGGGAGGGAAGGGGAGGGAGGGGAGGGAAGGGGAGGGAAGGGAAGGGGGAGGGAAGGGAAGGGGACGGGAAGGGAAGGGAATGGAAGGGAAGGGAGAGGCGGGAAGGGCGGGAAGGGCGGGAGGTGCGGGAGGTGCGGGAGGTGCGGCAGAGGCGGGAGAGGCAGAAAATAGAAGAAATCTAAAAGAAGGAAGTGAAAAGTGAAAAGGCTTTGGAGCTGTTGTATACAAGGGTTCAGGAGAATAAGAGATGGGTCAGAGAAGAAGGACATGGGGCAATGTAGAGGCTGTACGAAGGAGATAGTGAAGGAAGAATGGTATAGGGAAATGGTGAGACTGTAAGAAGGAGATGGTGAGGGAAGAAGGGCATGGGGCAATGTAGAGACTGTAAGAAGGAGATGGGTCAGAGACGAAGGGCATAGGACAATGTAGAGACTGTAAGAAGGAGATGGTGAGGGAAGAAGGGCATGGGGCAATGTAGAGACTGTAAGAAGGAGATATTGAGGGAAGAAAGGCATGGGGCAATGGTGAGACTGTAAGAAGGAGATGGTGAGGGAAGAAGGCATGGGGCAATGTAGAGACTGTAAGAAGGAGATGGTGAGGGAAAGGCAGATAAAAAGAAGGACAAGGGCATGGCAATGTAGAACTGTAAGAAGGAGAAGGTGAGGGAGAAGGGCTGGGGCAATGTAGAGACTATAAGGAGGTGGTGAGGGAAGAAGGGCATGGGGCAATGTAGAGACTGTAAGAAGGAGATGGTGAGGGAAGAAGGGCATGGGGCAATGTAGAGACTGTAAGAAGGAGATGGTGAGGGAAGAAGGGCATGGGGCAATGTAGAGACTGTAAGAAGAAGATGGTGAAGGAAGAAGGGCATGGGGCAATGTAGAGACTGTAAGAAGGAGATGGTGAGGGAAGAAGGGCATGGGGCAATGTAGAGACTGTAAGAAGGAGATGGTGAGGGAAGAAGGGCATGGGGCAATGTAGAGACTGTAAGAAGGAGATGGTGAGGGAAGAAGGGCATGGGGCAATGTAGAGACTGTAAGAAGGAGATGGTGAGGGAAGAAGGGCATGGGGCAATGTAGAGACTGTAAGAAGGAGATGGTGAGGGAAGAAGGGCATGGGGCAATGTAGAGACTGTAAGAAGGAGATGGTGAGGGAAGAAGGGCATGGGGCAATGTAGAGACTGTAAGGAGGTGGTGAGGGAAGAAGGGCATGGGGGCAATGTAGAGACTGTTAGAAGGAGATGGTGAGGGAAGAAGGGCATGGGGCAATGTAGAGACTGTAAGGAGGTGGTGAGGGAAGAAGGGCATGGGGCAATGTAGAGACTGTAAGAAGGAGATGGTGAGGGAAGAAGGGCATGGGGCAATGTAGAGACTGTAAGAAGGATATGGTGAGGGAAGAAGGGCATTCTAATGAATAATAATTTTACATAATATATCTGTACTACTAGTAATATTGCTATAATTAAGTACAGGCATGAAGATGGCCCCCTTGGGGGATGCCGGCCAAGTCCACCCTATCATAATTGATGGTAAAATAAACTTCAATTCAATTAAAACAAATTAATAGTTGTTTCCCGATATGGGCTTTGACGCCTGAAACTGTCTGGGATTAGAAAGTGCCGAGGCAAAGCTGAGCTTAATAGTTACTAATTCGCATTCCATAGGCCAGAGGAATTCTACCGCCAAATTAAAACACACAACTAATAATTAAATAAATGTAGTATTCGGCGTCCAAATATGCCTAAATTGTGATGAAAGCAGCCAATTTTCAAAACAAAAGCACTTATCTAGGTTTGATTTGACATGTCTAACTCAGATACGAGTGTACTTATTCAGCATGTACCGATGTGTAAGCTGAAAGCGGTTGTACATTTCATGAAAGCTGCCTGCAAAAGTGTTGAAGTAAAAGGGGGTAATAATCAAGAAATCTAATTAATAGAATCTGTTAGTACTCAAGCCTATGGTGTTAGAACTTTGACTTGCTTGACAAGATTAATTTGGCATGTTTTCACGTGAAGTATCTCCAAGGTTAGCCATTTAAGATAAGAGTTAAAGTAAAATAGATCGTAATGATTAATCTAATGCCTAGTACACACCTCCCGTATAGGATTCGCGCACTAAAACTCGTGACTCGACCCGACCCGCTTAAAACTGAAAACGGGCCGATTCGTTTTTCGAATCGCGAATCGCAATCGTAAACGGCCGCTTTTAGCACTAAAAACTGAGTTTTATGCGCGAATCGCAATCGCTAGGTGTGCGCGGGGAGCGCACACCAAGCGATTTTTGTGGGTGAAACGGGCAGTTTTCGATCGTATACGGGAGGTGTGCGCACACAAACGGTAGGTGTGTACCGGGCATTATATATTTATCTAAAAAAATAGCAGAAACTCGAAACTATCGGACTGTGCAACGTTCATGGATGGTAGGCCTACTATAATGTGTACACATTCCATGGCTTTTATACGAAATTGCTACGTTAAGTAAATGTTCGGTAGTGGCAGAACACTCATTAAAACATAGCGATCATTGTTCTAGGTTTGATTATAAACGAATGTATGTTTCATTGCAAATACTCAGTTAGAGTGTGTAAAGTCAATGATCATTAATCTGACTGCCGTTTAAATAGGACATATCGCTATCTAAAGGCCCTGTCACATTATGACGCATCTCTCAAGCGTGTGGCCAATGCGTAAAATCACTTTTTTACATCGAGATGCGTAAAACTTTTCAGTGCGGGGGGCAAAGTTGGACATATACATACCTTATACATCGCGTATGGCCTACATATGGCTCACATGCCTCCTGGCGAAAAATGCTAGAATTACACTCATGGTACGTTTGCAGAATGCCGGTGAATGTTGTATACGTTATTCAATCACCAGAACTATGACTCATACATTATATACATCAAGACACAGTGGAGAAATGAAAGATGTATGTTAGATGTACATTATCCATTCGTTCTCAGACCACAGACTGTACGTTCCCACTACCTTTAACATAGGTCAACGTGATGCAATGTAATGAACAATGTAGTCTAACATACGTCTAACATACATAAACATACATCTAGCGTATACATAACATACAACCAACATAACACCCATACATTGTCGTACGTCAAATGTTTTGTGCATGCACAAAACTTTCATGACCCCCTAATGAGCATCGACGTATGTCGACATAAGTCAACATACATCAACGTATGCATAATGAACACGTAATGCATTACGACGTATCCTGATGTAGCGACCAAAAATCACTTATGTCGGCGTATGTTTGCGCGATGCATCATAATGTGACAGCCCCTTAACCAGAACACCCATGAACAGATATATTCCCACCATTCATTCTACCCGTCTCATCTGTAAATCTCACTGTCCAACCAGAATACACATGAACAAATTTCCACCTTACCTGGCTTATCAGATTCATCTTACCTCGCTTATCTGTGTATATTTCATACATATAACAAGTAAAATAGATCTTTTTTCTAATCAAATAGGGCTAATTCAACTCTCGGTTTGATCAGCCTCAACAGGTTTTTGGGAATTGCGATCCATATCACCATAGGCTAGCCACACTATTTGGCCATTTAACCTTACACAGTCCGAGCGTTTGGGGTTTCTGCCAAATTTCTAGATATAAACAGAGAGCGTGTATATAAACAGATGAGAGGGACAACTCCCGCGAAAAACGGTAACACAGGCTACAGTGGCGTTCCTGGCGGTTAGTGTTGAACAAGCTTTGAGTTTGCCGGTACGTGCAGTGAAAAACATTTGTTTTTATTCAAAATTAATAGAAATGCAGAAGCCTAACCTTATCAATTTAATATAATGTTTTTGGTAAACATGTTTTCTATAGGTGTTCCAAGAGGTTTGTGTCTAGGTCATGTGGCTTTAGAGATATTTCACTTTTTCTGTATGAAGATTGCTCACCGCCATTGACAATGCCTTGAGTTTGCCGTACGCGTAGTGAAAAACGTCAGTTTTATTCCAAATTAATAGAAATCCAGAACCCTAACCATATCAATTTAATATAATGTTTTTGGTAAACATGTTTTCTATGTGTATTCCAATCGGTTTGTTTCTAGGTGGTGTAGTTTTAGAGATATTTCACCTTTTCTGGATGAAGATTGCACACGACCATTGACAATGCCTTGAGTTTGACAGCTGTGTCATATACTGTTCAACAACCACCACTTGGAGCGCCACAGTCGGCATCTGTTACATGCTCTAGTATGGGAGTTGTCCCTCTCATCTGTTTATATACACGCTCTCTGATATAAATTAAGTTGATCATTATTATCTCATTTACTATACTTTGAAGTAGCTTTTACTTTAATGTGTTAACCTTGGATAAATTTGAAGTGACCACATGCCAAATTAATTGTGGTGTGCACATCGAAATGTTGAACACCATAACCTTCCGCTGTGTCAGGTTCTATTAAAGCTACATTGTCGCATGAAATAATAATATTTTATCAACCAAAGCACTTGCCTAAATTTGTTCCTGAATATCCAATTTAGATACCGCTGCACTTATCAAACATGTATACTGCTGTACCCAAGGGAAGACAGACTAACAATAAACATAACATATTTATCTCAAAACATGGAGAGAGAAAAAAACTCCCTCAAAACCACCGGAACTTTATTTTACAAAGGTAGTAACAAAGATCAATTTTGAAAGTCTTCGAATTTTACTTGGCTGGGTATCGAACCCGGGACCTTCCGGAGCGAATGCGGAAGCCCGCTCTACTAGTCTACCCCGTCCGGTTGACTAGTTTCAGGAGCAGGCAGAACCAATAGATTCCATTTTGTTGCGCCTTCAGCTCACGCGCAACCCCCCCCCCCCCCAACCCCCCAGACACACACAACCGGACGCGGTGACCAAATCGGTAGAGCGCAGGCTTCCCGTGCGGAAGGTCGGGAGTTCGAATCCCAGCCGAGTCAAAACAATTACTTATCAAATTGATACATGTCACTACCTAGGCTGGCGCTCAGCATCAATAGGATAGGACAAGGACTGGTTGGCTCAGTGTCAGGATAATGTGATTGTGTGGGATATGTGGTCATGGTGCCGGCGGCCTGGTCTCCCAGTGGGGCAGCACTATAAAGTCGCCATGAGTGTGCACTGTCACAAGTCGGTACCCATCCTCATATGAGCACAGATGTTGCCAGGAATTAAAACTCCAACAACCAATCAACATCTGCTCACCCGACATGTCGAACCCCCCCCCCCCTCCCACACACACACACCCCACACACAGGCCACCAGTTATGACTGGCCGCGCCTCGTACACGGATAGTTCGTCCGGAACCCGCCCGGTGGAACCACCTCACCTGGGTTTATGTAGGCGCCGGGCCACCAGGAGGATGCCGTCTGGTACCGCCACATTCACGCATGACTGGTGCCTACACTGTCAAAATTCTGCTCCCCCCTCCCCCCCTCTCCCCTTCCCCCTAGTTACTCTGACAGCAGTCTCTGTGACCGGGCACCTAAACAGCGCATTAGCTAACTTTTCGGAAGTCTGGGTCATGGAAATAACCCCATGAATTTGTAATTGAACGCCCTATAATTTATTAAATTATGTAGATTAATAATACACTTTAAAAGTTGAACTAAGAGCTTTCTGTGGCCACAGTCTTGGGTGTTTTGTGTGCGCGTGTGTTTTTGGATTCTCTTCCAATTTCTCAACTCTACACCAATATAGATAACATTGAACACTGGAATCACTGCCCCCTCCCACAACTTGATTCATACCAACGCACCTTCTACTCACATTTGGATTAGGTTGTCATTCGCCCCTACTTTGGGTCGGGATGAATCATTTACCCTCCGCCCCCCCCCCCCCACACACATACATCTGTCCCACAATAAATACCAACTCGTTCAAAATACTTCCCTCCAACTACACATACCTCCAGTCATATTGTGTTTGTTTCATCCGCAGATAAAGGATATGTAGCCCTTCCTGATCACGCCACCAGTTGAAAGGAACACAATGAGTAGTTCACTACTAAGGCCGCCGCAGATTACACGGCAATTTCGTTTAGATCCAGTTGGTGGAAAATCGGGAGTTCAAACCCCCGACACCCAACCCAATAGGCAACCTTCCAGAAACCTCGCCCTATAACGTAGATTTTCCACCCCTCTATGCTGCAGCTACAATTCCGTCATTGCCGGTGTATATTTAATTTGAATGAACATTAACTGTACAAGCTGGGACACACTTGGTACATCCCTTGCTTTCCGTGTGGTAAGTCATAGATAAATCCCCAGCCGAGTCAAACCAAATACATACAGATTTGTTATTTGTTGCTATCCTACATGGTATTTGGTACTTGGCATTACTTCGGTAGAGCAGGGACAGGTTGGCTCAGTCGTAGGAAAATGTGTTGGGAGTCATGATGCTGGCAGCATGGCATCATAGTTGGGAAACACTATCTATCAACTCGCCAGGTCGGCAAACGTACACACTATCGTAAGCGGCACCCATCCTGGCATGGCCTTAGATGTTGCTAGGATATAAGAAGATCGTCAAACCCAGGACTAACAAGCGAGTTCGTCAAAACTTCATCACTGAAACTGAAAGAGCCGGGAACACTTGGAACAGACTACCAGCTGATGTAGTGAATGCCCCGAGCTTAAACTCTTTCAAAGGACGCCTCGATAAGCACTGGGTAAATTACCACTACAGTCAGCGCTCGCCGCACAAAAACTATTATTTCACTAGGTCCCACTTAGACAGGCCAAACCTGCTAACAGGCATTGATGCCTAATTTCTTAAGCAGAAGAGGATAAGTGTAAGTGTAAGTATGAGGATAAGACCGTAATGAACCAAGCGATTGAGCATTGGTTTCAACTTTTGGTTGGAAACCGGAACTGATATTCTCAATCGGGAATCGGGGACAGAATAACGCGTAGTGTCTGGCGACTGTGTGGCGACCAGGCGCCAAGTGTAGAGAGAAGAGGCTTGCAGTATAGTAGCATGTCAAGCGCCGCGTCCAGCTGACCCCGGAGGTCACGGCCAACCCCAAGGTCATGTCAATGTTAGTCTTACTCATGACCCTAACCGCTCGTGCCCATTCACTCACCCCGGCAGCCACTCTCCAAGCACATCATCTGGGCTGGACCAGTTCAGACCCCTTTCAATGTTTAGAAACATTGTGTATGCGCGCGCAGCTTGGCTGCAGAACGAATACACACTGCCATTGAGTTTGCCGGTATGCGCAGTGCAAAACCTCAGTTTTATTCAAAATTAATAGAAATGTAGAACCCTAACTGTATAAGTTTAATATAATCTATATGTTAAATATGTTTTCTATATGTGTTCCAAGCGATTTGTTTCTATTTGGTGTAGTTTTAGAGATATTTAACTTTTTCTGTATGAAAATTGCTCATGGCCATTTAAAATGCATTGAGTTTGCCGGTACGCGAAGTGCAAAATGTCAGTTTTATTAAAAATTAATAGAAATGCAGAACCCTAATCGTATAAATTTAATATAATCTATTTGTTAAATATGTTTTCTATATGTGTTCCAAGCAGTTTGTTTCTGGGTGGTGGGGTTCTAGAGATTTTTCACTTGTTCTCTATGAAGATTGCTCATATCCATTGAGTTTGCAGTGTGACAGTGTGTCATCCTGCATCCAAGCAACGCGTGCACTGACCTAAATATATATGCTGACGTCATATGAAATAGGTCTATTCATACATTGCCTCCTCATGCATTCACATACACATATATATGTGATGTGTAAAGTATTATGCGAGTATAAAGATACGTAAGGGATGTATGTATACATTCACACGCACACATATATATATATATATATATATATATGAAATACATTGCATTAAATGCCAGATAACATTGAACACTTGATTTTGAGGTTCGTTAAAGTTGCACAGTCCAATAGTTTTAACTTAAGTTTCGGTCTTTTTTTCAAAATAGATATTTAAATTACGTCGATCAGTATAATCTACATTTCTTCGGTTTAAAATAGGTTTTATGTTAAATGGCTAACAATACATTGGAGATATTTGAAGTGAAAGCATTCAACATCATTTTTGGTACGTGCATACAAATTCTGACACCATATACTTCCATAAATACGATGTTTTATTAAATTGACTTAATATTCCCCGTCCTGATATTATCTTAGATGTTGCTAGGACGTAAAACAACAAGAGGCGTAATATTCCCTTCTACGCAGCACGAGACGATTAATAAGGGCCTCAGTATCTAAGTTGGATATGTAGGATAACGTCTTGGTGAGTGTTTTGGTTTAGAAAATGTAATCCTTTAACTGGACTCGGCAACTTTATGTTATGGTGGCACCGGTCAATGGACGCAACGGTCGGCAATCTTAAAGTTGCATAGTCCGATGAAGCATCACATTTTCAAAACCAAAACACTTACCTACATTTCATTCTGCATATTTATCTTAGATACTGGTAAAGTTATTATGCATTTGTTGTCACATAGAAGGGAATAGGGAGTCAATTTAATAGAACCTGTTACTGCATAAGCCTATGGCATCAGAGTTTTGGCGTGCTTGCCAAAATTAATTTGGCATCTTATCACTTCAAATATCTCTAAAGTTAGCCATTTAAACTAAAAGTTACTCTAACCTAAACTAAAGTAGCTTATAATGATCAATTTAATGTATTTATCTCAGAAAATGACAGAAATTCAAAGCCATCGGACTATGGGACTTTAATCCCTGGTAGTCTAATTGGCAGGACGCTAGCCTTGGAATGGCAAGAAGTGTGGGTTCGAAACCGGCTGCTTTAGGCGCAATAGTTCCCATTTGCATCGGCCCCACAATACCTAAGTTCAAGATTTTAGCACCAGGGACCTGGCACAATAGTCAGTGGATAACGGCGCTACATACTCCGATGAAATATCAAATTTTCAAAACTGAACCTATTATCTAGATTTGATTTTAAATATCTAACTTAGATACTGATGCACTTATTAAGCATTTGTTTCTGCGTAGAAGGCAATATTGAGTCAATTTAACAGAACCTGGTATTGCAGAAGTCTATGATGTCAGAATTTTGGCAAGCTTGCCAAAACTAATTTTCCATGTTTGCACTCAAAATATCTTAAATGTTTACCATTTAAAATAAAAGTAACTTTGAACTAATGTAAAGTAGATACTAGTGATTGATCTAATATATTTATCTCAGAAAAAATACAGAAATTCAAAACCATCGGACTATGCAATATTAATTGTCTCTAAACTTTCGCTTCCAGTTCCAGTTTGTTCAAGTGAAACACAGTGAAACATAGTGACCACAGTGAAACCAGTGAAACAAACTGAAATACAGACCAATACAAGTATTTTGACATTATTTGGGGAAGTACATTTCTTGATTGAAAAAAAAGAAGAATAACACCGTTGCCTTCAGCTAGTAGTTTAGTTGCTTAGTTAAGCTTGCAGAGTCCGATGATTTTGAGTTTCTGTCATTTTTTTAAAGATCACTACATCAACTTGATTGTTATAATCTACCATACCATAATTTGAATGCAACTTTTATTTTGAATGGCTAATTTCTTTTAGATATTTGAAGTGAAAACATGCCAAAGCAACCACGCCAAAACTCGGACACCATAGGCGTCAGCAGTAACACCAACATGTTCTATTAAATTGCTTCAGTATCCCCTTCTATATGGCAACACATGCTTAATGCGTGCATCAGTATCTAAATTAGATATGTAGAATCAAATCTAGATAATTGTTTTGGTTTTGAAAAGTTGATGCTTCATCGGACTGTGCAGCTTTAATCCTTTGTTAGGCAAGAAGCGGCCAGGTATTGAATTTAAATTTAACGCGCCATGTAAACTCCAGGTGGCGCATGCGCCCGGTCACGTGTCTTTGCCGCAGCGACCACGTGACCTTTGCGAGGATGTGACGTCATCAGATGGCGGGCCGTGCCTGCCGCCCTGTACCCGTGGGAGGAGGGGGGTGGCATCTGTGTGTGGGCACCCTGCAAGGCCTAGCCACCTGAGCTAGGCCTAACACCTGAGATAGGCCTAACAGATACCGACGTGTAGGCGCCTATCTGTCATGTCATCTCCCAGATTGCATCACTCTGGCCACGTGATGTCACGTGGGCACGCGCAACAAACGATAAATGGCTCTCCGGCTAAATTAGCAGTAAAACAACAATTTCTTAGCGGCCAATGATTGCCCCTTTTGATATCGGTTATTACATATATATTCATACTTCATCATCATGCTGTCGGTCGCGATGCGACAAAGACTGCTTTCATTACTTGACTGCCGCTCTCCATTTAGCTCTCTGCTGTGAGAGTTGCGTCCATGAGTCGGTCTTAATGTCTCTCAGCTTCAGGTTTCTCTGATGGTATCTTGAACCGGAGAGGGCGCCCTCTCTTTCTGTACCAGAAGACAGTTGAGAAAGAGGATCTGCTTTGGTAGCCTGTCTGATGACATCCTCATGAGGTGTCCAGTCCACCGGAGATTCTTTTTGATCAGAAGATCTTCCATAAGGGCAGCCCCATCTTTTATTCCTTATCGTCACTTTGTCCTTCCAGGTTAGCCTCATGATTGAACGCAGATGTTGCACCATGAAGGCATGCAGCTTTTTCACCTGCTGTCTGTACACTGTCCACTATTCATACTTAGGCCTACATATATAGATATGCATGATGCATATTTAGTTATATGAATAACGAAATCGCGTAATGTTAGCCCAGCCAATTTTCCATGTGCTGTAATAACATTTGTATTGTTTGATAAGAAACTAACATGTGGTTTTCCTACCGGCTTTCTGAGTAACCCTCGTTTGTCATCTCTTTTAATCACCGCAGAAAAAATGCTTATCAATATATTGTTTTAACCTTAGTACTAGTAGAGATCTATGTTATTTATGTGATGTATAGTACACTCAGAACTGACAGTGTACGATATTCAATTTTGTTTATATTAAAAAAAAAATATTTTAGCGCACAGTAGTCTACTTTTCTATTGAAGTTCCAGGCAATTCTCAATTTTCCTACCGGTGGCACACCAGCTGTTTCTTTTACCCACTATTCTATGGTGTATAATTGTTCAAATCATTAGAACCTGCACAAAGCAGTTTCTGGTAATACTAACCCAACACAGCCATCTGGAGTACTGGGAGGGTTGGAAGAAATGAGGCCATAGTCCACCTTGGTATGTGTTCTGGCACAAATCACGAAAGGTACGGACAGACCAACCATGCTCACCAAACCCAACCTATAATACACTATGGCATGAGAAAATACCACAACCCACCACCAGGTCACAGCGAACCCACCTGGTCACAGTCCCGAAGCATACAAATGTGTTCTGGCACATCTAGGCACTAACTAGGGACAGGTCACAAGTGAAAGGAAAGCTGCAAACAAAACAAAAAAACAAATTCTGGGAACACATCCTTATCCACAAGCCTATTCCCATATCGTTAGATGTACATACTAGGCTACAATATTAGTTATATGATAGGAAGTTATACCCCCCCCCCCCCAAACTAACAATAACATAGATACTAACGACTGAAATAAATGCTGGTGGATGTTCCGGATACCAACCCGGAACTGGAACCCAGGCAATCACCATAACATTCCTCACAGCTGTCCAGCATTGAAAACATGCACCCTCACGGGAGCTTACACACTATGGGCAGAATAAATACCTTATCAATAAAAAACACCAAAAAACCACCACCATTTATTTGGTAATGAGTTGAAACTGTCATTGTGTAGATTTAAAAATAGTACCGAGCTATTTATAATTAAGACTAATACTACTAATAGCGTCAACTCCTCCTTGGTAATAACACACATGCATATACTTATGTTGTCAATAAGTTTTTAATTCAGAACTCAGCTAAAATTGTTAAGGATTTGATGACGAAAACCCCAGTCACACGAGGCCTGCGTTCGCTAACGATCGATTCGCGACGTCAAAATGTCATCCTTGCGCCCTCCTTACGCCCTGATTGAGTGCTGTCGCCATGAGGACGCCAACCTCCCAGCACTCCTTATTCACGACCCAATGAGGCTGTGCCTACTTGAAACCTCAAACTCTCACCTCAAACAACACAAAGGTGCACTAGTCCCAGCACTCCTCATTCACAGCCCACAGAGACTGTGCCTACTTGACAGCTCAGATACTATCACCTCAAACAACACTAAGGTGCACTAGTCCCCAGCACTCCTCATTCACAGCCCACAGAGACTGTGCCTACTTGACAGCTCAGATACTATCACCTCAAACAACACAAAGGTGCGCTAGTACCAGCACTCCTCATTCACGGTCCACTGAGACTGTGCCTACTTGACAGCTCAGATACAGAACCTCAAACAACACAAAGCTGCACTAGTCCCCATCACTCCCCATTCACGGCCCACTGAGACCGTGCCTACTTCAGTACTTGGCAGTTCAGTTACTATCACCTCAAACACAAAGGTGCACTAGTCCCCGACTGAGGCTGTGCCTACTTGACAGCTCAGATACTATCACATCAAACAACACAAAGGTGCACTAGTCCCAGCACTCCTCATTCACGGTCCACTGAGACTGTGCCTACTTGACAGCTCAGATACTAGCACCTCAAACAACACAAAGGTGCACTAGTCCCAGCACTCCTCATTCACAGCCCACAGAGACTGTGCCTACTTGACAGCTCAGATACTATCACCTCAAACAACACAAAGGTGCGCTAGTCCCAGCACTCCTTATTCACGGTCCACTGAGACTGTGTCTACTTGATGGCTCAGATACTATCATATCAGAATAGCGCACAGCCCCGCACTATGATAGTACATATTTGGTTGGAGAGGAGAGCATTTGTCTCAGTATAGAATTTGTTGCTTTAGTCTATTTTCAACGTCTTCAAAACATGCCATGTTAGGAAGACACTGTATGACTCCAAATCTATCCACAGGGACATATCTGGACCGTATGCTCCCTGAAAATCTTAAGGAATTAAGAAAATTATTATTAGGAAAACAACATGACAGTATTTTTCATGACATGCTCATGATATAATCGGCTATCATCATCTTTATGCCTTGCTTAGATCATTTGAGGAAAAAATACTTTTGGCATGCACACCGAAATGCTTGACACCATATGCTGCAGAAGTAACAGGTTCTATTAAAGTGACTTAGTATCCTTTTTATTCAGTAACACATGTTTAATTAGTGCATCGGTATCTAAGTTGAACATACATGTTCAAAACAGAGTAACTGCTTTAGATTCGAAAACGTGATCCTTTCGTCAGATTGTGCAGCTTTAAATCTGATCACACTTAGCACACCCTCCTTAAGTGGTTATAATATATATATATATATATATATTTTTTGTGACAAGTTTTTTATTCTGCCCATAACGTATAAGCTCCCGTGAGGGTGCTTGTTTTCAACGCTGGACAGCTGTGATACTGGATTGGTCTGGTCCCGCACTCAGGAGTCTTTACCTGATCTTTCTCGGGCCAACCTTTGTGGTTTTGGGTGTTAGTAGTTTCTATATTAGTTTTTTTTTAATTTTCAAGTTTTTTCCTAACCTGTATATGATAACTTAGCCTACTATGTACATCTACGCAGATGACATACAGGCCTGTGGGAGAGGATCCCATCCCATTGTGGTTTGTTACAGCATCCTTTCACCCATGCCCTGTCCTTAGATAGTACACCAGTGTGCCAGAACACCCCTGGACCCTTCAGGACTGCGACTAGGTGGGATGGCTGTGTTGTATGGTTAGCCATTTTGTATTTCAGGGTGATTCGGATGCATGACCGTGGCCTGCCTGGTTCTCGTCGGCTTAAAGGGGCAATGACATGTTCAACACAAATTTTCTTATTCACAATCATCATAATCGTATATGGCTATTAATGCAACAACCTATTATTGATATGTTATTTAAAGTCCAATCAAGACTGAGGCCACTGTGGGTAAGCTGTGACAATTGAAATCATTCAGCCTTAATGGTCCTCCTCAGCTTTTAAAGTGAAGGAAAGACAGGGAATACTGACACATTTGGATGGGCTTTGTCTATGAAATAGAACTGAAGCATGCTTTAACTCATGGACTTCCAATTATAGAGAAGGGCAATAAAGAAAGCAATTCACTGCAATGGAGTTTCTTAAGGAAAGCAACCACCAAAGATTACTTTGACTAACATTGATTTTGATGTGATTTTTCTATGCCTTATTATATAATTCATGTAATTTCACACATTCCTCCACTGTCTGACTTCACAGAAGGAACCATTGAAGGTTCAACCCAGTAGGTAGGGACTGATCTGTCCAAAACCATTACACCAAGTATCCCAGGCATAGTACAATTGGTTCCAATTACAATACAGTTTGTATTTCTAGAATAAGAATAGCTTGTCAAATGTGCATAGTCCGATGGTTTTGAGTTGGCCATTTCTTTTTAGATAAATACATTAGATTGATGGGTGTATCTGTGTTACTTTAGTTTGAACTAACTTGATATTAAATGGCTATTTTTTAAAAGAGATATTTGAAGTTCAAATCAGTGTGGCTCCAGATGTGAAACGGTTCTCTATAGTCTAAGGTACTAGTGTGGAAAATGTCATACTTTTATCGTAAAATGAACAATTGCACTACCATCATGGTTCCATGTCTGAAAATATTCACCATAGTCTAGGGTACTAGTATGCCAAATGTCATGCTTTAATCTGAAAATGAACAATTGCCTTACCATCATGGTTCCATGTCCGAAAATATCACCATAGTCTAAGGTACTACCACTCATGTGCCAAATTTCATGCTTTTTATCGTAAAGTGAACAATTGTTTCACCGTGCGCTTGGACTATATGGGGAATGTGGCACTAGCCCACACATGTACGCGCATTACCGTGCCGAACACGACACTGAATCATTTCAAACATAAATCACCTGCCTCACTTCTTTCATCAGGCTCACTCCGCATCAAAGCGGGCAGATTGGGAACTCAGTCCGAAAGTTTATCTCTTTAATCTGGATTTCAATGCCGCCACGAGCACAAGGTGTGTAGAGGGCGTCACAGCGCTATAAATAGACGCAGACCCTGCCACTGTTGGATTTGGTGAAAGTGAAAGAGTCGCGGGAAATTGAGGGGGGAGGTGGTGCTGTCAAAGTCTAAGTTTCCGAGCGTGGGTGAAAATTTTGTTTGTGATATTCAGCTTTTGGCTTTTCTTTGTTTCACGCCCACAATGGTTAGGTGTTTTTCGTTCTTCTTTTCTTCCTTCACCTTTTTGGTAAATATATTTATTCAGCAGAAGCTATTTCGTTTTGCCTTCAATTTCCGAACAGTTGGTCTTCTATCATAGGTACATTTTTTTTTTTTGCATCCTCCAAATGAACAAGCAGTGGAATAGGTATGGGTTATACTCAGTGGTAGAATGCTGTGGGAACGGCGTTCTCTTACTTTCTTTGGGAGGGGGAACGGCGTTCCCTCACTATTTCAAATAAATCAAACCTGCTGTGTATCACTGTTTTTAGTGCTACACCGCTGGTAGCTAGGTGGGTAGAGTTTTTGAGTAGTAAATAGAGAAATGTGGCTATGGCTATAGGGCTGGGCATTTATGTTAGGGAAGTGTTCCTTTGGTGTAGGCATACAACTTGCGAAAATCGCACAAAATTTCCCATTACAACACCATAAACTAATAGACGATTTCCACTACCTCCTGCTGGCAGTGACAAGAAATAATGTTGTGGGGAGTTGCTCGGTGTTCATGTTTTGTAGAAAAAGGCCACAACCTTATGGTGGCAGTGACACAAACTAAAGTAATATGGGGAGTAGTTTGTGGTTCATGTTCTGTAGAAAAAACCACAGCATTCTGGTGGCAGTGACAAGAATTAATGTGGGGAGTAGCTCGTTGGTCATGTTTTGTAGAAAAAGCCACAGCCTTCTGGTGGCAGTGACAAGAACTAATATGGAGAGTAGCTCGTTGGTCATGTTCTGTAGAAAAAGGCCACAACCTTCTGGTGGCAGTGACAAGAACTAATGTGGGGAGTAGCTCGTTGCACATGTTCAATAGAAAAAGGCCACAGCCTTCTGGTGGCAGTGACAAGAACTAATATGGAAAGTAGCTCGTTGGTCATGTTTTGTAGAAAAAGGCCACAACCTTATGGTGGCAGTGACAAGAACTAATGTGGGGAGTAGCTCATTGCACATGTTCAATAGAAAAAGGCCACAGCCTTCTGGTGGCAGTGACAAGAACTAATGTGGAGAATAGCTCACTGCACATGTTCCGTAGAAAAAGGCTGCAGCCTTCTGGTGGCAGTGACAAGAACTAATGTGGGGAATAGCTCAATGCACATGTTCCATAGGAAAAGGCCACAGCCTTTTGGTAGCAGTGACAAGAACTAATGTTGTGGGGAATAGCTCATTGTGCATATTCTGTAGAAAAAGGCCACAAACTTCTGGTGGCAGTGACAAGAACTAATGTTGCGAGGAATAGCTCACCGAGCATGTTCTGTAGAAGAGATCTATTACATTATCAGCCATGTTGATATGAAATCACAGTGTTCGTCTTTGGACCAGTTTAACCTCCCAAATATCTCCTTCACGTTCGCTGTTGTATATTTTCTTTTCAAAACTCTTTCCCCTTTCCCACACTCCTTCAAAAATATTAGCAAGTAGCCTTTAAACAGGGCCGATAGCGCTCAGATCGAGCACTTCGCGTGATATTAAGTGTTAACACGCAGACACATGCACAACCAGGCAGAGGACTTTCAATTTATCGCAAATAATGTTCATGGGTGGAAAATTCCTACTCCAAATGATGTCTTCAGATTAAATATATTAAACTAGTATATATATGATTGTGTTATACATGGGCATAAATAATATTTGGAGGCTAATTATGAAATACGATACATTTAAGTATGATTAAAACAGGTGAAACCTAAAACCACAATACAACAGGCAAGGTCGACTTAATGGTTTAGATATAATGAATAAAACATCCTATCACAACACTAAAAATAAAATTAAAATAAAAGAGAAGAAAAATGCTTTGTGTTAGCCTGTCTAAAAATAGAATATCTACTAATGCAATTTTTAGAATAGTTTCACAAGGAAGAACTTAACTTAATGACACATAGCAAAGCTTAGTACATTTTTCTGGTTTTTATAAAACAGAACTTAGCTTCGTAAATTCATATGGTGTTAATAAAACAGAATTCAGCTTGGTAAATTCATGTTACATTAATCACACGAAAGTAGCTTAGTGAATTCCTGTGGTGTTAATAAGATGCAACGTAGTTTAGTAAATTCAAATTGTGTTAATGACACAATAACGTAGTTTAGTGAACGCATGCAGCGTTAATAAGACATTTTGAGTCTGGAAATTCAATGCTGCTATTCATACAGACAAGAGAGTGCATCCCAGATCCATATAGATTGACAGAATCCATGTCAGTCTCATGTTCTCAGACTTTCAGAATCATAGCTAAGGGGGCCATTCAAATATTACATAATGCTTAGGGGGGGGGGGGTGGTCAAACACTACGGAGCGTTGCAAGGGGTGCGTGTTTAATTTTGACAAAAATAGCATTTCGTAATATTTGGTCCGCCCCTAAAAATAATAATATGCATCCCCCCTATCCATAAGCCAAACCATGAGTACGATAATTACGAAATTATTTAATATTTGATATATAGCCATGCCACTTGGTATGCACACGTATCTAATCCCGAATCCAGACTGATCAAAGTCGTCTGGAGAGAGACAATTAATTGACTGACCGTTCAAACCAGCTTGCATTGGCTGAGTGAAGGCGCAGTTGATGAACTACCTATTATCACCCGGAGTGGAAGTCAAAGTCCTACTCCTGAAGGCTAGCTTGTCACCATTGTCTCAAACGTGTATGCTTTAATATGCCAATATTACTAGCAATGGAGCTGTGCTGCCGAGTCTAGTTCCGTGAGTCTTCACTAACCGGAACTGGCGCCCCGTTCGGTTATGTTTAACATCCGGTCGGCCCCGGAAGTGCCACTCTCCATTCCAACTGCTGCCTCATCGGATACTTGTTTAAATACTTGTCGGATTTTTTGGTTATTGTTAGGCTAAAGCTTTTTAGAACGAAAGAAAGACAAATATAGGGCCCATGTAAATTGTTACTCGTTTACTCTGGTGTAAAAACTCGTTGACTTGTTAGTTTGAGGCGCCCTCCCCACTGCCCCAATCGTATGTGGAGACGCTAAGTCAATCAGCGAGACCCGGGTCTCGCCACGTGTCACGTGACCACCCGAGATTTACGGTCTGACGTCACGCCACCTAGCGTCTGGAAACAAAGATATTGGGTTACATGACACGTGGGGCTTGGCGCGGGGAGCGAATCGATCTGCCAGGCGAGGGGGGGGGGGGGAGGAGGGAGGGGAGAGGGGGGGGGGGTGCGATGTGGATGCGGTTAGGCTTTAATAGTCGGGCTTTTTGTTACCACTGACATTGGGTTTTAAAAATAATTAAGGAAGTTTAAAGTCATTTTGCATAAATGGCACAAAGAGGCACTGCTTACATTTGGTGATGAAAAGAAAATGAAAATAGAAACTTGAATTGTGATGGACCTACGTGCATGGAGTCGGTGTAAGATGAATCACTGAGGAGGTGGAATGGTTACCGGTTACACGGAAATAAAAGTAAATAGCAATAATAAAAATGGGTGGAAAAGGGAAGAAAAGGATAATAAAAAAAGGACAATAGAAGAATCAAATTAAAAACATTAAATTGATCACTCCTCGCTATTTGGCCCACTATGTGATGTCTAGAAAAATAAATTAAAAAAGTCTAAATGAAAAAAAATTAAATTAATCACTATTTGACAAACTGGCATGTCCAGGGGGATAAAAAAGCGATGAAAGAAAGTGACAACATTAAAAACATTACATTGATTATCTTTTACTATTTGGCAAACTATGTGATATCCATTAAGCCCCAGTCACACCTCACCGGATTTGGGGGAAATGGACAGAAACCAAACAAAGTCCGTTTTGTGTCCGTACAAGTTTTGAACATGCACACAACTAAGAACGGATGGCACCGGACTGACATCTGCTGTTTTTGGCCGGTTTGAGTTCATTTCGTCCGTTGGCTATCCGTTCATGTCTGTTTCATGTCCGTTCGTCTGGCGGCCTTCGCAACACTATGACACATTTTAATACATTTTGATACTTATCACCACCGGACTAGACAATTCTGTTTGTTGCTGAATCCGGTGAGGTGTGACTGGGCCTTTAAGCACATGCGACATTATATGACTTTTTAAAATATATATTTTTTACCGTGGGCGGAACAAAATTAGAATGAGTTTGAATAACAAATTAATGACTGTCTCATTTAGTTAAATGAAAATGGTGTGGTTTACACATAGATAGAACTGAAATGCATTGTGCATAAAAGAAAAATACAATTATGACAGTCTGGACCGTTAAATTATTATGCACTTTGTGAGAATATATTATTTTTTTGCTGTGCCAATATGACGATTGTAACTTGCATAGCTTAATGCAATATTGCTTTTACCAGTCTTCAGCGACCCTTGTCATAAAGTGAAAATTTGTCAACGTACAAATTGAATAATTTGACTTCCTTCGATAGCATGATTCTTGCTGTCATGGCAACATTGGTCTGGGTACAGAGCTGTCATTTGACGATGGGGATACCCTCCTTAGTGGGGAATGAGGTCATGGTGCCGGCGGCCTGGTCTCCTAGTGGGGCAGTACTATAACGTTTCCATGAGCATACACTATCACAAGCCGGTGGCCATCCTGATATGACCTTAGATGTTGCGAGGACATAAAACCCCAACAAACTAAAGTAAATTAGGTTATACCAATGAACCTAAAAATATAATAATACGGCAGCAAACAAAACAAAAGCCCACGGGACTGCAACTTTAAATCAAATATAATTCCCGAAGAAACACTAGCTTTAACTTTGAGGCTGGTAATGCTAGAACCAGCATTAAAGTTGCATATTCCGATGACAGCATCAACTTTTCGAAACCGAAATACTTATCTAGATTGACTCCTGCGTACTGAACTTTGACAATGGCGCACTTATAAACCATCCAGTGCTACAACAATGGCATGTTTAATGACATTTAATAGAAGTTGATTGTGACCTCCTTGCCAAACAACCAAAAAAAATCATGTTTTCACTTCTACTAAAGCCCCAGTCACATCTACCCGGACGAGCCCCGGATTTTTAGCCGGACCACCCCCGGACCAGTCGCCCGGACTGTCTCAGACAGCCCCGGATAAAATCGCTATTTTGGTCGTTTTTGGCCTAGCAGTCACAGCTACATGGTCTAGCCCCCGGTCTAGCCGGACCACCCTCAAACTACCCGGTGTACCCACGGAGTAGTCATGGATCAGTCCTGGACTGGAAGTGGACTTGCTCCTGCTATATATATACAAAAACCGGGCTCCTGGACTGATCCCTGGTGAACCAGGCTATCCGTGGCGATCCGTGTCTTATCCAGGCAGTCTGGGAGTGGTCTGTGGTTCCGTCGGGGCTACTCCGGGTTGAACCGTGGCTAAAGCGTGGCTCATCCGGGGCGAAACATCACCGGACTGCCCCGGACCACAAAATCCCCCAGACCGCCCCGGATGTTTTAAACATTTTAAAACATCCAGGGCGGACCCCAGACGAGGCCGGACCAGTCACGGATCACGCCGGATTGCCATGGACCATGCCGGATCACGGTCCGGGTAGGTGTGACTGGGGCTTAAGTTGTAGTAGCTCTAAAGTTAACCATTTATAATACAAGTTACTTCAAAGTAAATAAGGTCTATTATAACAATCAACCTAATATATTTGTATCAAAACAATGTCACAAACTAGCGGACCACTGAACTTTAAAGTTGCATAGTCCGACGGTTCTGAGTTTTAGTCATTTTTCTGAGATAAATATAATGTTAAATTGACTTATAATCCGACTTTACTTTAGTTTGTAGTAACTTGTATCTTAAATGTCAAACTTTTGAAATGCAAGATTAATTTTGGCAAGCACGACAAAACTGACATCATGGGCTTATATGTTTATACATAGTAACATGGTCAATACAATTAACTCAGTATGGCCTATGTGGCAACAGATGCTTAATAAGTTCAACAATATCTAAGTTAGATAATTATGCAGAATCCAATCTAAGTGAGTGTTTTGTTTTTTTAGAAAATTTGATGCTTCATCGGACTTATGCAGCTTTAACTGAAAATGTAATTCAGGTAGAGGATAGTTCCTAAGACTTTTCTTGATAGCTTCGTTTCCTGCCACGGGACAATGATGCGTTGTTAGCTGGAAACATGGGCGTAGTAGGCACCCATGACATTTCAGAGACGGGGGACAAAAATGAATTCTTTGCGAAGTAATTCTCTTAGTAGTGACTTGTAAAGGCCTTGTCACACTATGATATATGGTGGCGGCGTGTGCATAACGTGTCAACATTATTTGAAAATCAAAATAGGTCGGCATACGGTAAACTTTTTGCACCGCGAGGTGTCCCAGCAAGGTATGAAGCGTACTCACAGCTTATGTCTACCGTATCCCTACCGTATATCGACGTATGCAAAGCATATGACAACGTATACTCGGCATATTGGGACGTATTTTGACGGTTGGAGGTGACCGGTCCAGCATATGAGTAACATACACCGATGTATCCGTAACGTGCTCCTAATGTACACGTAGCGTATGAGGAACGTATGAGCCACACACTGACAATTTTGAACATGCACAAAAATTGTTTTGGAGCCTCGACGCACAAAGCCATGAGCCATACGGCGACATAAGTTGAAGATTTTGAACATGCACAACAATATTTTAGTGGCTCGACCTACGCCAACCTATGACACCGTATCCCGAGCGTACTCAACGTATGCCCAACGCATACATAACCTATGTCGCCGTGTTGGTCGAAAATCGCATACGTCGGCATACGCTAATGCCATAAGTCGTAATGTGACAGCCCCTTAAGGTATGAGAGTAGCTTGTGACAAAAAAGTCTGAAAAGTGTCATCTATATTTTACGACCGAAGCGAGTCATATGCAGTTGGGGGTATAGGGGGAGCTGTGAGCCCCCCCCCCCCCCCCCCGAGAAATTTTGAATTTGGTGCAATTTCCGGGCCATTTTAAGACAACCTGGGACTACTTTGCTGTAGCTGAAGTCATTTCTTACTGCCTTACAACCCATCATCATGGGTTGTAGGAGGATGCCCCCCCCCCCCAGTTTTTTAACATCTGATTTACACAAATCTCAGAAATGACCCTTGTGGACAAGAACAAAATCGGAAATCCGCCGAAAATCGGAAATTTCTCATCCCTGAATGTGGGTCAGTTACTGTTAATAGTGGGGTGGGGACATATTGGTGGCAACACCTGTTCGGCAAATGATCAGCAGGAGGGTATATCGAACATTCCGGTTTATTTTTAGTTGTACAAGTCCTTATAATAACATAATAACCTTGGGGATTCCTAATAGTGTTCCTATATCATAATGCAAAAAGTACAACTACAGATGGCGCCAGGGGTGAATGCACTACACAACTAGGCCATATAAGTTTCGTTGTTGGGAGTTTTACGTCCAGGCAACATCTAAGGTCATATCAGGAGCTAGGATGTCAAGCGCGGAACGGACAATTTCTCGAAGGTGAAATACAATAAGAATGCACCTTTGGATAACCAGTGATATCACTTATCAGACTCACCCAGTCCGATATCACGTTTTTTAGGGTTGGTGTGTGGGAAACTGCACTTCTTTTTCATTGCCTAAGGAAGAAAACATTTCAGGTGTGGAAGTTAGTATTTATTGATTATAATCTGGGTGTCCTTCAGACCTAAGAATTGTACATCCCCTGCATTTAGTAGTCAGGCCAGTGCCTCAGGTCTCAAATCCCATATCGGGAAATAATTACTTAGCATTACCCTTTGATCATTCACAAAAACTTAAACAAATTAAATAGCCAAAACTGTGGTGTCATATATCATTTTATTGTATTTACAATCATATAAATCCAGTCGAATTACGCATAACTACAGTGAAGTTATCATAAAGATTTACAATGCTTGATTTCGATCTATAAATAAAATAAATAGATTTTTAAATGATTCCCAACAATTGCAGAAAGAAATATCTGAAATCCATCGTCATGGTTACTTACTACGAAGTGAATTGATAACATGGAATATACATCTATGTACATAGGCCACATCAAAATTGCTTAGCAACCCTGTTTCTCATCATTAAGCCTGTTGTAAGCTTACAGACTGAAATCATAGTACACCCGAACAATGAGGCCAATGATAACCAATGTGCTTAGTAAAATTGGCATTATAAATTCTTACTTATTTAGCTCCTTAGTGGTCTACACCCTCCAGTTGGGATGACGTCACCTGGTGACGTCACTTCCTAAGCTCTAAGCCAATGGCGTCTGTCTTAATTGTCGTGGTTTCTTATCCATTGCAGGGTATCATCTAGGCATTCATAATATTGAGCCAATTGGCAAATTATGGGCCAATATATCTTTTTTTATATGTGGGCGAAGGGAGCCGTAGGTGTCGAACACTGCGTCACACATCAGAAACGCAGCCACGTTTACCAACATAATAAATCGCACATCTAGAATCGAGATCATGACCCAGAAGCACTTCGGACATTTTCGGCAAAAGAGATCCGAAGATCTTTAAAACACCCACGGCAGACACAACGTTTCGCCTGCATTATTATTATTATGATTATTTGCGCAGTTCTTATTGAAAAAAACCCTGTGTCAATTGCTGTATTTACACGCGCCAAAAAAACAGGCGCAAAACGCTCACATATGCGTGCCAATTCGCTAAAAGGAGAAAAAAAAGAAAAGCAAGAAAAAATAGGGGGAAATATAGAAAAAAAGCCAAAAGAAGCAAAAAAAGAAAAGAAGGCAAAAAAGAAAGAAGTGCAAAAAAAAAGCAGAAGGAATAAATGCAAAGAAGACGAAAAAGAACTAGAAAAAGAACTAGAAAAAGAAGAAGACATTATTTTTTTGAAGGTTTGATTCCAATGTTTAGAAGAAGAAAAAAAAATAAAAAGAAGCGTAAATCCCGCAAAAGCGCAGCCTAGCTGATGCCCTGCCATTGCTGAAACCGACGACAGTTATAAATTACTCTCTAGCTAACTAGCTGTAACTCGCGCCCCAGTGCCCAGCCCGTGCCCCCAGCCCGTGCCGCCACTCACTCGGCGTCGGACGACGACGTGACGATCCTGCCGAGCAGCTCGCAGCTCGAGTCGCTCAGCGTGTCCTCGGGCGTCCAGACCTGAGCCCAGCCCAGCTGTGCGTTGTTGCTCACATTCGCCTTCTTCGGCTGCAACAATTAAAAAAAAAAAAGGAGCAAATTACCCCCTTTTTTAGAGAAAAAAATCCGCAAACAAAGAGATAAAAGAAAAAAACGCTTAAGTGAGAGGAAAAAAAAGAGAAAAAACAACCCGCTCACAAAACAGGTTGGAGGATTCTTTAAAGTAATGTATTCGTTTCATTTTCATAATCTGGAAAGGATAGTTTTGTTGTTGGTGGGTTTTCTTTGTTCATAACTTTCAATTGTTCATTTTGGTTAGTATTTGATTTATTTTCACAGACCAATATGGTTGGTGTTTTCATGCGATGTCTTTAACCATTGCATAGTAACCTGGTTAAAGTTACATAATCCGATAAAACCCTATTGCTATAGCGAAGGGCATACTAAGTCAGTTTAATAGAACCTGTTAATGCTGAAGTCTATTGGGTCACTGAAGGAAACAGCAGTGACTTGGTCATTTGAGAAGTGGTGCATGTTGCAGGACAGGGTTCATACAGCTATTTAGCAACAACATTTAAGGCCTTTTCAGGTAAGAAATTAATTCTTCAAGGCCGAAAAAATATGACATTACAATGGTTATAACTTATATACATGTCAACTGTTCTTACTTCACCAGGTGTCTGTATGCTATTGTTATAAAGCAAAAGGAATTAACATCTTTATTATGCTAAACAATTGTCATAGAGTACTTAATAAGCCACACACCTAGCCATTCAAAACACTGTTGTCAATCAAATTTCCCTCTCTCCTCCCCCAAAATAAAAAAAAACAATTAAGTTTTTTGTTCGGCATTTGGTAAATTGTCAAGGCTTTTAAGCGTATTTTCAAATTTAAGGCCTTTTCAAGAGACACCTTAAAATTCAAGGCCTTTTCAAGATTGTGCGAACCCTGCAGGAGGGGACTTACCGGTCCCATGTGTTGCTTGCCAGGACTGCCCTTAGATGCCTCAGCATCACCTCTTTGTGAGACCGGCTTATAAGTGTGGCCTCCATTCACCTTCTGCATCTTCAACAACCGCTGCCTGCAGACAATTAGCAACATCAGTTAGCAGGAACTAAGCAACAATACACTTTACTTTATTTCACCAATTAATCAATGTTTTGGGAGTAGTTCCTGCTTGATGATAACACTTGCTACTACTTGACATTTTGATACATGGCCGTTGTAGGGAAATTCATAATAGCTTTGGATATGGGTGAGTGGGTTAAAGGTCAACTTGGAAGAACAACAAACTATTTTCACCTAAAATATAAAAATATTGGTATATTTACCATGATAGTACATAAATAGGCGTGATTAACTCTTTATGTGCATATGTAAATACCAGATGGGATGGTATAGTCATGAGAACGTTCTGCTGTTTGGATGTATTAATGTAGGCCTTATCCTGTGCTGCAGGGATATCAGGCTTCCCACTCTTTTTCAGGCTTATTTAAAAAAATGACTTTTAAGTACTTTCTAGGACCATTAAAACTGTTTTTCTAAGGACCAAAATGAGGAAATTCCACAGTTTTTTCAGCATGCTCCAGGTTCCGACTATTTCCACTAGTTCTAATGTAATCTTTGGAGGACAACCAAGGTTGGTTGTCTGTCTGCAGTAACCCTGAGAAATTATTTCAAAATGGCTCCAAATGTCACCTTCCAAAGAACAAGAGTCCAACCTTGATATAAGGACCGGTTGCAAAACAACAATTAATTTGGCCTAACAACAAAAATACTCTAAAGTGGAAGTTACGTAGTGAAAAAATCAGGCCAAACAGTTAAACTGATTCCCGACTTCAGCATGCTTTGTGCTACTTATGAATCAAATTTTCCATGTTTTTGTGTAATTTTTAATTACTTATAATACTTTGTTGTATAATTCTAGGACTTTTCACTACTTAATTTTTGCATTTTCAAAAGTTAGTACTTTTTAGGTTGTTTATGACTAGTACAAACCCTGGATATATTAACACAGGATTCTGCCTGCTAGGATATATTAATACAGATAGGATTGATTGATTGATTGGTGGTTGCTTTGCGCCATGTCAGCAGCATAGGCCATATTCACGGTGAGAAGTGTTTGTTTTTTGTTCAAACCATCGTTTTTTTAGGTAAAAGCAGACAATCAATTATGTGCCAATAGATACTCATTAAATTAAAAAGCTCACAGTTATATATTTGTGGCCGAGGGAAACAAATTGCCGTAAAAAAAGAAAAGTTTGATTAATAATTGTTCAAATTTATTTAGCAAACTATATGAGGTGGTACAGTCCAGCTGCCCTCAAAAAGGTTAAAATGTTTTCTTGTTTTACTTGAGTAAAAAGGTCATGGATACTGTCTGCAGTGTAGAATTGTTGGCGCAGGGCCAACAAAATCAACAGAAATGTGTTTGAGTGTCAGCGAGGACTGACACCCAATACATTCAGGGGGAGGTTTCCCCTTGAGCAGAAAAGCATGTGTAAGCCATGAGTGGCCAATATAGCAGCGGCTAAGGACCACTTGGTCCCACCGACCTCCAGCAGAGAGCGTCCTGCTGCTGTGATATATTAATGCAGACAGCATCCTGCTACTGTGATATATTAATGCAGAGAGCATGCTGCTACTTTGATATTAATGCAGACGGCGTCCTGCTACTGTGATATGTTAATGCAGACAGCGTCCTGCTACTGTGATATTAATGTATACAGCATCCTGCTGATGTGATATATTAATGCAGACAGCATGCTGCTACTGTGATATTAATGCAGACGGCGTCCTGCTACTGTGATATATTAATGCAGACAGCGTCCTGCTACTGTGATATATTAATGAAGAGCGCATCCTGCTGCCGTGATATAGTAATGCAGAGAGCATCCTGATGCTGTGATATATTAATGCAGACAGCGTCCTACTACTGTGATATATTAATGCAGAGAGTGTCCTGCTATTGTGATATATTAATGCTGACAGCGTCCTGCTACTGTGATATATTAATGCAGACAGCGTCCTGCTACGGTGATATATTAATGCAGAGAGCATCGTGCTACTGTGATATAATATTAATGCAGAGAGCATCCTGGTGCTGTGATATATTAATGCAGACAGCATCCTACTACTGTGATATATTAATGCAGACAGCGTCCTGCTACTGTGATATATTAATGCAGACAGCGTCCTGCTACTGTGATATATTAATGCTGACAGCATCCTGGTGCTGTGATATATTAATGCAGACAGCGTCCTACTACTGTGATATATTAATGCTGACAGCATCCTGGTGCTGTGATATATTAATGCAGACAGCGTCCTACTACTGTGATATATTAATGCTGAGAGCATCCTGGTGCTGTGATATATTAATGCAGATAGCGTCCTGCTATGGTGATTTATTAATGCAGAGAACATCCTGCTACTGTGATATAATATTAATGCAGAGAGCATCCTGGTGCTGTGATATATTAATGCAGACATCATCCTACTACTGTGATATATTAATGCAGAGAACGTCCTGCTGCTGTGATATATTAATGCAGATAGTGTCCTTCTACTGTGATATATTAATGCAGACAGTGTCCTACTGTGATATATTAATGCAGACAGCGTCCTGCTGCAATATATTAATGCAGACAGTGTCCCGCTACTGTGATATATTCATGCAGACAGCTTCCTGCTACTGCGATATATTAATGCAGACAGCATCCGGCTACTGTGCTATATTAATGCAGACAGTGTCTCGCTGCTGTGATATATTAATGCAGATACCATCCGGCTACTGTGATATATTAATGCACACGTCCTGCTAATGTGACATTTGAATATGGTAGACAGTACAGGCGATCTTAATAAGTAGAATAGCACGACACCCAGTTGACTAGCAACTTCATATTTGACATATTATACAAGTGTAGCTCCAGTAGCAACCAGGTGATTTCATAACGCAATGAAATGTATAATTAAGCGGTGGTGGTTGAGAACTATATAAGTGTTGCATAGTTGAAGCAACAGTTTAAAACTGCAACACATATTTCAGTAAAACCTCTCTAATCGACAACCTCAACAGATCGATCACTCCCATATATCCACCACTCTATTTGGGTTCCAAACGATCGCCCATACAATACCATCGTAAAAATTAAAAAAATCCCAAACCGACAATCCCCCTGAATGGACCATTTAAAGGTGGTCCCATGGTCGGTCGATTTAGAGAGGTTTTACTGTATCTAATTTCGATACATTGCCTTAAATAGCACGCCCCCCCCCACACCCCACCAGCCAGAACCATTGGTTGAGTCTCTAAAGTGCAAATAGGATTTCTGAATCCCGAACTTACCTGTCCAGGATACATATGAAGATCATGCCAAGCAGCATCAGGATAGTGGCCGCCCCACCAGCTATGGCAGCCACCTCTCCGTTGGTGAGGCGCCGTCTGGTGTCAACTCCGATGAAGTCTTTACCATAAGGATTAAATACAATTTTAATATAATAATAAGTAGTTTGGTTTTAGTTAGTATAAAAATATGTAGTTTGTAAAGGGATCCTTCACAATTATCATTTTTGCAAGAGTTCGAAATATTTTAACTTATATCCCTTTTACTTAATCCATTACATGTATAGGTAATTATCCTTTAAACAAAAATCACCCTTAAAAAATGAAGAAAAAAAAGAGACAACAATATTGGCACAAAGGGCAAGGTGCACACTATGTAACATATAAGTACCGGAAGAATACAAGAGATTTAACAATGAAATCACTATGAACACGTAATAAGAGTCCCGACTAAGCTACATAACCACAACTTAGAAAGTGAAGTTTGTCAGTTTCTAATATTCTTCATTCTTGCACATGTAGGTACACAGGACCATATGAAATGTTCCAGCAGTAAACCAATACATCTGATATGAATGTATAGTTGAAGAGGTCTTCCAAAATGCGAAAAGTGCCAATCCAAAAAATGGGTTTGCAATGCCAATACCAAGTTCACATACATAGATCATCGTGTTTTGGAAACTACCTATATATATATATATATATATATATATATATATATATATATATATATATATATATATATATATATATATATATACAGAACTTTTCATGTATTTATGCGAAGAGCTCTTTTCCAAAATACGATCTAGAAACTTTGCATTGGCATTGGAAACTAATATTTTGAATTGGCGTTTATCGCGTTTTCGATTGATTGATTGGTGGTTGCTTTACGCCGTGTCGGCAGCATAGGCCATATTCACGGCGAGAAATGTTTGTTTTTGTTCAAACCATCGCTTTTACATGTAAAAGCATACAATCAATTTTGTGTCAATGAACACTCATGAATTTTGTAAACTCACAATCATATAGTTTCTGGTCAAGCTAAATAAAATTCTAAATGATAGTACTATTCACTGATGAAATTTGTTTAAAAACCTATATGAGATGGTACAAACCAGCTGCCCTCAAAAAGGCTAAAATGTTTTCTTGTTTTACTTTAGTAAAAAGGTCATGCATGCTGTTTGCAGTATAAAATTGTTGGCGCAGGGCCATGAAATCCACACAGTTTAATAAAGTGTGTTTCAATGTCAGTGGGGACTGACATCCAATACATTCAGGGGGAGGGTCCCCCTTGAGCAGAAAAACGTGTGTTAGCCACGAATGGCCAATACGGCATCTTGTTAAAACAACCTGGTCGTGTCGCCCTTCCAGGCGACTCTGCGGCAGTCCGTTCACGGAGGGGGTAATTCTATGGAGTTTGTTGTTTGGGTGTTCATCCCATTCGATCTGCCATAGGTTCCAGATGTATTTTTGAATGGTAGGTTTCAGATCAGAGTGGGGAATATGACAGTGTTCCAAAGGAGCAGTCAGGGCTCGAGTGGCCGCTTGATCTGCTCTCTCATTTCCTGGGATACCCACATGACTGGGCACCCAACATAGGTGAATGTCAAATTTTGCTATTGAAAGAGAGTTTAGTTTAATGAGTACTTTAAGTAGTATTGGGTGGTCCAGTTTCCTATTGTTTAAAGCCTGAAGGCAGGAAAAAGAGTCAGTGAAAATGATGAATTTATGACTGGCTGAGGTTTCGATGCACTCTAACGCGAGTAGGAGTGTTCGTGCCTCAGCAGTAAAGATGGAACTCTGATCTGGAATACGTGTCCCTAATTCACATCCGTGGACGATGGCTGCCGCAGAGACTCTGTTGTCTGTCTTTGACCCATCCGTGTAAACGGCTAGGTGGGAACTATAAGCACTTTGCACATCGATAAAGCGTTCATGATATGAAAGTGGGTGCATTTGAGATTTCTTCGACATGGCCAGCTGGAGGATGATGTTTGGTTTCCTCAGCTGCCAGGGAGGAACATCTGAATATTGTGAGGGTGCTATATTATGTAGATTTGCTCCCAGAGCCTACAAATGAGGCTTTATTCTGAGGCGTAACAGCTTTATGTATGGTGGCCGTGCTTCATGGTGTTCATATGGTGGCATAAAAATGCACTTATATGCAGTTATACTTATAAACAGTACAGCCATAGTCCAATTTTGAACGTAATAATGTTCTATATAATTGGAGCAGGACAGTGCTGTCTGCTCCCCACTGTGTGTTTGCTAGAACTTTTAAAATGTCCAGTGCCTTAAGGCATCTGGACTTTAAAAACTTAATATGAGGGATAAAAGACAATTTGTTGTCAAATATGACTCCCAAGAACTTGGTCTCTTTGACAACTTTGATGAGTTCATTTCCAATTGTTAAATTAGGGTCATGGCGCAAAGTCTGTAAAAGACAAAAGTGCATGGAAACGGTTTTCGATTTGGAAAATCGAAAACGGTTTTCCATTGCCCATGAGGAAAGGCTATTTATGTTTAATTGGAGCTGCCGTTCTATAGTGTTCATATTTTTACCTTTATAACATATTAAAAAGTCATCTACATAGAGACTGCAGGATACAGTACTCTTTATGGATTTTACTATATTGTTAATTTTAATGCCAAAAAGGCTAACATATAGAATACTACCCTGAGGTACTCCCATCTCTTGATCAAAAGGATCAGAGAGGGTAGCATTGACCCAAACTCTAAAGTTTTGGTTTGATACAAATTTAGAAATGAAAATGGGCAAGCGCCCTCTAAACCCCATATTGAACAAATCCTTCAGGATGCCATACTTCCATGTTGTGTCACACACCTTTTCAAGGTAGAAAAACACGGACACAACATGTTCCTTGTTTATGAAGGCATTTCGAACGAACGACTCCAATCGGACCAACTGGTCAAGGGTACTCCTCCCCCACCTGAAACCACACTGGAAGTCGGTCAGATGGTGCTCCGACTCCAGGATCCAGACGAGGCGATCGTTAATCATTTGTTCGAAAGTTTTACAAATGCAACTTGTAAGCGCTATCGGGCGGTAGTTCTCGGCCTCGCTATGGTCTTTCCCCGGTTTGGGGATGGGAATAATGATGGCCTCTTGCCAGGAGGTTGGGATGTCTCCCGTGCGCCAGATATTATTAAACAGGTGCAGAATCAGTTAAATTGCTGGTGGTGGGAGGTGTTTTAAAAATTGATAGTGTATTTTATCTGGACCTATTGCAGTGTTGTGCAACCTATTTAAAGCATGCATTAATTCATCTATTGTGAAGAAACTATTGTAGTGCTCAGTGTTATTAGATTTGAAATTGATTGGATGTTGCTCCAGATGGAACTTCATCTGCGCAAAGGCCAGAAGGCAGTTTTGCACAGATGAGTTCTGGGAAAATGTGGTTGTAAGAAGGGCAAAGGGTCAAGCCTCTCACAAAGCAACTGCACCTCACTGAAGTTTGCTCTAAAACCTCGTGAGTTCCATTGTATTATATGTGCGCCTGTCATATTGGCGGTGTGATAGGCACACGTCCCACAAGTTTCACCTTGGGGGACACAATACGGCTGCGGCTCGGGGGAACCTAGGCCATATCAATATCCTGCAGTGCAGAAAACTGATTTCTGGTGGGGATGGGGGATGCTGCCCCCTTGGGCATACAGCCCGATAGAAGGCACACTAAAGCGCTTTTCTTTGTTACTTCTTTTTTTCCTTTTTCAATTGTTTTGTGTGTAGAACTTGAAGCCACCTCTGTCTGAACAGAGGCAGACTTTATTTCAGATTTTTTCCCAGATGGCTTTACACTCGGACTCTGGGTTGGTGAGCGGACCATGGGCCTCTCTCCCGACAGCCATATCAAATCGGTCTGGCAATCAATTGTCCTGGTAATGGGGTTTGCCACCGTGGCATAGCTCTTGGCAAGTGGTGAAGGCGTAAGCCCCTCCACCTGCTTCCGAGTAGCTTATCCAGTTTCAGTTTTAACCCACTGGATTTGTTTTTCTTTCATCCAAACAGGACAATCCTTCGACACGGCCATATGGGGACCCAGGCAATTGGCACATTTTGCCTGGTTCTGACAATCAGTGTTGTCATGACCCATTTGGCCGCATTGGAAGCAGGTTACCTCGTGTTTGCAGTTATCCTTTCTGTGTCCATACTTTTGGCATTTAAACCAGCGAAGAGGATTCGGGATAAAAGCATCCACACCAACACTGAGGTAACCAACTTTAAGTTTCTGGGGCGGCACTGGGGTACTAAACGTGAGGATGTAGGTATTTGTTTTAATTTCCTTACCTTCTTTCCGTATCGTTATCCTTCTAATGTTTTGTACACCATGTGGTTTCAGCTCGAGTGCGATCTCATCCTCACCGACCCCACTTAGATCTCTAGTTTGGATTACTCCTCTACTAGAGTTGAGGGGATGGTGAGGAGAGGCCTTTATACCGACACCTGCCAACGTGCTTGCATGTTGCAGGTTGTCGGCTTGGGCCTTCTTTGCGCACTCAACCAGAAAATCACCAGACTTCATCCTTATGACCTTTGTGACGGTGCCCGCTATCCCCTTGATGTCCTTATCAATGGCAAAGCAAGAGGGCCTGGCAGCCGAGTCAGTGAATGCGATCACAATGAATCGCGGCCAATTTTTAACATTAATAGGATCGTCATTTTCGGAGTCCAAGTTTTCAGCCATTTGTCTTTTCTTTTTGGGGGGCTAGTTGTTTGCCATGTTTGTTTACTAATTTTTCGTCGTCCTTGATCCCCACCCACCACGGAGTCCTACAAGGGGATGTGCAGAGCTGCGGTATCCGTCAGATGCACACCAGGGATACAAGGACGGTATACTCAAATAATGAGGCAAATAAAATCTGCATACTCAAATAATGAGGCAACAACAAATCTGCAGTTATTACTTGATTGACCCATTAGCCACCGCCTTCTAGGAATAGCTTTTGTTCATAGGTTGCGCAATAACCATTTTTTCCACAGTAGGGTTGATCTGTTGTTTTTCCGAAATAGCTTACTATCCTAGGGCAAGGCGTGACCAGCCGATTGATTGGACTGGGCCATTCCAACCACTCGTCTAGGTGAAGTCGGGGCCAAAGTGCAGTGTTGGATCGGTGAGAGCAATTTCTGCTCACCATCCTCAAGCACCAGGATCCCTTCCTCCACCGACACGAGTTGCGGCTCACGGCAAACGAGTCGCCCCATTTGTCGTCTTTTACGATCTGCAAGGGGGTGCAGAGGAACTATTCTACCCCGCTTCCCCACGGGGGCGCGTTTTTGAAAAGAGCTGTTCAGTTTCATTACATAAGATAACCATGGCAATGTGAATTGCAATGCGTTGTTTACCTACATGACTGGGTTACCGTATAGTGTACTGCAGCAAGTTGTAATCACCGAGTCAGTTGTGTATTATGTGATAATACACAACTGCAGTACACTGGAAGACTGTTAGTCCGACTGATATTCTCGATGTAGAACCTATGCCACCACATGATACTTGTTACTTTTTGTTTTGCTTTACGTCCTAGCAACATCTAAGGTCATATTCGAACTGGTGCCAACTTGTGACAATGCAGATTGGACGCCTTTATAATGCTGCTCCACTATTAGACTGGGCCATTTGCATAACGACCCAATTTCTCACTCAGTCACATTATCCTAAATACTGAGCAGAGTAGTTCTTGCTGTCTATTCTAGGCCGGGGATCAATCTGACACCCTCCCGCGCCTAAAGCTAGCCTACTCTTAGGGAATCGGCCGCCCAGTCCGGTCCCAAATGGTTCCATTTGTGACATGTATCCATCCTACTGATGGATGCACCATTCAAAGCAGCTGTCTGGCTAACCATAAGGCCAAATAAGAAGAAAATTGGTGATCGTCCCCGGCCGTGCCTGAAAAATCGCCCGCCTCTGATTTTTAATTTTTGTTGGTGTTGTAAACTGTTAAATGGAGAGTGCGGGTGGAGTGAGAAATGGAAAGGGGAATGGAGAGTGGGGTGGGGGCTAGACAGGGCAGTGCAGGAAAGGAATGGAGAGGGAATTGAGGGGTGATAGGGAGGGAACTGTGAAGGGGAAGGAGCAGGGTCGAAAGTGCTGGGGGAAAAAACCCCAAAACGCATGCCTGACCCATATTTCTATTTCAAAAGGACGATAACCAACATAATTTGTCTTATTTGACCTAAGTAGAACATCACATTTTTCCTTCTGAAATTAGAAATAAACATTTGCCTGCTTTGCATATTTGCACAACCATTATAATAGTTGCTTAAAGTTGCATGGTCCGATGGTTTTTAGTTTCTCGCTATTTCTGAGATAACCATATAAGGTTGTTCATTATAATCTACCTTAGTTTAGTTTGAAGTATCTTCTATTTTAAATCGCTAACTTTTTAGATATTTAAAATGGAAACCTGCTAAATTAATGTTGCTTGCCAAAACCCTCATAACCATAGGCTTCTGCAGTAATAGGTTCTATTAATTGACTCAGTATCCCCTTATATGTAATGACATATGTTTAATAAGTGCACCGGCATCTAAGTTAGATATGTAGAATCAAATTTAGATCATTGTTTTGGTTTTGAAAATGTTATGTTTTCATCGGACTATGCAGCTTTAATCAATGTTAATTAGTATTATTGCCCAAACATTGCAACAAGAAAAGAAGTGATTAAAATAAGTAAAACTGACCGCTCAGATCAAATTTGTCTTCGTGTGCGTTACTGGACAATCTGGTGAAGTGTTTTGGTTGCACCATCTCCTGGAACCCTACATTTGCACTGAGTTCAACTGTTCCCCTAGTAATGAGCGGGGCTCTCGTTCTCTCTTTGATGGAATCGTCGGCTGAGGTTACGGAATTAATGCAATTAGCAATCGGGGATGAAAGTAGTCTCCGGCAAAAAGAAAAAGCGGCAATCCATTGTGAGGTTATCTGTATATAATGTTGCTAAAATAATAGCATCGTTACGCTAGGAATTATTATTATTAAAAGGGAAACTGACAGCAAATTTCTGTGGAAACGCGAGCATTCTCCCATAGCCTTAGCTCTGTCAGGGAATCGCAAATAAAAGTTCCCGGAAGTCAGGCTTCCTCCACTACTCTCCTAGCACTATTCACTGAAAAATCAGTACAGCCTATCATGGGAGAGCGTTCCACTGTCCCTATTGTGAGAGTATTATCGCCCAATCTAATTCCATTTTCATCACACTCCAATCATTCCTTGCTTTTCTGTTTGTTTGGGTTTTATGTCCTAGCAACAGCTAGGGTCACGTAAGAATAGGATTTGGACTGCACAATTGCTGTCAGAGATGATAAGAAATCATGGTAATCCAGACAATCGTGGAGATCTGTCATCCCTGAACAACGCATTGAAACTTTATGGTAAATAAGATCCTAGCAACATGTCATCAATACCCTAACTGGTAGAACTAGTGTCCTAAATACGGGTGTAGTAAAGCTAGGTTCTGTATTGTCAACCCAACCGATCTATCCTGCTGCTGAGACGGTAATGAATACATGTAAGTAAGCTGTTGAGTTCTAGTGACGGTGCTTGAATACATACTGCTCCACACTTGTTTTAAGTCTACCTGTATATACCTTCAAATAGTGACTCCTGGTTGTTGTGAGTGCTATCGCAGAAAATGTAATTATTGAATGTCTATCTTGGGTCTTTAATCTGCGTAGTCCGATGAAAACATCAACTTTTCAAAACCAAAGCAATTATCTAGATTTGATTCTAACTCTCTAACTTACATACTGGGACACTTATTGAAGATGTATTGTCACGTAGAAGGGAATGTTGAGGCAAGTTAACAGAACCTGTTACTGTAGAAACCTATGGTGTCAGAGTGCTAGCGTGCTTGCCAACATTGGTCGTAATGCGTAGCATTACGTTTGATGCGAGGAGAGGAAGAGACCCCCCCCCACCCCGCGCTGCCGCCCTGCTTTCCCACCTCGCCCGACGCCGCCGCGCGCCGCCACCTCCCCCCGGCCCCGTGTCGCGCAGCACTCGCGCCTCACCCGACGCCCGCTGCTCGCCACCCTCGCTCCCCCGGGCCGGCAGCATTCACACCTCACCTGCTGTCGCCCGTCCCCCTTCCCTTATAAGGTCGCCCGCCGGCCTCCCTCAGGCACTCGCCCTCCTGCCGCCTTCCAGCTCTCTTCCCGTTTTCCTCCACCCACCCACCCATCTTCTTCCTTATACACTCTTCTCTTCCAGCGGTGGAGGGCTCCTCGGCACCCCCTCACTCACCCCTACATGACATTTGACTCTAACTGAACCTTTACTCTTCATGTACATCTCCTCTCTGCTCCTCATGAGCCCCCCCTGCTGTATTGCTCCTCATGAGCCTCTTTACCTTTCTTTTATTGTCATTTTACTTACACTTGCTCCTTATGAGCTTATTTACTGTTGCTCCTCATGAGCCTCACTGTTTTGCCTCTGTATACTCTGTCTGTCTGAGGCGTAAATAAACGCCTTTATTTCCACCCCCGCCTTCCTCTCTTCCTTTTCGGGCATCAATCTGGCATGTTTGCACTTCAAATATCTCAAAAGTTAGCCATTTAAAATAAAAGCTACTCAAACTAATGTAATGTAGATAATAACAATCAACTTAATATGTTTATCTCAGAAAATGACAGAAACTCAAAACCATCGGACTATGCAACTTAAAATTTACAAACCTGAATCATGTCACCCCTTTTCATATGCTACTCACGACCACGGACTCACTCATTCAGATGCTGCCACCTGGTGGTTCAATGTAACACTCGGCAAGGGCTAATTCAAGCACGGTCCTTGTATTATGGTGCTGCTACCTAGAGGTTTAACTGACATTGAATAATTATATATCTCAGCAGGATCCAACTTAACGAGAAGTGAGAGAAACGAGAAATAAAATCTTTCCTTAGGTTCCTCATCGCCATATACTTGATATATTTCTTTCTAATTAGAGAACATGTCTGTGCATGACTCTGAAACCCCTACGCTATAACCTCCTGGTAGCCAGGAGACCGGCAGGCACTGGCACTGACTGGATGTGAAGGTACATGCATGGTCCCGGTTAGATAAAAGATTCCCACCGTACTTTCAGTACTGGAAGTACGGTGTGAGTCTTTTATCTAGGTCCCGGTAAATAGGGGGAAGAAGTGGTCTAAAAAGAAAGCTAAACACAATTTAATTCTCCACACAACATTATTTTATTTCAAATTTACTTTGCTCCCCTACTCAAAATGAATTTGACATATAGTATTAATAAAGAAGAAAGCCAAAGGATTGGCATCCATGATTACCAACAGTTAATATAAAACGCCTCTTACCGATCTCGAGTTTGATTTCACATAGTTCACCGCTGTAGTTGGGGTCACAGATACACTTGAAACTGTCAAGTTGACTCTGCAAAGATAACCATTCACTGACTAGGATTCTCCGTGTCCACACCCTAACGCCAAACCTCCGCACAGTCGAACACTACTATACGGACATACAACATTATGCACAGATCAGCATAAAGAACAGTTCACCAAGGAATGAAAATACTTATTTTCATTGGTCAGAATACATAGGATAAAAACACTAAAAACGAAGAGATTACTATAATGGATAAAATAGTAATCCATAAGAATGAAATTTCTTTCTCTAATAATTTCTTAGAAGAGCAAAAGAAATCCCACTGCGATTACTAAAAATGAACACGCGGTCTGGTATGAGGCATGCCTAATTAGCTTAACATTGTGGAGATGGCCCGAACTGCTACTGCTAAGTTAATACTCTATTAATGTGTAAAGCTTTGCATAATGCAAAGTATGAAATAAAGATCTGATCAGATGATTTAATCATGCTTTTTTCATGATTACGAATACTCGATACACGTTAACAAACTATTCAAATACCAAAAGTATTAACTGAATTGCAGTAAAAACTACTAAGATTAGTGAGAATAACCACAGGATACTTGGGTTAATGCTTTTAGACAGATAACTCTTGGGTTAGACATCAAATAGCCTATTTTGCGCTGTCAGGCAGGGGAGATTTAGAATACCTTTTCATTTTTTTCGGAGTATGCTGCATATCTTACCTGCTGTAGCAAACTAATCCAGAAAGTGGGCCCTGCCACACCAAAATCACAATCACTATATGACTTAGGTTGAGACAGAGGAACATGTAGTAATAATACCTGACTGGATGATCTGAGAAGTTCAGGATGATCAGCTGATAGACAACACATTGTACAGATATTCTGGTACCTTACCATTGACAGCTTTATACACGGTCGGTACACATGTGAAGATATGGAATTCATGGCTATTTCAAGTCCTTTCAAGGCTGGTTTGATAGGAATTCAAGACTATTTACATTGGGCAAATAAAGTTCAAGACCGTCCAAGACTTTCCAGGCCCCGTACTGACCCTGTTTATAAGTTGTTACTAAATCACGTGATCACATTTTTGAGTATTTGCACGAGCAGCACTATTCTGAATTCGCTTACTCACGTCACTCGCCTTATATAAATGTACAGAACTACCGGTATACAGAACTACCGAAGCCCTTGTGGAGAACAACTGGTGTAGATTTACAGCTGCTCTACCAGGGCAGGTGCCCCTTGGTATAGATACTTAGAACTTTCGATGGTAGTACTAGTAGTGAAAGACTGACATGAATTTCCAACAAGAAAATAACACGCGTGACAAGCCCATCCCACCATTCATAGCAAAAGCTAACCACGTTTCCAAAACTTTCCAGATGCATAGTTACAAAAAGAGCAGAGATTTTTGTGATAAGCCGCCGCCGACAAAAAAAGAGAGCGAGAAATCTGACTTGTGGTAAATTGTCCATGATTCTCTTACAGCGCTAAGCATTTGAAGGACTGTCTGCTATTTCATGGCAAATCGTGGAAACAAGTGAAAACGCAGACATTGTTCATCCCTGATACTAGTTACTCCTGTAGTACTGTCTCTGTGACAGGGCTGTTAAACAACGCACGAGAAAACGTGTTGTGTTATGGACATAATCACATGAATTTGATATATAATATACTAAATATATTGTCCAAATACTTATCTATCATAGCGCGCTACTTTGGATTGAAGAATGTTCGTTCTCTGTGGCAGAGTGGTTAGAGTGTCTGACTTTTTTCTAGATCGGACTCCTAATCTGAAGGTGAGTGGTTCGATTCCCCATGCCCCCCACCTCTGCCAATTGGATTTCCACCGCTGTGTATAACTTACAGCGTCATCAAAGGCCAGTTGCTCTCATACCATGTCTATGTGGTGGGGGAGGTTAAAAATCCCTTGGGTTGGTAAAAGTGTAGGCTTGGGCTTTCTATTGACAAACTGTTTAATGGTGAAAACAAGTCTATTCAGACTTATCCATGATTGGCAATATAAATCTTCAAGAAAAAAACCAAACAGAATTGATGAAATCATATAAAGATTAATTAACTTTAAAAGTCAAATCCAGAGTATCCAATGGCTAGTATGTTGTATTTCTTTTTCATTCTATCCCAGTTCTTCAGCTCTATGCCAATGTAGATAAACACTGCGTGCTGAAACAAGGGCATGCACAGCTTGTTTACACTTTGCAGTAGGCCTAGATTCTTACAAAAGCAGTTTTTGCTCGGATTTAGACAAGGCTGTCTTCCACACCTACTGTAGGTGGATGTGAATCATTTATGTACCATTATACCTCGTATTTCTGATAAGGGTCAAGATGTATGAATCCGAATTTGAAGCCAATTAATTCTCTCGCCAAGTCATCTCAAGGTTATTAATGTTCCCATTATATGTGTAAAAAGAAAATAAAGAACACGAAATAACATGGCATGTGTCCAAAGACTCATCGCATAGCAATAAGAAACACAAAACATGTCAAAATAGCACATATTTGTCACATAGCAACAATAAAAAGAATCCACATTATATCTGTAACAATGTAATTATTTACAATAAAGTAACAATTAACACAAATCAACATTATATGTATCTAAATGGCAAGTACTCGTCGCATAGAAACAAGAAACACACTGCAAAAACATGGTACTCAAAAGGCAACTAAAGACAAACTATAAACACCTGACCAAAGGTTAACTATTCGTCACATAGCAACACAAAACATTATATGTGTCCAAACGGAAACTGTTTATCCTTTAGCAACAATAAGACAAATTAACTTCCTACCTGTTCAAATCGAATCAACATTATACGTGTCCACATGGCAACTACTCATCGCAGAGCAACAAGAAACAAAAACTCAACTTCTCCATCCCTTAAAAGGTGGGTGAGGAGTGCAGAGGTGCCAAGTAGATAAAGAGTGTGAATAGGGAGATCTCCCTAATACACGAATTGCAAATCGGGAGAAATAGCGTAGCCGAATGGGGGAGGGTGCATAGGGAAAAGAAGTGATATAAAATGGTGCGTATTGACAAAAGAAAACCAACAACAAAAACAAGCTAAAATGATTCTTTGGTGGGAGATTCAGGGATGATAGTGGTGCGGGAGAACAAAATCTGAAATTGACGGTGAGATGGGCCATAATACAGTCCCATTAATGACAGCAGAATGCGCTCTATGCAGACCTGGTCATATGCATTGTGCAAAATGTATGCTTGGAGTGTACTACATGAAACGTACCCCCCTCATTTTTATTTCTCCTGAAATTTACACCTATATCAAAAATGTCCCTAGACTGAAACAAATCGGAAATCTGTGGAAAATGGGAAATTTCTCATCCCTGGAGATGATAAATTAAAAAGTGTAATAAAAACAAAAAAAACTAACATGATATATATACAGATTAAAACACCACTAGGGTACTAGGTATTACAAATGTTAACTATGTTAAAAAATAAAATCAAAAACCTAAAAATTTGGAAAAAGGAAGTTAATCTGTATGCATGATGACCACTACTGCACAGCGGCTAAAAACGGGCGCGGTGGCCGAATGGTAGAGCACAGGCCTCACGCGCGGAAGATCGGGAGTTTGCGAGTTCGGTTCCCGGTCGAGTCAAACCAATGACTTAAAATGTATACTTGTCGCTTCCTAGCCTAGTGCTCGGCATTATTAGGATAGGGCAAGGACTCGTTAGCTCGGGGTCAGGATAATGTCACTGGGTGGGATATCAGATCATGGTGCTGGGGGTGTGATTTCCCAGTGGGGCAGCACTATAAAATTGCCATGTGGACTGTCACAAGTCGGTACCCGTCCTGATATGACCTTTGATGTTGCTAGGATGTAAAACAACAACAAACAAACAAACAAACAGCGCCAAAAACAAGTGCATGCACTTAACCGTTATGAGCAGAATAAACAAACCTTCACTAAAATAAAATAAATTTAAAAAAAAAAGAAAAAAGCAGGAAATCAGGAGGTTGGAATTATTTCGCTATATTTTAGGGAGATATCTCGCAAAATGGGGAAACTTGGCACCTCTTGTGGGGGGGGGGGGTAAGGGGAAAGTGGACGACTTGCTAGTACTACTACCCCGTACCTTACACTCGCCGTGCAGCCCACAGGGGCTCTTCTGGCAGGGGTGCAATGCAAGCTTCAGCTCACAGTGCTTGCCCGTGTAACCAGCGACACACTTGCACAGGAACTTGTTGTTCAGGTCGATGCAGACGCCATTCTGGTTGCAAGGGTCGCTGAGGCACTCGTCGAGCGACTCGTCGCACAGGTTGCCCGTGGTGCCGGGCGGGCAGATGCACGTGAAACCAAGCCCGATCGAGATCACCTGGCACGTGCCGCCATTACACGGGGTCGACAGGCACCCGGCGCCGTGGTGCACCTCGCACCGCGCGCCCACAAACTGACCGATGCAGTCGCACATGTAGCCGATCACCGCCTCATGGCACCGGCCGCCGTTCAAGCATGGGTGACTGTGGCACATTTTCTCGATCCTGTCGCAGATGATGCCCTCGTATCCCGGCGCGCACCTGCACTGGTAGGAATTATAGTCGCTGATGCAGACGGCATCATTCAAACATGGCACTGAGGCGCACTCATCGATTTGTGCCTCCGAAGCTCTTCTGCACCGTGTGCCCGAGAAGCCGGCCGGGCACAGGCATTTGAAGCTCTTCTCCACGTCCATACACTGGCCGTTGTTCTTGCAAGGGTGGCTGTCGCACGCACTGGCCCAGAACTCGCAGCGCCTGCCGAGAAATCCCTGGGCGCACTGGCACGTGAAGGACCCCGCCACATCGACGCACACCCCGTTATTCTGACACGGGTTCTGCAAGCAAGGGCTCAATTCCTCCTCACAGATCTTGCCGCTATACCGACGAAGACATACACACTTGTACCAGCCATCCTTGTCGACGCACGTTCCGTTATTCAGGCAGGGCAGTGAGGCACAGGCACTGATGCGAGTCTGGCAGTAGGTGCCGACGTAATTCGCCGAGCACTTGCAGGTATACCCGTTGGCATTGTCAATGCATATGCCGCCGTTCTGACACGGGTCACTTGAACACTCGTCGATGTTGATCTCGCATTTGAGGCCATTGAACCCCCTTCTACATTGGCACCTGTAGCCACCCTTCGAGTTGACACAGGTTCCCCCGTTCTGGCAGTGTACATCCTGACATTCGTTGACGTCCTCCTCACAGTGCTCCCCGGTGAAGCCGTCTATGCACATGCAGACAGTTCCATAGCCGAGCGAGGTGCAGCTTCCGCCGTTCAGGCACTTCGTTACCATGCAGAGGTCCACCAGGTGCTCACAGTTCTTCCCACCGTAGCCACGGTTGCAGATGCACTTGTATGCGTTGATCTTATCCACACAGCGCTTGGCATTCTGGCAAGGGTTGCTTGCGCAATCGTCTATGTTGACTTCACAGGTTGGGCCTTCAAATCCAGGCTGGCAATGACATTCAAACTCATTTGGTTTATCAATGCACTTGCCCCTGTTTTTACACGGGTGGCTGGCACACTCATTTATGTCGTCTTCACATCGGTGACCAAGGTAGCCAGGTAAACACCTGCACAGGTACTTGTCAATCTGAAACAGTGAATGTAGAGGCAGCGTCATTCTTCTATGATTTTGCCCATATGTTGCTGCTATCTTGTATGGATAATGACACACATATATATGTATATATTAGAAATTGCATAGGGTATTTAATTGATTAAGTTGTATAGTCCAACGGTTTTGAATTTCCGTAATTTTCTGAGATAAATATATTAGGTTGATGGATATAATCTACCTTACATTAGTTTGAAGCAACTTTTATTTTAAATAGCTAACTTTGGAGATATTTGAAGTGCAAACATGCAAAATTAATGTTGGCAAGCATGCCAAAACTCTGACACCATAGGCTTATGCAGTAAGAGGCTTTATTAAATTGACTCAGTATGCCCTTCTATGTGGCAACAAATGCTTAATAAGCGCATCAGTATCTAAGTTTGATATATACAATTAAATCTAGGTGAATGTTTTGGTTTTGAAAATTTGATGCTTCATTGGACTATGCAGCTTTAAGTAAATATAAATGTAAATAGACTTTAAATAATATAAATGTAAATAGAATATGCTTTAATTCAATATAAACATGGCTTGTATGAGATCAAGGTCATGGACACCAGTGTTATGGGGGTGATGAAAATGGGAAATATTGCAACTAGAGCAGGATTGAAACCCACCCTTCTTTCCATTCCAGGGCTAGCATGCTCACAAATATATTACCTAGGCTCCCTGATCCACGCCTACGATGTGGCTCCTTGCCTGAGAGGTCAGTGCAGACTACTACATATATATATATATATCATGTATGTATATATACATATATATGGGTCATTCTCTAAAACTGGGCACAAAAGTGTGACATGGAAACAAACCTTCCAAATAATAGCAAAAATCCGTCCAAATAATAGCCTAATCCAATGTCATATGAAGGTTTGCATGTTGTGCATGTCAGAATTGAACAAAATGAGTTTAATTTTTTTAATTAGATCTTATACAAATTGAGCAATACATTAATATCGCTTGTGTAACATGAAAATCAAAGACACATCCAGAACCTCCTTTTAACATATACAACATAGTCAAACAAGATTTTATTGATTACTGTTAAGCAGACAAGGTTGAAAAATAAGTTGAAAAAAAGTTTGGCTACATGTATGGTGTCAATGTGTAAATTTTCACATTTTCACTCTAGTGCAAAATCATACAATTATAATTTTGAGATCTTTTGTGGGATAAATTCAATACATGTAGAACTGCTAACACAGAGGTTTGGGGGATGTGGGAGAATGCTTACAAACAGAGAAAGAATGCACGCAGTAGTTAGCTACACAACAACTGAAAGTGATCAAAACAAGGGGAGTCACAAGACTATTACTGTCTAGTGGCGAAAAAAAGTCATTAGACTTAACCGTTATGGGCAGCATAAATACACCCACCACAAAAAAACATACCTAATATACATACATCTATCTACATTGAACAATGGGATTCATTCAGAAAACACGTGGCTTAACTCTTCTTAATAGTAAGTGCTAAATTAAAAGGAGTCATTTACTTGAGGTATCGTCTTATTTCATTTAAAGTATCTGTAAACCATTTGTGTGATTTGCGAATGAGTGACATTTATATCTACATTTCCGTGTATATATCCACACAAAGAGAGATACCAAGCTATCCTGGGCACGTATATCTTATTGTACAAACGATGATCCACATTCTGAGTGTGATGCTTGTTTAAAGAATGTCACTTATTTAATTCAAGAAGTAGGCACACTCAGTGCTTATTTAGTATGTGACATTTATTAACAGCAATATGGTCACAGATATGTGGTGTATATTTTAATATGTCAATATAATTAGCAATGACGTGGTTCTGCTTGCTTAGTTCGGTGAGTACTCACTGACCGGAAATGGCGCTCCCCGTGGTGTCACCCCACTTATGGTCGGTAGACCAGGGAGTGCTACCTCCAATTGCAGCAGTTGCTGCATCCCTACATGCTTGGCCAAATTAATGAGAGAAAAGCAAGAAGAAAAAAGCAAATAAAGGTACAGAAGAAGGCAGTGGAGAATAGGCTAAACTGCAATCAAGATACCTGCTGCAGAGACGATAACACTAGATCTTACCTCATTTATACATTTTCCTCTGTTATAGCATGGCTGGCTCATACATGGGTTTATCTCATTGTCGCAGGTCTTCCCACGATAGCCGCGCCTACATTTGCAGAAGAAGCTGTTTCCTATATTTCTACACAGGCCGCCATTCTCACACGGATGCCTTGCACACCGATCAATGATGGTGCACCTATATGGTGGACAGAACAGAACAAATTCACTCAACATTCACCGTTTAGTCCGGATATTCCGAGTTAAAATCCGCTAGTCCCTTAGGAAGGACTGAAGCTGCGACCCAAGTATAGCAAGAACCCTATAAAAGTTTTGGTCATCAGAAGGCATGTGGTTATAGGTGCAAAGAGAGTTTAAGATATAGGGTCCATTGTGAAGGAGAGGCCTTGGAGGGGAAACAACCCAATTCCCCTGTGTCTAAGTTGAAGTCGCGACCCGAAGTGCTGGGTCGCAGCTTCAATCCTTCCTCAGGGACCAACGGGACAGCCCCCCCCCCTCCCAGCACCCCTCTTCTTGGTGTGAAATGCCGCCCTACCCACACGCCGACCAGCTTTCAATCAATCGCTTTTATAACATGTTAATAACCAATTGAATAACGACACGTGTAGCACTAACAGGGATGAAGTGCTCTCTGTAAAAAAAAAAAAAATGAGGCCCAGACCTTGGTGCCACCTAGTGGGTTCAAACAGAACCACCAGGAATTTCTGCAAAAATGCGGATATTCCCCCATAGGATTAGCACTGGCAGGGAATCATTGGAAAATGCCTGAAATCAGGTTTCAACTGCCATTGTGACCATATTATCGCCCATGCCAAACTCTTTGTTTGGATTTTATGTTCTAGGTTATAGCACCAACTAATGTCATATAAGAATGGCATTCGGAATGGCATTTTGTGAATCGGTGAATATAACCAATTGCCGAAATCATTGAAAACGCGGAGATCTTTCATCCTTGCACTCGTAATAAGCAATGGAAGATCAGCTTAAAGCTGCGTAATCCGATGAAAACATCACATTTTCGAAACCAAAACAATTTGATTCTACATATCTAACTCAGAATAAGTTAGATACTGGTGCACTTATTAAACATTTGTTGCCACCCAAAAGGGAATGCTGAGGCACTTCAATACAACCTGTTAGCGCAGAATGCTATGGTGTCAGAGTTTTGGCATGCATGCCAAAATTAATTTAGCATGTTTACGCTTCAAATATCTCAAAAGTAAGCCATTTCAAATAAAAGTGATTTCAAGCTAAAGTAGTCTTTGACGTCCAATAGCCGATGATAGCAATCGATGTGCTTTAGAAGCGTCGTTAAATAAAACTAGCCTTTTCAAGCTAAATTAAGCTACATGATACCCACGATCAACCAAATGTATTATCTCAGAAAATGTCAGAAACTCCACACTATCGGATTATGCAACATTAAGTAGAAAACTGTACTTGGATTGTTTGCTGTAAACAGACAACTGACAACAAAAGAGAGACGTACGCAAGGCACACAGATACACACACCACACAGAGTATACACACCTTTGTCCCAAGTAGCCTGGTTCACATTTGCAAACTGGCTCATTCGTTGCTAAGGAGGTGACACACTTTCCGTCGTTTTCGCACAGTATCGAGTCACAGGGGTCGTCAGGCATTTCGCAGTGGATGCCCTGGTAGCCGGGCATGCATTCACAGCGGTACATGTTCTTCAGGTCAATGCAAGTGCCGCCATTCAGGCACGGCGTACTGATACACTCGTCAATGTCCAACTCACAGCGCCTTCCAAGGAAGCCGGCCAGGCATTTACAGACGAAAGTGTTGACATGGCTGTAGCACTGGCCGCCATTTTCGCAAGGCGCATCTTCGCACTGGTCCACTTCTGATTGGCACCGTTCGCCCTGGAAGCCATCTCTGCAGATGCATATGCCTTTTATACAGTGACCTCCGTTGCGGCAGTCCCTGGGAGAGCAGTAGAACCTGCCGGCTGCAAGCATTGTAGATATTTCACAGTATTAAATAAAACCCACTGCAATAGTCTGTTCCGCTCAAGTAATGTCCGCCTCACACTAGATGCGGTTTATGACCATAGGCAGCTAAAGTCTGCATAGACCTGAGTGATCTCGCTATCTTGGTTTGATGCTTTATAGGGCTGTCCCATTGGGATACCACCTGAGTGTTCCAATTCAATCATATTATCCTGACACTAGGCCAAACAATCATAGACATAGCCATTCGAAGCACAAGAAAAGGTAACAATGAGAATAGATTTGTCTAAAGTGGCTGTCACACCTCACCTGATTGAGCAACGGACAGAATTGTCTAGCCCAGTGGTGATAAGTATCAAAATGTGTCAAATTGTTGCGCTATCGGGTAAATGGCCGCTGGACGAACGGACAGGAAACGGACATGAAACAGACATGAAACGGACATGAAACGGACATGAACGGATAGCCAACGGACGAAACAAAATCAAACCGGACAAGAACCGTAGATGTCAGTCCGGCGGCATCCATTCCTAGTTTTGTGCATGTTGAAAACTTGTACGGACACAGACCAGACATTGTTCGTTTTCTGTCCGTTTCCCACAATCCGGTGAGGTGTGACAGGGCCTTAAGTCTTTAGTTTGATTTTGCTGGGGATTGATCTTACAAGTTCCCGCACGGAAAGCAAGTGCTCTACTAAATAGACCACCTCGTGCGGTATTAAGGCCTGAAATGGTATATATCTACGTCTGTTTACAAACATATATATACATGTGTGTATAAACAAATATATGTTCGGCCGGATGCGGTGGCCGAATCGGTAGCGCGCAGGCCTCCCATGCGGGAGATCGGGAGTTCGATTCCCGGTCGAGTCAAACCAATGACTTAGTTGTCGCTTCCTAGCCAAGTGCTCGGTATTATCAGGATAGGGCAGGGACTGGTTGGGTCAGTGTCAGGATAATGTGATTGAGTAGGATATCAGGTCATGGTGCTAGCATCCCGGTCTCCCAGTGGGGCAGCATTAGAAAGTCGCCATGAGTGCGCACTGTCACAAGTCGGTACCCGTCCTGATATGACCTTGGATGTTGCCAGGATGCAAAACTCCAACAACCAACCAATCAATCAACCAACCAACCAAATATGTGTTTAAGAAAATGATAGAAAGAACAAAGGTATTACTATCGAGTTCCCCTTGTTTCTCTTGTTGGTGTTTTAGTTGCTTTATCTTCTTTTAATTGTGTTCAAATGGATGAACCATCGTTAGTACTACTAACTAATAGTAGGTGTCGGTGGGGCAAAGTAGTGACGCACTTAGAAGGGTGGTAGTGGAGGTATAGGGTGGGCCTTGACTGTTGAAGTTATCTTCGGAATAATCTCAAGTTTGGCATATACATGTAAGTAGGCTGATATTATTCAAATAACTACCTCAGTTACCGGGCGCGGTGGCCGAATCGGTAGAACGCGGGCCTCGCGTACGGAAGGTCGGGAGTTCGGTTCCCGGTTGAGTCAAACCAATAATTTATCAAATTGATACTTGTCGCTTCCTATCCAGGCACTAGGCATTAATAGGATAGGGAAAGGACTGGTTAGCTCAGTGTCAGGATAATGTGACTGAGAGGAATATCGGGTCATGGTGCCGGCGACCTGATTTCCCAGTGGGGCAGCACTATAAAAGTCACCATCAGTGTGCACTGTCAGTGTCACAAGTCGGTACCCATCCTGATATGACCTTAGATGTTGCCAGGCCGTAAAACTCCAACAACCAATCAACTACCGCAGTAGGATCCAACTAGAAGCACTTCCAGGCTCAGTCAGTTAGTAAGTAGGGCACACTAGTTGGTCACTACTAGGCGAGGGGTGTGAGTATGCATTGCGGAAGACGGGAGAGGAAATAGTGCCCATCGATTTAACATGATCGGAATCAAAAACAGAAATTAAACAGCTTTAAACCCTTGGAACCCAACCATCGTTGCAGCTATTGTATCCACGCATTGAACGAGGTGGCAGTTGTCCCTGCCCAAGCCGATGGCATTTTTATGCCCTACTGTGAATAACAGTGATGTTCTCTTGATGGTTACCTTGGGTAGAAGTCTTGTAGTAAGCAAAGGCATCTAGACCAGGTAAGGTGGAAGGAACGTCACACATTATCTTCTTCAAGTAGCAGGGCTGGATTGGAAACATCTTCGTGTCGGGTATTATGTATATGTATCCTGCACAGTCATCTGTTAAATCGCACATAATCCCGCAGTTTATTCGCGAGGCACCAACGTGCCTTAATTCATAGCCGTAACAATCGCCTTCCCGCCTCTTGTAGCCAGGAACTGTTAGGAGTTCAATATGCCATTGTTAATGCAAGCTTTGTTTGTTGTTTTATGTCCTAGCAACATCTAAGGTCATATCAGGATGGGTTCCGACTTTTGACAGTGCATACTCATGGCGACTTTATAGTGCTGTCTCACCAGGAGACCAGACCGCCAGCATCATAACATGATATCCCATACAGTCACATTATCCTGATACTGTGCTAACCAACATCTAAGGTTTTATCATCATGTCTATTGACTTGTGACAGTGCATACTCATGGCGACTTAATAGTGCAGCCTCACTGTGAGACCAGGCCACCAGCATCATGAACAGTCACATTATCCTGATACTGTGCTGACCAATCCTTGTCCTATCCTATTAATGTCAAACGCCAGGCTAGGTAGTGACAAGTATCAATTTGATGTCACTAGCTTGACTCGGCTCGGATTCAAACTCCTGACCTTCCGCAAGGGAAGCCAGCGTTCTACCGATTCGGCTACCACGTCCGGTGTTAATGCAAGCTGATTACAATAAACATTATATGTGATTCTCACTTCAGGGCAATCTGACACATCCTGAAGTGGAAGTGAAGTGAATGAAGTATGCAACTTGGCAGTGGAAAAACCCCTAGCGAGTTTGAAGTAGTGCAGGTAAGTTAAAGTACAGTAGGGAAATTTAACGGGTAGCTCTGAGAGCCACACTCTGGGAGTCCGCTAGGTGGCAGCACACATATACGACTTTATAGTGCTGCCCCACTGGGAGATCAGGCCGGGAGCACCATGACTCTATATCCCACTCAGTCATATTATCGTGACACTGAGCTAACCAGTTCTTGCCCGATCCTATTAATGCCGAGTGCCAGGCTAGGAAGCTCCAAGTATCAATTTTAAAGTAATTAGTTTGACTCGATCCGGAACCGAACTCATGACCTTCCGCACGCGAGGCCCATGCTCTGCCGAATTAGGCCACCGCGCCCGGTCACAGTTTTATTAAGCATTAGGTGCTGTTTGGTTCGGCTTTACATCCTCGTAACATCGAAGGTCATATCAGGACGATTAATGTCCTACAGGAGTGAGAAAATACCACAGACTATCACTACTCATTCCCTGCAGCAGGGTGTCCAGTGAGACAGTGGGTCAAAGACCTACCACAATAGAAATTTTGATCGCAGAAAAATAGGGTTAACCTTTACCCTTGAAAATAAGAATTTTGTATAAGTAAACATGCCAAATAGGTCATAGTGCAGGCCATCGAGTGAGTCACCTAAAAAGTAGGAACATAGAAAACATCGGGTCATGGTGATGGGGGCACAATATTCCCGTGGGGTTGTTTTTTGTTTGTTTGATGGGGCTTTACATCCTCATAACATCTAAGGCCATACCAGGACTGGTACCGACTTGTGACAGTGCGCACTTATGACGACTTTATAGTGCTGTCACACTGGGAGACCAAGCTGCTGGCACTATGACCCAATTTCCCATTCAGTCACATTATTCTTGCCCATTCCTATTAGTGCCGAGTGCCAGGCTAGGTAGCGACAAGCATCAATTTTGTAAGTCACTGGTTTGGTTTGGCTGAGATTCGAACTTTCAACCTTCCACACGGGAAGCCAGCACTCTGATCGATTCGGCCACCGCATTCAGCCACTTTACAGGTAAGACGTTAGCGTTTTCAACTTACTCATAGTGCTTTGAACATAAGTGATGTTCACAGGGTTCATACACATGTGAAGATATCAAATTCAAGGCTATTTCAAGGCTGTTTTGGATACAAATTCAGGACTATTTTTATTTTTATTTCAGGAAAAATATGGCAAATGGCGATTTCAGACTAATTTAGATCAGTGGGGACAGATTAATGGAATTCAAAGCTTTTCAAAACTAATTAGCGAAAATGGGTTAAATTCAAGGCTTTTTAAAGCCTTGAAATGGAGCAAATGAAGTTCAAGGCATATATATATTATATATATAGTATAGTTATACAAATCTTACCTTGGTACAGATGATGGATAACTCTTTGTTTTCCCTAGGTACAAGCCTCGGATAGTCGTGGGCTAGGGAGAAGGAAGCAACATCTGGGTACAGCAATCTTCACCTAATTATTCAGGATAAAAATGAGCTTAATGATTGGAACTCATAATGTTTTCGTTCTGGCACAAGCAAATGTAATAGTCGTGGCAGGGTGTGGTGGGCGGGCCCTAGCCCAGGACTATCTGAGGCTTGTACCTCGGGAAAACAAGAGTTTTTTTTATCCATCATCTGTACCAAGGTAAGATTCGTATAACTATACTATTTTACCTCGGTACTAAGCCTCTGGCTACTCGTGGTCGAGGCTCATTTTTATCCTCAACTATCTGATGAACATAGTAATGTATCAGTTGTAATATTACAATTTTTTACATCTCACCCGATCTTCTTAGTTGGTGAGTAGGCGGGTTGCAACCCCGCTTGTCTTCTCTAGTCGTTTGTTGTAATGTTTTGCAAACAACCTTGCCGTCTTCCAGCCGGCATGTGACAGGATTCTCTTCACTGAGATTCCCAACTGTCTCGCCTTCGAGACCATGGCACCTCGTGTAGAGTGCAAAGCATAGCATTCTGTATTGACGCCAGCTGACTTGAGCACGTTAATCGTCCATCTGGCAAGCATGTCTCTGGAGATAGCCTTATGTGGATTGATGAAGCTTACCAAAAGCTGTCTGGAATTACGTATTCCATGTGTCTTGGATATATAAGCCCTAATGGCTGACACTACACATAGTTTCCTATCATGTGGGAAACTAGTCAAATGAATCGAGGAGAGTGGATCTCCCATACGGTTTGATTTTAATAACTTGTCCAAATCAAACGTGGCCTCCGTGTCATCAATGTCTAGGCCCTGAAGTGAAAGGGCAACAATTGTTTGGCCCCTATGACCGGTTACTAAGAGTAACAGTACAGCTAATTTGTAGCCTAGCTGTTTAACTGATAGATGTCTATTACTAGGCCATTGTTGAAATAACTTAAATACTACTGAGGCATCCCAAAACCGATTATATTTTGGCTTTGGAGGGTTTCTTTCATATACAGATCTCATGAACCAATGGAGAACCTTGTGTTTACCAATTGTTTCACCATCAATCCTTGGTAGGATGACTGATAGTGCACATCGAGCTGCATTGATGGGACCATAACCTAGTCCGTCATCTTCCATCATTCGTAAGAAACGGACTACCTGGGTGATGGATGGTTCCATTGGCTTAACTTTGTGTATTAAACAATAAATGCCCCATTTCTTTAAGTAACTGGAAAAGAGTTAGACAGTTCCTGGTCTCCATGCATGGGAAATTAACCTATTCTGGGTGATTTTATCTAATCCAAATTGTTGTAAATATTTATTTAAAAAAGGAATGCCAAATGGGGTGTCGTGGATACGTCCCCCAGGTTTGTTACTTGGCCTTGGTGTTGTAGGTTCAGTGGCCCTCTGGGGAATTTGAAAGAGTCTTTTGCTCCCCATTCTACTGCTGCTCACCAGGGTTGAGTGTTCCACTCTGGCACTATGAGCACTGCATGTGCTTTGTCCAGCCTAATCTTCCTGGCTACTCTGCTGATTAGGCTGAATGGGGGAAAGATATAATAAAATTTATCATTCCAGATCATAGAGAAAGCATCAACTTGCCAGGCGTCTGGCTCTGGATGCCAAGATACATATTTATCAATTTTCTTGTTTCTACATGAGGCAAACAGATCTACTTCTGGGGACCCCCATTTTTGGCAAATTGTGTCAAAAATGGTATCATTCAATGACCATTCTAAATGATCATGGAAATGGCGACTTTTAGTGTCTGCTAATGTATTCTGGCTACCTGGGATATGTGCTACTGTAAGCCAAACTTGTTATTCTTTAGCCCAATTCCAAATTTGTTTTGCTAGTTTATTACATGGTTTGGACTTTGTGCCTCCCATTTTACGAATATAGGCCATTGCGGTTGTGTTATCCATCAAGACTTGTACATTGATTTTAGGCACTTACACTACACTCCTTAAGCCTAAATAGATAGCCCGTAATTCTAATACATTTATGTGATCATCTATTTCATCATCTAGCCAACGGCCTCCTGTAGCGAGATGATCCCTATGGGCGCCCCAACCTTCCAAAGAGGGATCGGTTGTGACTACGGTGTTAGGTTCACCCATCCTAATGGGATTGTATGAGTGATGAATGTGGTCTAGCCACCATTGAATATCATCGTGACCATCTTGGGAGATGGTCATAAGACCTTCAAAATTACCTTAAGTTTTGACTAATGCGTACTTTTTTGTCTATCTCAAGGGACTTTACCATATAATATGGCTGGTGCGTAAGCTACCATAATTCCAATAAGTACTGCGACTTGCCGTATTTTCAGTCTTTTTAATTTTAATAAACTCAAAGCTGTTGTCTTGAATTTATCTACCTCATCAGGTGTTAATGAGATCGTCATTTGTTCCGTATCAATAAAGAACCCTAGGCATTTTAAATGTTTTGTAGGTATTAGTACCGATTTAGTATCATGTATGTTAAACCCCACACGTCACAAAGCGTGACATAAATCATCTATTGCTAATTGACAATCATGTTGTGTTTGCGCCACAATGAAGGAATCATCAATATAAGGGAACATTACATGTCCTTTCTTGGCCATTTCAGAAAATATGGGTTTTAACAATTTAGTAAATAACCTTGGTGCACAAGCTAAGCCATTTGGCAAACAAGTAAACTGATAGAGTTGTCCTTGCCAAATAAACCTGAGGAATTTTCTGTGGGCTTCGTAAATTGGAATAGTGTAGTACGCATCTTTTAAATCAACACTAGCGAGCCAAGAACTAGGTGTTACTAGGTCTCGAGCTGTTTCTAAAGAAAACATTTTGAAATGTTTGTATTCAACCAATTTATTAGGTGTGGTTAAATCCAGAATCATCCTAACATCCCCAAAAGGTTTGGGTCTGGAAAATATATTGGAAATATATTCGCCATCAGTATGTTGGACTGGTTCAATAATGCCTTTAGCACAGAATTTATTGACTTCTTGACCTAATGCTTGCTGTTCGTCTAAAGCTAGATGATAGGGAAAAGGTATATTGGTTTGAACAGGGTTTTCTATGAAAGGAATAGTGACCCCTTGTACAATGTTAAGGATTGTTTGGTTTTGTGTAATTTTCTCCCAATCACTCAAATGGTTGGCAATGTTGCCTGCCTGAAAATCACTTACAGTGGTCTGCGTTGCAACTTCTATTTGTTGGCTGGCCTGGGGAACGGCTTCTGGGAGGTTGTTTCCCTCCTGAAGGGGCGGTTGTTGTCGTTCCAGCCATACTGGTTGCATTGTCCCCTTCCCCTCGCCTGATAGGTGAAGTTCCCGCTGCCGAACCGGCTGCCACGCTGACCCGTCCGCCGGCTTCGAAAATTCGAACGGACTTTCTTGTACTTGGCAGCGTTGTTGGACTTCTTGGAGTCTAGATTTTAGACTGTTTGGCCGCTGTTTCGACCTGTTTGAACAGGTATTGGAGTTGGCCGCCAAACATCTTGGTGTTGTCAAGCGGCTTGCCCTTAATAGGCTTTGGTGTGAGGAAGAGGGTGTACTCCTTCCCATCGTTATCAACGATCTTCTTTGATCCGGCTACCTCTTTGCCTGCATCGGTTGTAACCGATTTGAAGACGTTTTCGAAACGCCGGTATGACAAGAAATTGCTGGTAGCTGTTAGCACAGCCATTCCAGCATCCATGTCGGAACACAGAGTAGAGAATTTATTGTCAGTCATCATGCGGTTGGCGATTGGCGTGACCACTGCCAAGGCCGCAAGAACGCCTTTGTGGACCGTGTGCAAGCACGCCTCAAATTTCTTGCGGTCATCACTCATGGTGACGTCCGCATCCATCACCTTGAAGGTGGCTTCTGGGATCCCCTTGATCCCCGTGTACTTTTCGCCGAACCTTGTGATTATTTCCACGGGTTTAAAGATGTGGAAATGCCCTTTGATTGTTTTCCTCATCAGGGTGCAGGTGTATATTTTCTTTTTCTTTTCCACCCTGATCTTTTTGACCACTTCCCCAGTGATCTGGACATACTTGCCAGTATGTTCGGTATCGGACTCGGAGTCCATAGTGGTGGAGTCACCCGACGAGTCCGAGGAAGAAGACTTCCTCTTCTTCTTTGACTTTGACTTTTTCTTTGTCCTTTTGACCTTACGTGCCTTGTTACGCGCCTTGTAGTATTGCTCCCCATCTGATGACTCTTTCTTCGATCTTTTTCTTTTCTTTGAGTGGAACTCGATCTCCGAGTCTGTAGTTTGCTGCGGTTCCGACATATCCTCCCACTCCGACTCCTCTGATGCGGAGGCGGGAGCTTTCACCCTAGTTTTGGCGATGGGACTCGGGAGCAGCTGTTGTAGCTGCTCACGAATGAGACGAACCACATGGTCGTCGGCATTGGATGGCCCAGCCTCAGGCGAGGAGTCACGTGATGGGGTGGACTCCATTCCAGGGGTCGCGTCCCCCTTGCTGAACGTGTGTGGTATACCTTGGTTAACATGCTTCACGGCCATCTCGAGTCGTCTGTAAAAAACAAAAGGTGTATTAGTACGTACTCAAAGAGCAACTGAACACGTGGAACAGTGCTATAATGTGCTGTTTGGCACAAATGGGTATTAAATCCGTATTTACACCGGTTTAATCCAGGCGTGATAAGCTAAATTGTATGTCGAAAGTGCGATGGCTGGACGAACCAAACCGAAACCAATCGAGGGGTAGGGACCAGTGTACTGTTCCCTCCCACACTCTCTGTAACATACACTTCTTCCTCCCATGACTACTACACCAACGAGTTGAAGATAATGCTATGAAACTCGGAGGTAACGCCTTAACCTTGGGAAATCTATTAATATTCCAGAATCTAACTAAACGATGAATTGGCTCCAGCCAAACATCTCTCCGTTGGGCAACGGGTGGCAAAAAACTAAATGGAGGTGCCTCTAAAAAATCTACGGCACCGGATAACGAATACAATTTCATGAATAACTAAGTTAGTGTAGTAGTCTGAACATGAGCTCTACTACCACGCGGTAGCAGCGGAGACTACGCCGTACACCAGCGCAGTACCTACGCACTGCGCCAATGTGAGGGTTACTGAGTCTACGCGGTTGGATAGCCACGAGACGCAGTATCCTGTGCATAGTGCGCGCCCGGCTTCCGTGGGTAGCTCGCCGCATTTGCCGGCGCCGTCTAAGGGGCCCGCCCCCCTTAGAAGGCGCCCCCATATCGGGTGGTGGATATGGGGGTCCTAGGGAGCCGGTGCCCTCTTCTGGGGATGTTACTTCTCGGGGTGGGGGTGCTGGGCAACATCAACGGGGTGTTGTTCAGGATTCCGTATACGTGGGTAATTCTCAGGATGAGGTACGGAGTGAGAGGATTCCTGACCCGGGGGGTTTGGGCAGTGACGCAGTACCCATTGCGTCGTTGCCTGGTTTGCCGGTGGGTCGCCAGTACTCAGTGGAAGAGATGTGGTTCTTCCGGAATCATCCAGCAATAATGGATGTTATTCGGGAGCCTGCTTCGATTGGGGGTGGGGCCGGATGGGAGTCATGTAATCGGGATACTTTAGAACTTGATGAGAATGTTTTGAGGTATCCTGTGGCAGGTTCTGCGCGTATTCCGACGCTGCGTCCTAAGCCATTCATGGGTATTAAGCAAGAATGGAATACCTGGTGGCGGGATTTTACGTTGGATATGCGGTCTAACATGTGGGATGAGAGGGTAGCTCTCATTCAGCTGTTGCCTCTATTGAGGAATGGGCCGGCGCAGGATTGCGTGGACGCGTGGAGGCGCCATGGGTTAACGACGATGAGGGAGTTGCTTCCTATCATCTCGTATAAGTTCCGTCCGGTGGACCCCATGGCGCGCTGGTATCAGTGGAAGAAGCGCGTCCAAACTGCCCGTGATGGATCGTACCGGGCGTACGGTCTGCAACTGCAGGTTGATGGGCGGGAGGCTGCGAGAGATACCGGGATGAGTGAGCGTGCTATCGAGACTAAAATTGTTGAGCGATTTGTGTGCTCACTCCTCGATCCGGGTGAGCAGCGTACCGCCTATGACCGTTGGCGGCCGGGTAAGTCATCTCTGGAGGAGATGTTTGAGGTGGTCGACGATTACTGCGCCAAGGCACTGCGTGCTGGGCGGTCGACTGCGGTGGAGGCTATTCGACTATCAGATGGGTCGGATAGTGAGTTCGAGGTTGAGGTGGCTGCGTATAACGCGCCACGTGAGCCTCGACGTGGTGGCAGTGGTAGTTACTCTCGGGGGAGCTCTGGGGGGAGCTATCGCGGTGGTAATACCTTCCGCGGTTCGTCGGGCAGTGGCTATCGTGAGGGTGGCAATTTCCGTACGGGCGCGAGGGGTTATCAGTTGCCGCCTATCACTAAGGCGTTGGTCCAAGGTTGGGTGCGCGATGTGATGGGGGAGCAGGTAGCGACGGGTGGGCCTGGCTCATCTGGGTTATCTGCGCGCAGGCGCGTGGCTAAGAAGGATATGCGTGCTCGTGATCACGAGTGTGGTCGTTGCTTTGCTTTCGGTCATTGGCCTATACAATGTACTGGAATAAAACGTACTCTCGAGGAGGCTGTGATAGCTGGTGATCGCGAGGGTAGGGACAACTCAGGTGTTAATCGGGCTAGGTTGGCGCGTCTCCGTAAAGACAGGGACGCAAAGGCTAAGCCGCATTTAAATGCCTAGGGTTGGACCATTTGGGCTTAGGCCCAACCCAATTGGCAAGCCCGGGTACCGCCAAAACGGATGCGGTGTTAACTGTCAAGGAAGCCGGTGTGCAGTCTGATGCTAGCACGGGACCGCCGGTGATCGCCCCTGGTGATTCTATCCCAGTGGAGTCGGTATTGTGGGATGGCATGGAGCGGATAGCGCGTTGCGTTTCTGCTTTGGCTCCCGCACCTTTGGACGACTGTATGCAATTTATAGTGCAGCGTCAGGGGTGCGACCTGTCTCACCCTTGTGGTAAGCGCCTGTTCGTGGATTCCACTTTCTGGACTTTGGACGGAAAACGGTGGTATGTGAGAGTGTGTGTTAGAGGGACTATCGGGTATTTTTTAATAGACAGTGGGGCTGCGGTCACATGTGTTGGACGAAAATTCTTCGATAAGTTGGGCGGTGATAAGGTGTTTTTCGATAATAGCGTGAAGCCTGTCACTGTCACCGGTGCGCCACTCAAGCAGTACGGACAAGCCATACTATCTCTGGAAATCGGGGGGGAAATATTTCATTATGCCCCTACTGTTTCCGATATTTCAGAAGATGGTATTTTGGGTGCGGAATTTTTGGAGTATTATGGTTGTGAACTGCGTCAGGCGGGCAGCTTATATCTTCAATATCCGTATCAACTCACGGTGCAGTGTGAATTGCGTCGCGATAGTCAGACTGTGTCTGCTGTTGCGCAGGATATTCACATTGCTCCGATGACCGGCTGTGATGTTAAAATATCAGCTGTAGCGGTCGACGGTGATCACCAGAGCCTATTTGAACCGATGGTCTCAGAATTGCATGAGCTGGGATTGGTAGGTCAGAATACGCTAGTGTGGAGTCCTGTTGGCTCGGTTGTACCTTTGTTTAATCCAAATCGGTATGCGGTTAGGTTACGAAAGGGTATGACTATCGGGTTGTTGAGTGAAGCTACTGACTTTGGTAATGTTCATTGTGAATACGCTAAGGCGGTGTTGAGTAAACAATCCGGTGTAAACATTGCTCGCGGCAACGGGGTCACTGAGTCAGCTGTTGGCGCAGTTGACCCAGTGGACGGGGTTGGCGCGGGGCGATAGGCGATTCCCTAAGCTGTTCCTGCGGTGGGCGCATTTGGTTCGTCACATTTGTGAGGAGCATCTGCACACCGCACCTCTATGGAGATCTGTGTGTCCATTCAACGTGGTGACGGGTTGTGAGGGGTGTCCTTCGTTCAAAACGACGGGACAATACTTCGCAACGTGTCGCCACGGTGTGATGATCACGCACCTCATGGAGGGCCACGGTCAGGTGATGGTCGACCTGGTGGAGGGGCTCAGTGAGATTCAGTGGAATCCTGACTCCAAATCACGGCGCGCAGTGACCTTCTCGATGAAGCAGCGCCCTGACTTCTACCTGGGTAAGGAGATGCTTGCGCTGCCACGGCAGCACAGGTTGATCGCTTTGCACCTCTATGACAGAGTTCGGCGGAGCTGCGTCGCGAACTGTTTATAGCCGGTCGCCGGGCATCTTCGGCGAGGCGCAGAAGAGGTCGTGGGGCGGTGCCCGGGAAGAGGGAGGTACTGCGGCCGGGCGCGGCAGGTGGCGCAGCAAACTCTGGGCGGCAAGCAAAGGTCGGCCGGGGTAAGGGGAGAGGGAAGCGCACCTCGTCCCTGGTGTCGCTCCATGGTAGGCCTGCTATCGCGTTGGAGCGGAATCAGGGGTCAGACAGGTCGGCCTCTCCAGCTCCACCTCCACCGCCGCCACCTCCATCGTCAGCTCAGGGTGTGAGGGATTGGCCTGAGTTGCCAGTCGCAGCCGGGGCTGGAGTGGAGGAGAGTGGTAAGGGGCGGCGTCGCAAGCGCCGGAAGTTGGCAGCGGTGCAGCCACCCGACACGCTGAGTGCGGTGGTGGCACGCGGTCCGGCTCCGGTGGCGACAACCCAGGTGGCATCGGTTTCTCAGCCGGTGTCGTTGGGCCAGGTTCCGCGGCATCGGGTGACGGCCGCTGCGGGATCCGCCTCTCAGCTGACGGCGTCAGTGAGTCAGGTGATAGAGCCGGTAGGGACTGCTGCAGTGGTTGCCTGTCCTGCTGCGAGTCCTGTGGTCGTGCGGCCGGTGGTGGCAATTCCCCTGGTAGGCGACCACGGTATTGTACTCGCGCTGGACAGCATAACTCAGCGCCTCTGCGAGGCTAATCGTCTGGACGTGACGTCAAAGATCACTGAGTCGGTCAACGGCCTGGTCAAAGCCTTCATTGAGGGCTTTGACGCGGTTGTGGCGCAGACTCAGGATACTCTGGTACGCCAGGCTGAGGGTAGGCGCGGTGCAGACTTTGACTGTGTGGTAGAGGGCAAGAAGATTGTCGAATGCAAGTTGGAGGCATCGTGCGAGCAGAGGGCTCGGCAGGCTGAGGTCATAAATGATATAGATATGACCTTCCATGCCTCTTTCCGCCAGGACTTCAGGAGCTGGGATGGATCGCTAAGATCCTTAGATCTAACCGACTTCAGCATTGAGGATTGGCTGCACGGGCTGCCGGCTAGCTTGGTGTCTGCTGCTGCTACGGCGCATCGGACCCTGCTCAGTCGCGCGGCTAGTGCCCCCCTTGTTGTAGACGGGGATGTTCAGATGACAAGTGGCGGGAAGGTGAGCGATGACTAGCTGATCGTGCAGTGAGGCATTGCTCCCTCCTGTTCGAGGGATTTTGGACGTCTCGTCGGAAAATTCAGATGACAGGTGACGGGGTGATGAGCGATAGTTGACTGGTAACGTGGTTAGCTGTTGATCTCTCTCGTCCGAGGGATTCTGGATTGAACGTGACAATCAGATGACAGGTGGCAGTTAAGGCTAGCAGTGACTGACTGCTCGCGCATGTAGTCAGTGCGGGCCCTGTCCGAGGGATTTTGGGTGTCACGCAGGGGTAATTGAAAGACCAGCATCCCTGTGGCGGTTATTAATTTAGTTTTTTTTGTTAAATATATATATATATATATATACATTGATAATAAATAAAATAGTTTTTTTCTGATGTTTGTTTGTTTGTTGTTGTTTTACATCCTAGCAACATCTAAGGTCATATCAGGACGGGAACGTTTTTTTTTTTCCCCTGATAGTCCATCTCCCTGATGGGGGTGGATACCGCCTTGTATATATGCATGTTTGTGAATATGATATATATATATTTAATATGTGGTGTTTTTTTTTTACATTGATAGCCACAATGTAATTAACATGTCATACTGCTTTATTCTAAATATAATTCTTTTTCTTTGCGATTGTTGATATGGTATGTTGTGGTGAAGAGCTCAGTTTCTCCTGATTGGAAGACCTAGCTTCTTGTGTTCTGCGTATTTTTCTGCAGTAGGAGTCGGAAATTATTTTTTCTTATATACATATTTAATTCATTATTTTCTTATATTCCTCAACTTTCACCCCGTTTTTGACTTCCTTTTTCCACACTATTACAAAACATTATCATCTAAATTTATCTCAGTGGAACGAGGTGTCAATGGTGTGGGAGTTAATGGGGGACACTGTACATTTCACACTACAATATTTTCATATGCAGTGTCGCCCTGGCTCTTGCTTTAAGCTGCATTCTTTAATTTAAATTTACTACTATAGTAAGCGCTTCTGGCAGAACATGAAAGACGGCATGTGCATCGGCTCCTGTTTGCTCAGTTGAGGATGCACATGGGTGTGATTTGCTTTGTAGGAGGCCGGGTTCTTGCTGGCACCCAGTGCTTCTTATGAAATGTATTGCATACCGAACGTTGTATATGCGGAGACTTTCTCAATTGTTATAAGTAACACCGCCCTTCTACTTTCATGCACTCTGCACCGGAGCGGGTCACCGAGCGTGGCGGGTCCTGGGTGTGGCTGCTTGACGTGTCCGCGGTGTAATACCGTCTGTGATCTACTGGCCAGGCGACGCGGGCACAAGAAGGACGGACTGAGGAAGCTCGAAGAGGTGCCGCTCCACGCAGAAGGAAGAGCGCCCCGCTAACGGTTCTCCTGAGATGGGGGGCGGTGGGGGGCGGACTGAGCAGTTCCCTGCTTCCTTCTGTTGAGGGGGTTCCACTTGTGGGGTATGAACTCTCTCCCAGCAAAAAACATTCTATACACCAACTACATAGAGGCTGGGAGAGGTCGTTTCTGTGCGACGCATTTAAAGACTCTTTCTTCACCTAGATTGATGACATGTTTGCCTTGCAGCTAGCTAGATACATATCGCTATTCGCTGCAGGCAGGTCTAGGAATTGCGCATAAGGATACATAGCTTTGTAAGGCTTCTCTCCCTTTCAAGTTAGTTCTCATGTTGACTTCTATCATTTCTCGATTCTCATCGGTTTGCAGTTTGCAACCGGTGAGACTCTAGGGGGGGCAGTGTAGTAGTCTGAACATGAGCTCTACTACCACGCGGTAGCAGCGGAGACTACGCCGTACACCAGCGCAGTACCTACGCACTGCGCCAGGTGGCGGCACGGGTAGCCACCGGTCAGACCCCAACTGGGCTGACCTCTACTGCGTGTGGCTGACCCCCCCCCCCCCCCCCCCACACACACCTATAGAGTCGATGTGGGATCTGGCGAGTCAGGGGGCGGGTCAGACAACTACTGACGCCGTGGAGAGCAGATGGTTCAATAAACCAAGGGTGAAGCATACACTGAATTGAATCTTGGTGTTCTTCCGTGTGTACCTGTGAGAGTGGGAGTTGGAGGGCCGTGGGCCATTACATTAACATGATAATTGACAACATAAAAAGTTGATTAGAGTATGCTATAAGCATTCGTAATCCTCCATGTAAGTTCTTGTTGGTGTACTTACTCTGGAGTACTTGGTATTACTTGGTAAAAACTGCTGAGCTGCTCGTAACGTCCTCCCGTTATGAGTGGAATATGCTAATTGCTGTACCCGGATGTTGCTTCCTTCTCCCTCGAGCACGAGTAGCCAGAGGCTTAGTACCGAGGTAAAATATATATATAGGTCTCTGCATGCTTGGTTTGTTGTTAGCTTTACGTCCTGGCAACATCTAAGGTCATATCAGGACAGGTCTCTGCATGCAAATATCTTTTATACCAGTTATAATATGAAGAAAATTGTTTTGCACAAATGAAAAAGATCAACTGGAGAATTGATCTTTTTATTTTACAGTAAGTGATTTAACCTGTACACAGAGATGATTTTCAGACACATTGAAGATTGCAAGGGAGTGACAATAGGTGGCATGAACATCAACAATCTTAGATATGCCGATGACAGTGTAATACTAGCAGACAGTGAGAAAAACCTACAAGATATAGTGAATAGAATCAATAAAGCTGGAATACAATTCAACATGAAGATGAATGCCAGGAAGACCAAAACAATGGTTATAAGTAAAAAGACAGATAAACCAAATGTCAATATAACCATAGATGGCACAAACATAGAACAAGTATCCGAATTCATATATCTCGGACAAAAGATTACAAATGATGGGAGATGTGAGGAAGAAATTAAAAGAAGGATAACAATAGCCCGAACAACATTCTCCAAAATGTATAGAGTGTTAACATCAAGTAAGATATTAATACAAACAAGGAAGCGTATTCTTCAGTGTTATGTGTGGTCTACTCTAATGTATGGGGCAGAGACATGGACAATCTCTAAGAAAATGTACAAACGTTTAGCAGCATTTGAGATGTGGACTTATCGAAGGATGATGAAAATATCATGGACAAAGAAGATCACCAACAAAGAAGTTCTCAGAAAAATTAAAAATAAGAAAAGCTTGTTTGCCACTATACAGACAAAGAAACTTATTTATTTTGGCCACATCATTCGTCAGAGTTCAATATACCGTACATTGTTGGAAGGGAAGGTGAATGGCAGCAGAGGGAGAGGGAGACCAAGAACATCATGGTTTACAAATATTTCACAGTGGACAGGCTTGAATTATTCACAGTCTATCAGAACAGCACAACATCGGGACAAGTGGAGAACCATTGCATCCAACCCTCGACTAGAGGATGGAACTATTGATTGATTGATTGATCTATTTTAACTAAAGTAGTTTCCCTTCAATTACTTACCTTCGCCACTTGTCTTGTAATAAGCAGAGATTGACAGACCACTAATTCTGGTAGTCTTCGTACACATTTTAGATTTCAAGAAACACGGCGGCCTTGAGAACTTTATTCCCTTTGAGACGATATAAAGAAATCCATCGCAATCAATTGTTTGGTCACAGTCCTTTCCACATTCGCTACGTGAAGCCACGATCTGTTTGATGTCATTTCCCGGACAGTTTCCATCGAAATGCATATAGCCATCAACTGTCAGAAGTTAAGCTCTTTTTAAATGCGAGCAGGTAGGTATCAGTGTACTATGACATTTTTATCTGAAGAAATATTACAATTTATAAATCACATATATTCTAATATTTGAATATATATTTGGAATATTCGAATCCATTAAAGTTGCATAATCCGATAACAATCAGCACAATATATTTATTGTTTAAATATTGAAAAAATAACATCAGATTAAGCAACTTTATTCACAAGGGCTTACTAGATTGGATATGAATGTATTCATTTTGAATTGAGTTTAATCTTAACAATATAACTAGAATATTTCTCCTTAGGGTGATTCTGCGGATATACCAAATGAATTGCTATGACTAGAAACAGAACCTGTTCGTAGATTGCAAACAGTCCAAAATCCAGCTTTCACTATACTTTGTGTTAATCCATTTAAAAATCTGTATTTCTAGGTTACATTATTATTTAGTAGTTTCTTAAACACTGATATTTTTTCTGCATTTCATGTTGCAGCTGGCCGTCTATTCCAAATATTGCCACTCATGTTAGCTACACTGATTATATGCACTGCATTTTGATTTTACCATTGCTAGTAACGGACCATCGTTGCTTCTTGTGCAACTTGTTGGTAACCTTTTTTTTTTTTGTTTGAGATTTGTTGTATGCATACAATTTGAGGTGATCCTGTTGCCTGTTTTGGAGAAATTTTACTCGTGCTATCTTATGCAGCTCTTCCATTGTAAAATTGTTAGCGCTCTATTTTTGAGCCGCTACAGTTTATGTAATCGCGCCTTACTACCTGCCATGAAGATTATATCCCCATAGTCAAAATATGGTGCCACCATAGATTTGAAGACCTTGATGGCCATGCTTTCTGTCATGTAATACCTAATCTTCGATAGTAACCACATTTTGTGGTTTATTTTCTGGATAATGCCCTATTTACATTATCTATATCACTGATACCATGGTTACAGCTAAAGCACGTTATGTAATTATGTTAAATATTGCTGTTTAAACTGCTACAGAAACTAGGAATTAATATAGACAATGTGAACTTTGAAGATTATAAGAAGACTATAAAAGACAATTGAAAGTAGTCTCACCTTCAATGTCATTCGCAAATGTTTTGATCACAGGCATTGCACGAGCTTCTGTAGAAACAAGAAATAAATGCAATTAGCATAGAAGAAAGTTTAAAAAGAAAGCAACTTGTAGCAAAACATGCAATTACCAATATGTCAATTGTCAATGTCGCCCGATGCACACATACGTCAATTGTACTGTGTTATATGACAGGATAGGTATACAACACATACATTACACACCCACACCCAGACCTCCAGCAGACCCATCAAATGTGTTTTTTAGGAGGCTTAGAATTAATTTGTTGGGAGCTTGCATCCTGGCTACTTCTAAGCTCATGTCAGGATATGTACCGCCTTGTGACAGCGCACGATGATGTGGACTTTATAGTGCTTCCCCACGTGGAAACAGTGCGGGTCGGTATCATGCCCCAATATTCAACTTATGGCTAGACACCGACAGGTATTAATTTTGACTCCCTTGGTATTGGAACCCGCGACCTTCCATAGGGGAAGCTAGCGGTCCTACCAATTTGGCCATCAAATCTGGTGAGGAGGCTTAGAGCTATTTGGTGTTGGATATATATATATATAATATGTTAACAGTAATTGATGGATGTCCTACTCTAAGTTGCCAATCTGCAGCATGTGATGATTCAACCCTCAGCTAGTGTCAGGGTGAGTATCCTGTACTGAGTTCGTACATGGTAAGGCACCGACTGGAGAACCCAGTTAATCAGTAATAGGGGAAGAGTGTAATGATGGATGGTTTGTTGTTGGAGTTTTACATCCTGGCATGTAAGGTCATATCAGGATGGGTACCGACTTCTGACAGTGCGCACTCATGATGACTTTTATAGTGCTGCCCCACAGAGACCAGCCTGCCTGCACCATGACCTGATATCTGACTCAGTCACATTATCCTGGCACTGAGCCAACCAGTCCTTGGCCTATCCTAATAATATCTGATCACCTGGCTATGAAGCGACAAGAATCGATTTTGTATGTGATTGGTTTGACTCGACCGTGAATTGAACTCCCGAAGAATGTAATGATGCAGACCTGTATCGCTGTCAGTGCGCAATCATGACCACTTCATAATGCTGTATCACTGAAATACCGCCGGCACATGACACAATAATATCCCACCCAGTTAAATACATTATACCGATAATTAGCTAACCACTGCTAACCAGTCTGCAAGTTTCAATGTTCTAGGTCTTTGAATTAACTCGACCGGGGATTGAACACACCACCTCCCGTTTGGGAAGCAAGCGCCGTACTGCGTCGGCCATCCCGTCCTAAACCAATATTTACTTGTTCAGTTTTGCTGCAGATTAATATGACGTGATGGCCATGAAGAAGACCACTTAAAACCTATTTCCAATGTCCACCTAGTTGACACCCCACTCGAACTGCTAAGTAAACATTCAGTTCACCTTTCAAACATCGACTACTGACAGCTTCAGTTTCCACTCTGATTCATATTATACAAGAGCTATGACATATTATTTCACACGTTATTTTGATACAGAGGTGCTGAGTGACACGAGTAGTAGTACCATATGGCATCATCACAATATACATTTACAATAACGAATCAAAGACACCACCTTACATATGTTATGGCGTAATACTCAGACTGCTGGCATTGATTCTTTTTCTGTGAGGTATAAAGTACTTATGCAAATATTATTCATGTATGTAATTATCTTGCTTTGTTATTTACTTGTGCTACTCGCTACAAATACTCCTTTAACCTCCTTTGATATGTTCTTTGGTAGTTTGGGTTACTTGAGGCTGGGGTGCAGCCTGGAGGGCAGGAGGTCTGCTTTTTAAGTAGCTCCTTAATTCCCCTCCTGCCCTCCAGGTGGTGCCTCACCTCCATGCCATCTGTCCATTTCGCATCCGACTCCGGCCCTTAAACTAGGCATTGTGGACTTTGGCATGTACCCTCTTTAATTATAGTTGCATAATCCGATGAAAGCAAGCACTTTTCAAAGCCAAAACACTTAGATTTGATCCTACATATTCGACTTAAATACCACTGCACTTATTAAGCATATATTGCTGAAAAGAATAGGGATACTAAATCAATTTAATAGAACTTGTTACTGCTGAAGCCTATAGTGTTTGAATGTTGACGTGCTTGCTAAAATTAATTTGGCATGTGTTCACTTCGAACATCTCCAAAGTTAGCCATTTGAAAAAAGAGTTACTTCAAAGTAAAGTAAAGTAGGTTACAACAATCAGCCTAATGTATGTATCTAAGAAAATAGTAGGTATGCGGGTATTGCAGTACCTCTGATACCTTAGGTGTTAAATACCTCAGGGAGTTTGATGCCTCTGCCTTGCAAAGTTGTAAACCACAGCCTTGTGGTACAGGTTCTTGATAGAACCAAAGGCTAAGGGAGTAAACCCCAACAGAAAACCATGTTACCGTGACAGCATTAAGGGTGGCGATGAATGGAACTCCCAACATCTCCCGACCAGCCACTGCAGGGACAAATAGTTTGTGCCTGTCTTGATGTGTTCTTGCCGGTGTGAGACCTCTATTTGCTCACCGAGAGAGTGCCGCTAGTAACTTGCAAAAGCCAGCAGCAACACTTTGCAAGCAGCTTTTATGAAATGTCCAACCACATGAAATAACATCATTCTCACAGCAGAGATCTAATTGGAGAACGGCGGTTAACTAATGAAAGCAGTCTTTGTCACATTGCGACTGACAGCATGATGAAGAAAATGGCAAAAACTCAAAACCTCCGGACTATGCTACAAAGTATCGAGAGTACTGCCTCACCTTGCAATATTTGCTGTACCGTCTTGTCGTTCTCACGGCCGAAATCTATACACGGTAAAGAGAAAACATCGAAAAGCACATGATTCATCTGGTAACAACAATATGGCTCACACAGACAAACAGTCAATGCTCATGACCCTGCTGCACACTTAATTATATTAACTACTACCACACTTACCCCGGACACAGTTGAAGTATAATTATTAGTTTACCCAAAGGGGGTAATAGTCCTCGGTTTGTTGTTATTCACAGAAGCAGTACGATCGGTGCCAGCAGTCAATCTTCGCCTCATAAACCAACAGGGCCAGCCAAATCTCGCAACGAAATATAAAAAAACCGTAATTAGCAAAGACCTCCATGTCTTTACCTGCCTTGGAACTAGGAATTGCGCTTCAAAACTGAACTGAGTTGAACTGGGCGGTCTGTGAAAACCAACAAACCGAGGACCACGGTACATCTGCAAAATAATAATTATACTTTGACTGTACCACGGGCAAGTCTAGTAGTAGTTCACATATTTTACCTTAGTACCGACGGCCTCTAGGTCTGTGGCTTCCACAGAAGTGCTTACGTAAATTGGGCTGTTTGGGCTAGACCCAACAAAGGTTGTGCAACACTTCGACCAAACACTTACACAGGAAGTAATAATGATGTTAGTTGTGCTATGGTGGTGGTGGTGGTGATGATGCTGCTGATGCTGATGATGATAATAGAAGAGATGAGAATGGGAATTGAAAGAACCCACCTGAAGTCAGTCTTATTAGCCAATCTATCGAGATCACGACCAGAGGGTAAACCTCATGTCATATAGCCCACTCCTTCTTTTTCTCATTTGAGTTAAATGTTTCACAAAATACCCAAATGTTTACAAACCTAAATCCACCTAAACCCAGAAGAATCTCATCTCTGAAACAGTAATCTGAGGGTTGTAATTTGGAAAGGTCCAATCTCTGTAAATGACTAAATTCTTTTTAAAGTTTTCGTAATCATATCCCACATTTAAATAATTGTTTTAAAATTGCATTTGTGTTTTTCAATTGTGACTCCAGTGTCCAAACTCTCTATTTACGTATAAAATGGAAGGTTTTCCCCCACTATATTTCAATTAAAAAAAAAACCCGGATATAAATAATAATGTAGTAGTCCAGACATGAGCTCCACTACCATACGGTGGCAGCAAGGACTGCTCCATCACCATCACAGTTTACAGCGATAAGTGGTGGTATGGTAGCCGCCTGGCAGCACCGCGACAGGGGTCCCACCTACTGTGTCCGGCTAGCAGAGATTAAAGACGTGAGAAGCAAAAGTACTCGTTTTCCTGCTTGCTTGGGGGTCTACAGTGTGAGGGTCAAGTTCTGGACGACCAACAAAGGGGCCCTATCACAATAATATAAATAATGCGACTAATACCAGAAGATGAACCTTGCTTGTTAAAAGTCTTTGCTGACAGGTCATTTCAGGATCGGTACCGACTTGCGACACTGATACAGTGATAGCGCAGACTCCTGACGATTCTATAGTGCTGCCCCACTGAAATATCTATTTTCGGCACCATCATCCAATATACCAGTCAGTCACATTATGTTGATGCTGAACCAACCAGTCCTTGACGTATCCTAGTAATGCTAAGCACCAGGAAAAGTAGCGACAAGTATCACTTTTGTAAGTCTTTGGTTATACTTGGCTGGGGATGAATCGCATCATCTCGCCACATGTAAAGCGAGTGGTTTACCCAGTGGGCCATTCCGTTCAGTAATAATGATACTGATAATACTGATGGTTGGTTGGGTGTTGGAGTTTTACATCCTGGGAACATCTAAGGTCATATCAGGATGGTACTGACTTGTGACAGTGTGCACTCATGGCCCATGACCCGATGTCCCACTCAGTCACATTATCCTGACATTGAGCTAACCAGTCCTTGTCAGATCCTATTAACGGCAAGCGCCATGCTAGGAAGCGCCAAGTATAAATTTGATAAGTCATTGGTTTGACTTGACCGGGAACCAAACTCCCGATTTCCTGCACGCGAGGTCTGTACTCTACGGATTCGGCCACCGCGCCCGGTATAGTGTAATGATTGTAATAATGGAGATGATGATGATACAATACAAGGCTAATAACAACTTAATGGCAGTAAACTTAACGGTGGGTAGTAGTTCAAAAAGGACTCACTCATGGCAGGAGCAAGGCCTCTTCAATCCGCCATCTCCGCCCATTGGGCAGTTCCAGTCCTCGTCACACCTGTCGCTGTTCTCCTCACATTGCAGTGTGTCACGTGGGGCTGAAGGCTGCGGCCACGCATGCGCGCGGGTAGACAGGTCGGGGTACCAGGAGAACAGTGCCAGTGGACGGGGCAGGAGGGGCGGCTTTCAGAGTCCTCTTTAGTAGTTATCAGGGGGGTCCGGCAGGGGGGAGGGTGGGGGGTGGGGGGTGGGGGAAGAGCACCATGCCTAGCTGAAGGCTGCTGAGTCTTTCCTCATAGTAACATGCATGTGTAGATATTTGTTCGTATTTGGGTCGTTCTCAGAAACTGTGTACCACATATTTGGTTTCCATGTTAAATTGTTAATTGAAGGGGTTTCTATGTCCTTTTCACTTCTGCATTTCATAGTTCCTCTAGCATTAACTGAATGGGTTTCTACATCCTTTCGACTTCTGCATTTCAGTCCCTCTAGTGTTGATTGAATGGATTTCTATGTCCTTTCGACATCTGCATTTCATAGTCCCTCTAGCATTGATTGAATGGGTTTCTACATCCTTTTGACTTCTGCATTTCATAGTCCCCATAGTGTTAATTGAATGGGTTTCTACATCCTTTTCACTTCTGCATTTCATCGTTGCACTAGCGTTAATTGAATGGGTTCTGCATTTCATAGTCCCTCTAGAGTGAATTTAATGCGTTTCTACATCCTTTCGACTTCTGCATTTCATAGTTCCTCTGGCATTGATTGAATGAGTTTCGATGTCCTTTTCACTTCTGCATTTCATAGTCCCTCTCGCGTTAATTGAATCGGTTTCTACATCCTTTCGAGTTCTGCATTTCATAGTCCCTCTAACATTGATTGAATGGGTTTCCAAGTCCTTTTCACTTCTGCATGTCATAGTCCCCTGCCGTCCTGATATGACCTTAGATGTTGCTAGGACATCAAACAACAAACACCATAGTCCCCTTAAGGCCCTGTCACATTATGGTGTATGGCGGGAGCGTATTGAAAACCTACGTAGGTCCTGCGCGTGCCGGCCTATGATGACATTTGGTGACCTTTCAGGTGGTTTTGAGCGTATGTGGAACCTACGAGGAGCGTATGAGGAGCGTATGGGAGCGTGCTGTGACATTTTTTGACGGTATGGGCCATACGCCCTCATAGGTCGAGATTTTTTGAGCATGCACAACAAAATTTGGACGGACAGATTTATGAAAGCGTATGGCGGCGTATGCCTCATACGCTTCACATAAGCCGTCACCTGGCGGCGTATGAGTAGCGTATGAGTAGCGTATGCATAGCGTATGAGTAGCGTATACGGCGTATGCCGACATATATGACGTAACGCGCCTACGCCGCCATACGCTCCCGCAAAAAAACCTAATGTGACAGCCCCTTTAGCGTTAATTTGAATTGGTTTCTACATCCTTTCAACTTCTGCATTTCCGAGTTCCTCTAACATTGACTAGGGTTTATATCCTTAGCAACATCTGAGGTCATGTCAGGATGGCCACCGACTTGTGACAGTCAATCAATCAATCAATAGGATACAGCTATAATAGGCCTTGGACCTGTTAGCCGCTCTTAATTAATAGAAATGGAGACAGTTCTTCAGATGTGGTCGATCGTAGCAACTGTCACTGGCTCCAAGATATATGTAATGCTTGACCAGTATGCATCCAGTCGGGACTTGAAACAGTTCACCGACTCTGCTGCTACGACACTCTCCGGCAGGTCATTCCACAGTGTGCGATAGTGCTTTCCCACCAACGCCATGGTGTAATATCCGACTCAGTCACATTATTCTGACGGACTAGTCCATCAATACATTGGCACACTACCTATGTCAACCTAAGGGGACAGTTCCATGTAATAAGTTCAATGTGACAGTTTGACCCGAATTACCCAAACAGGGCCTCTCGTCTCACTGAGTCGGCAGCAGCAGGGCTAGTACACAGGAATACATTTAACAACATGGTTAGGCATGCATGTTTATGAACAAGAAGGAAAGCAGAAATAGAACATTCAAATGGATAGTAAACATAGTAATAGAACATATTAACTATACAATAACCTGCAACAGGTACAAGGCTCACACTAGTGTGTTAGCGTTGACGAGCATTAGGAATCTACTAATTTTCAGCACGATACCGTCAACAAAGTGTCCACATTTTGTCCGAGAGTACAATTTAACATCATTTTCGATGAAATGTAATCAAATTTGTTGCTTTGATATATCAGTGCTTTTTGCTTGGTTGAATGGCATTAATGTAGTTAATGTAATTTAATAGTGAATCAATAAAAAAAACCTCATTAAACCAAGATCGGTTAAACCAAACAATCGGTTAATCCAAACTTTTTCGGCGGCCCGGCAAAATATTACTATTTATCATATAAAAAAAGTCAGTTAAACCAAGGTCGGTTATTCCAAATTATCGGTTAATCTATACAAAATTGTCGGGCCCCAGGCCACATCCGGTATGGTTAAACCAAACTTTCACGTGGTTATCATTGCAGGCATGGCACACAGGACGAGGAGGCATGAGTTGGGATAACATGGCTTTATTCCGGGCAGCCCCCGTGGGCATTACATGTGTGGTTTTATGGTCAGCCGGCAATCTGAGAGCTGCAAGGAACACTGTCATGTGGTGATCAGAGTCGGGATGATGGGAGTGGCATGAGTGAAGTGTGACATATGAGCATGGTGAGGCGAGGTGATGACAGAACAACTACCGGGTAGCAGTAGTTGATTAATTATGTACTAATTTGTTATGAAATAATAAATTTATGATCAATTAATTAATAAGTCGTTAATTAAGCTAATGAAATTAATTAATGAGTAATGTAATATGGTTTTAAAATTGTGTGGTGTGGGTGGGTGGGTAAAAAGTGAGTAGTGGCCAGTCCGAATGGGTGATGTGGAGTGACCATGGGAATGGGAGAGCTGGTGCTTGTGAGCTCTAAGTGGGCTGTGATTGGCTGGTTAGCTAGGTGTGGTAGTCGCAGGGAGTGAGTGATGAGGGAGGGGCCAGTTTGAGTGATTGGCAGGTTGTGTGTGTCCCCCCACCCCCAATAAGGGGGGGGGGGGGAGAGGGCCCCGCAGTCCCGCGTGCCCTGCACTGACCCCTAATGAACACCCGCTCATTCATAACAAGGTCATCTGAGACCCCACCAACTTTTTTATATGATAAATAGTAGTATTTTGCTGGGCCACCGAAAAAAGTTTGGATTAACCGATCATTTGGTTTAACCAAGCTTGGTTTAACGGGGTTATACTGTATATACATAAACAACAATAATCAAAGTGTCCACAAACATTTTATATTACATTCATAATGCCCCCACATTTTTGCCAAAGCCAAGTCAAAGTCAAAGCCAAAGCTCGGTTAAAGCAATGATCGGTTAATCCAAACAAATTTCTAGGGTCCCTTCAAGTTTGGAGGGTCCCTTCAAGTTTGGTTTAATGGGGTTATACTGTATATGGGCAATGCAAACCGAAATATATGATCTCATCTACTTTTGGGAAACTTTGCAAGTTTGTAAACCATCACTCTAACAGTTGAGGAGTGTCATTAGGACTGAATAGAATAGCCACATCGTGACCACAGAGACCCTCAGACTATGGTTGGGCCTTAAATTAACTCCGAGAGAATACGTTGTTTCAAGCTATACAAATTATGACTGGTCACACCTCGATCATGATAAATGTGAATAAGTAAAGTTGTGTTGGGTCTTGCTCATGGATGAAAGTAGTCTCCGACAAAAAACGCGCAAATCAGACCGAGACCTTGGCGTCAAAGGCGAATTTCCGTGAAAACGCGGATTTCGTCCCATAGGGTTAGCACAGTCAGGGCCATAGGATTAGCAGTCATGACATCAGTGCGTTTACATGCTTTTCTATTTTTTTTTGTCGCATTCGCATGCTGCATATATGGAATTTAGCTTAAGGTCATATCAGGACGGAAGTCTCTAAAACAAAACGGGTAGTGAAAACACCCTTGGATAAAAAAAATATATATTAAAAAAATGCTCGGACAATTTCTGATTGTGTCAGTCGAACATTAAAGGGGAACAAATTCTGCCAAGTTTATTCAATATAGAACACGATCATGCTAGCTAGGGTTATGGAAGCATTGCAAGAGATTTGTCATTAATTTACGCTGTCAGTGATCTGACTAAATCGTGACAGACTAGACGAAGGTATAGACCTCAATCACAGCAGTAGACCAAACGGTGCAACAATATCTTCCCTGTTTTGGAGAAGGCTTGCCACTCTCGGCCGATGTCAATCTATATCCTACACTGAGCAATTCACACTATTCACGCATGACCTAATTAGGCATCAGAACGAGGTCGAGTACGCATCGGGTATTGGAAATGGCAGTAAGACACTACTGTGTGCTGATGTGTATGAACTATGACAGAAATTAAGGGGGTAAAATATATTGAAGATATTCACATTTTAAACTATCATATTCATTTTTGCATACATTTTTGCTATCTATTGGTCAATTTTCATGAAGATTGAGTGATGATCAGATGCATTTCAGTAGGCGATGTCAACAAGTCATTCACCCTGGCTGCCAATCTTTTCTTAAATTCAAAATTGCATAACTTTTTTAATATATATATATTTAAAAAATATATTTTAACCTTTTTAAAGCTTTTATTAATTTGTAATTACTAAGACTAGTTGTTTAACTGTGTTACACAGATAACTACACTGACAGTGCTGCATTACATGACACCGCCATAACTATGTAGACTTGAAGTTGACAGTCACATTTTAGTTAAAGAATGGGAAAATCACCATGCAAGGGTCACCCAATCTTTGTGAAAATTCTCCAATTGATATAAAAAAGGTATGCAAAGATGAATATGGTAGTTTCAAAAATGAATACCCTCAAATTTGCGTGATTTCGAGAGGTATTGGTCAACGAAAAGGTATTCACATTACTCTTCATACAGCGGCGCCTCGCAAATGCGTATGTGGCCTCGGTATGTTTTCAACATGGCCACGGCGTGAATAGTGTCAATAGGATAACATTTCTACAACCACTTGCCTTCATCATTAGTCTTGAAATAAGCGGAGATATCCAGTCCTTCTATAATGATAGGGTTCGTACACATTCTGGTCTTCAAGAAACATGGAGGATGGTTGAACTTCTTCCCATCTGAGAGAACGTAAAGATATCCCCTGCAATTGACCAGCTGGTTGCATGCTTTCCCACATTCTCTACGCGAACCACTTCTTTGTTCTAGATCGCTTCCAACACAGTCTCCCTCCAGTTGCATATAGCCAGGAACTGTCACGGATTAGAATTGGATGTTATTATCAACTGAGAGCAATACACGGTGTACATTGAGATATTATGGAATATAATTTGATTTGAAAACAAGCGGCATACTGGATTGGTCAGATAATAAAAACTAGCAAGGGACCCCCCCCCCAATATAAAAAAAATAAAACGCCTGTTTGTAAGGCCCCTGCTTGTTGTAAGGCTCCTTCACGCTTTAGTTTATTTGTAAAATTAATAAACCTGCATATCAGCATTTTCCCAACGTGTTAAACTATGCGTTTCTAATATTATCTGAATCTATCTTCAGTGACTATCCACCTACTTAGCACCTAAATGATAGCATACATGCACATTCCAGGACGTATACAACTATATCATGGTATAGAACTGAATTATCAATTTCAATTTTGCGTTGCAAGAACTAAGATTAGTAAGAAGCTACGGAGCCAGGGAAAATATTATGTTCCCGGTTAAAGACAACGGAATAGATTGCATTGGTCTCACCTCTTAAGTCATTCCCTTCTGAAATTGATCCTATGTCCACACGCAATGGGAGACCTGGTGTGAAGCAGAGGGAAGAACATGATAAGCGTTCATGCACCTATCAGCCAATCACATTTAAGGTATTTTTAAAGACTTTTTAATTCCAATTGTCATACAATTTAAGACCTATTTTCGTGGCAAATGTAACATGAATATTTAAAGTTGCATAGTCCGATGAAAGCATCACATTTTCAAAACCAAAACACTGACCTAGATTTGAATCTACATATCAAACTTAGATATCGATGCACTTATTAAGCATTTATTGCTGCATCGAAGGGTGTAACAAGTCAATTTACTAGAACCTGTTACTACTGAAAGCCATGATGTCAGTGTCAGAGTGTTGGCATGTCTGCCAAAATTAATTTTGCACATTTGCACTTTAAATATCTTAAAAGTTGGCCATTTAAAATAAACGATACTTCAAACTAAAGTAAGCTAGATTATAGCCACCAATCTAATATATTTATCCCAGAAAGTGACAGAAACTCAAAGCCATCGGACTATGCAACTTTTATTAAATATTAACAGAAATGAGTGAGGTGATGCAATCTAGCATCAACTTCGAGACATTTCATCGCCACAGCATTTGTACTGTGTGAAGATAGCTACTAAAACATCTTTCAAGGTATAAGGAACATAGACGACGTAAAGGCGGAGGCAATATGTTACCTCTCAACCCACTAGGTCACTAGTAAACGCCACGGGGTTGGCATTTACATATGACATAAAAAATGGCATCACATCACGAAGCAACAGGCAGGGTGCCCTATATAAGCAGCCGGGACCGTTACACTAGCATCGCATTCATCTTGTCATGATAAATACCCTTTGTTCGATGAATTCTTGAGGTAGCACATTCATCTTGTCATGGTGAAAGTCCTTTGTTAGATTCATTCTTGATGTAGGATATTCATCTTTTCATAAAAAAAACCTTGTTAGATTATTGAGGTACCGGTAACACCCCTGATGGTAGGTACCCTTTCCTGTTCTAGTTCTTAGTTTTTAAAAGTTTTTTTATAGTAAATATTCACTTAACAAGATTTAAAAAATGGGCATGGGAAGACCGGCCTCTAATCCGTACCCATACTCCTACACTGGAAGCGGGTGCATGACAACTCCAGCTTTGGCTGACAAAGAACCTGACTACATGAGTAGAGATAACATAACTTATTTCTCTAACAGACTGTGTTGGGATAGGGTATCCGAGGCAGAGGCGATGTAAAATTGGAAATATGGAGTGATGAAACACTAAAACAGTCAAACAAACAAGCAGTGAACCAATGCAAATAAAAATTACATCATAGGTCAGTAATCGAGATTTAGGAATCCTTACCATGTCATTGTGAAATATTCCGATACTCAGCAAGGGGGAATGCACATGTTCTATTACTGATCGGTGTACGTGACCAGGGCCATATATATATATGGTTTGGTGGTGCCTGAGTGGGATGTAAATATACATAATGGTGCTAGCAGGTCTGGGTGTGATTGCACTCAGGGCCTAGCCCATCTGCTGGGGTAAGGGTCACCACACTCAAAAGGTCAAGGTTGGTGGTGGCCATGGGGCCATTCAGCTACTGGTGGTGGGTAAATCACTGGTATCCATGGAGACCAGGAATGCTGGATCCCTATTGGTGGGGTCAAGAATACTCAATTCCCATTGAGGGAAGGAGGTGGGGTAATACTCTACAATGAACCCATGTAACTATATAAGCAATAAACCAGAGGACTGGACTCCCTCTTCTCTTACACTTTACTCTCTTCCTTTCTCTTTGTCTGTATTGTTTTCCTCATAGCGTATGTACACAGCCACAGATCCGAGCATTACACTCTACATAATGTTAAGGGATAAATTAGGGTGGGATTAGCATATTAAGCCAATTTAATAGAAACTGTTATTACTGAAAATCATACCGACCCGTCGTGTCCATTATTTTGATGTACACACACAATTTATTCACTTCAATTATCTCCAAAGTTAGGCATTTTCAATCGAGCTTCCTCCATACTGAAACAACGTAGACTATGATGATCAACCTAATATATTTATTTTTGCTAACTGACAGAAACTAAACAAATCATCGGATTATTTAACTTTGGTAGCAATGCTTGCATTGCGTTTAATTCGCGGTGGGGGAAGAGTCCTCCCCCCCCCCCCTCCCCTCACATCCCTGTCTTCCTCACAGTCCTCGCCGTGAATATGGCCTATGCTGCGTCAAGCCTGCACCAATCAATAACATCCTCCCTCGCCCCTCCCCCGCGTCTCGGGCCTACGCCTGTGGCGCCCCCTGCCCTCCTTTTCGTCGCCACTCCCCCCCCCCCCTTCTTGCAGAGGGCTCTTCGGGGCTATCTTCCTGTTCTCAGAAATAAAACTTCCTCATTTTACTCGCAGCTTGTGTCCGTCTTCTTCCTTCGCCGCGTATCAAGCACCAGGAGAGACTTCAAAGTGTAGCTTAACCTTCTAACTTCCTTCTTCCTCCCGCCATAGATGCTGAACTGTTAGCGGCCAGGTAAACTGGTCGGTTGCTAATTAAGACTTTGACCACCCCGCCCTCCAGCCTTCTCTCCTTATTTTGAGTAGATAGTGTACTGACACTTACAGGTTTCATAATACTGCCTCCAATGTTTTTTTGGTTGTTTTTTGTGTACATTAGTTGTTTAAACAGGGGAAATTTCAGTTGCAGATGACTGGTCTTGCTTATTCCACTGCTCCTTGCCCTATCCTAGTAATGCCGAGCGTCTGGCTAGGAAGCGACAAGTAAGAATTTTTAAGTCATTGGTTTGACTCGACCAGGATTCGAAGCCACGATCCCACAATCAACCAGCACGGTAAACGAACGCTTCATACTATATAGTGTTTCCCTGTGCCCACCTATCAGGGCTGACATTAGTGACACCATGTGGTTTGTGGCCACGTGGTGATTATAACAGCGGTTCCCTCTGTGTTGTAAATAATGAATATGTTTTGGAGTGTTGTAAACGTCAGATACGATGCCTTAAGCAGTACTCAAACCCACGTGTCAGCCATTCCTGGGTGACAGTCCGAACCATTGGACTACCTAGTACCCCCCCTCGATCCCCGATGCAATCAACCTACTTATATCTGTCTACCTGTTAATGTGACCCATTGGCTCTTACACTACACGTGCCCTTTTGCGATGTCATGGGGTTTAAATCGTTGGGCCCTCAGGAATGTTCCATCTCGACCAATACTGAATTAGGCCTCAGCCTTCGGCATCAGAAATCACCCCACACACCCATTCGACCTACCACTTCATATACATCTAAATGTGTGCAGAATCAGTTCTGTTGAACATTTGAGGTTGGTTTACAAACAATATGAACGCGAAATGATATAGCACATGGGCATCAAGCTGTATGTCACCATCTTGGATTTTCTGGAGAGGTGACATTTATTTACACCTGTGGTAATCTCTCTGAATTACTTAGCTCACAAGGTTCCCATCATAAGAGCTTGGGGTTCTTTAATATCTTGTTCCTCCGACTTGGCTTCTAGCTTGTCCACACTTAATGTGCCACCAGACTCGAGTGGAAAGTCAAGGCTGGCTACACAGCTTATGCCAACAGTTGGCATGTCTTGTATTCACATCTACAATGGCAACGAATACATTTTGACACCAAACACTAAAGTAGCTTCAAAGTCACACCAGTTGAATTTAAGATACATGGAAATTCATTAATGATCCTGAATTCCTAAAGAAACAATCTTACCTTAGTTCTGTTCTTCTGTGCTGGTAGTTCGGTTGCCAGTTTTAAACTGACATCTTTCAGGCTGTGCGATGTGCCTCGTTCCTCTCCCTAGATACTTTAACATGGTGGTATTTGAACGATGAAGTAAAAACCTCACTCAGCTCTACGGGTCACCAAGGAAATGTCAACCTAATCCTAAATATGAAGATTACATGTTTATAGCAGTAGCTTACCGGGTGACTTGAAATACGCAGAAATATCCAGGGCAGTTAAGACGACAGGTGTTTTACACATTTTCTTCTTCAAGTAGCAAGGAGGATGAGGAAACTTTTTCTCGGCGGGGAGAATATAAAGAAATCCCTCACAGTAATCCATTGAGTAACATGCTTTCCCACACTCTGCACGTGAACCGTCTATTTGTTTTATGTCATGTCCTTCACAGTCTCCCTCCATTCGCAAAAAGCCAGCAACTGTCACGATTTAGAATTTGTTAATATCCACTGAAAGCAATACATATTGTAATTTTTGATATTACAAAATCTAACGGCGTTAAACCATTACCAATTAATCAAGCAATCGTCACCGAAGTATAATTGTACTGAAAGAAGACAACTGAGACCGCGTATTAAGTGGAAAGTGAAACCGTTCAGGTCAACAATAAATGCCCCATCCATATTTGGCGACCTGTTTTTATGAGGGCATACAGGGGAAGCAGTGATTTTAAAAACAATTCTGGAGGTTATCAAAATCAAAGAAATTGGATTGGTACTAAGGTGACCATAGTTGAAAATCTACAAAACTGGATCAGATTTAACAGTGCACGCGATACATATAGATTTATTTTATAAGCTTTCTAGCCTTCCTATATATTCAGTTCATTTGTAAATTAAATGACACACCGATATGACTATTTACCTCAACATTTAAGAGAGCATTATCAAGAGTATTATTAGTAGTAGTCGGCTAGTGAGTTGAGAAGCCGCTGGGGAGGGGGCGCCATCAGTACAAAATATACAGTCAAATACATTTCTTTTTGTTCTATTCGTTAATTAAGAGGTGAACATTTCAATCATGAACAATTGGTCTTCCTCATGCAATTGCTCATTGACCTATTCTATTTAAAAATTCACTTAAGTTGGACAAACCGAGACAACAAGTACATATTAGTTTAATTATTAAGTATTTATTTAATAATAAGAAATAAGTCGGGGACTCCAGAGTGAAGTCAGTCTTAAAGTAATTCTGTCGGTCGACATGGGCCAGTCTTAATGCTTATCGATAAGCAATTTCGTGGTTCAGTAATAAAGCATCATGTATCAGAGACCAACGTATTCAGTTTTTTATTATGTATTCTGATTGATTGATTGATTGGTGGTTGCTTTACGCCGTGTTGGCAGCATCGGCCATATTCACGGCAAGAAATGTTTGTTCAAACCATCGCTTTTACAGACAATAAATTATGTGCCAATAGACACTCATTAAATTAAAAAAGCTTACAATTATATATTTGTGGCCAAGGAAACAAATTCGCGTAAAAAAATGAACACAACTTAGTCAAATGTGTTTACATTCAGGGGGAGGCTCCCCATTGAGCAGAAAAGCATGTGTAAGCCACGAGTGCCTAATACGGCAGCGGCTAAGGACCACTTGGTCTCACTGACCTCCCGCTTGAGTCTGTGGTGGTTTTCCCACAGATAGTTCAATTTCTTTAAGTTTATTAATGTTTTCATCCCACTCATGTTGCCATTTGGATTTTATGTGGGTGGCTATTAGTGGTTTCAAATCAGAGTGAGGGATCAGACATGGTTCAAAATCACAGTTCAGGGCCTTTTTCACAGCACGTTCAGCTCGTTTGTTTCCTTGTATGCCGGCATGGCCAGGCACCCAGCACATGTGGATGTCATATATATCTGTTCCCAGTTGGTATATTTTATAAATGACCCTTGCTAGAATAGGGACCAGTTGGGATGGCCGAATGAGTTTAAGTCAAACCGATGACTTAAAAATTTATACTTGTCGCTTCCTAGCCAGGCGCTCGGCATTATTAGGATAGGACAAGGACTGGTTGGCTCAGTGTCAGGATAACGTGACTGAGTGGGATATCAGGTCATGGTGCTGGTGGCCTCGTCTTCCAGTGGGGTAGCACTATAAAGTTGCCATGAGTGCGCACTGTCACAAGTTGGTACCCGTCCTGATATGACCTTAGATGTTGCTAAGACGTAAAACAACAACAAAGAAACAAAGAAGATGCCAGAATAGGGTGGTCCGTTTTCAGTCCAGCAACAGCCAGGAGGCAGGAGAATGAATCACTGTAGATAACATAGTTAGTGTGGTTGGATACCTCAATACACTCCAAAGCGAGGAGTGCTTGGGCTTCCGCTGTGAAAATTGAGCTCTGATTGGGCAAGTGTATGCAAAATTCTTTCTGTCGACAGACTGTCGCAGCAGCTACCTGGCTTTGGTCTTTCAAACCATCAGTGTATATGGAGAGGTGGTCTGCAAACTGGGCTTGAATCTCTGCATGCAGTCCTTGGTATTCGAGTGGATGTGTCCCAGACTTCCTCAGTTTCATGAGTCAGAGGATAACCAACGGCTTCCTCAACGACCACGGCTGATGTTTTGGGACTAGCATCCTCCAACACTTCCAAATCCATGCCTAAGAGCTCCAAATGAGGTTTCATTCGGAGCCTCAGCGGCCGAATATAATTTGGCCTGGCTTCATACCTGGATTCGTCACGTGGCTCAAATAGACAATTGTGTGCAGGATTCAATGCATTGGTTTTTATCTTGACTACATATTGCATGGCCAGTTTGATTCTCCTGTTGTTAACTGATACTTCGTTGGGGGGAAACTAGGTCATGTGCATGCTTTGTGTTGTTAGTTAAACAATTCAAAGTAGGCGAGGTATTATGACAAGTATCTCTTACAGTAACAGTCACAGGCGAACTTACAGTTAATACAGCTTGACTTACAGGTGATGCATTTCCAGATTCTGCAGCTGCTTTTTTGTCAGTACACTTGCTCTTTTTGAGACAGTCTTGTTCTCTGTGTGGTAACGCTCTTTTCAATTTGTATGCGCACCAGCCGCACAGATGGGCATATCGGTCAGGGAGAATCCAGTGGATGCGGTAAAACCAGTCTTTTCCCCAGTTCCAATTGAAACATGCTTTACCGTCCACCTCCCTACTGTAGTCCTCCTTTGTGTTAAGTGGTGGGGGATTGACTGCTGTGGAGGTGGAAGGCTGAGATTGAGGCACATATCTTAAGGTGTCAGGTGGGTGATAAGTTTGAGCATGTGGTTGAGTGACACGCACTGCGGCGGTACACACATCACGCTGAAGATCTTTGATAGGCCACGGCCTACCATCCGCTACCATCGCGAACACTTTCTCAGACCAACGTCTGCAGGTGGGCCAATCCCAGATTATTTCTATTTGTGCCAGTTCCTCCTGGTGTTGGAATAGAGCAGGGTGGCAATCTATAGGAAAGGAGGGCTGAACGCCGAGTCTCCTCAATGCTACGAAATATTCGGCCCACCTGGCCTCACCCTGAGATATCTTCTTACACATATTGCCTCAGGTAATAAGGTTATGTGGTAGTAGTTCCATACCTTTGGGTTTCTGGATGGCTGGAGTGGCTTCCAGGAGCAGGTCTGCTGGTACGGGAATGTGCTGCTGCACTTGGGTTTTTGGAGGGTCGGAGTGGCTTCCAGGAGCAGGTCTGCTGTTACTGCCATGTGCTGCTGCACTTGGGTTTCTGGAGGGGCGGAGTGGCTACCAGGAGCATGTCTGCTGTTACTGCAATGTGCTGCTGCACTTGGAGGTGGTGTGGGGACGGCTGGGCCACATGGTAGATCGGCTGCTGTTGAAAGTGCTACGTTGAACTTGCAGGCAGATGCCGCTGTTGAGTATATGGGTGAGCACAGCCCGCATGTGTATGAGTCACCAGAGGAGTTAACCGGTGTGGAAGTGGTAAGAAGGGTGGAAGTGAGTGTGCGTAGACTGGGCATGGAATATTTCTTGGGCATGGAGAAGGCTGTGGGAGTGGAAGAGATGGAGAAGGCGAAAGGGCCACCCGAGGACGTTGAGATTGTGATCGCCTCTATCTTTCGCAATGCTTTGAGCTTATTAACAACATCCTCAGAGGAGTTATTTAGGAGTATGTTCTCCTTCCTAAGTTGCAATATGGTGCCTTGTTGGTGTGCTAATTGTTGCATGGCTGGAGTGCCCGGTGGAGCAGGTAGCTCAGTTTCTAGCGACTCTGGTTCCCATATGTGTTTGTCGTCCTCAACTTGTGGGTGACATGACGACCATGCCTGTCTCTCTGGTTGTTTCCGTGAGCTCATACTAGGTTTTGATGAAATAGGAGGTCTTCCTCGTCTCTTCTTTTCTGCCAGCATGTTTGGTGTTGGTATATGGAATTTGCTGGCCTGTAAGCGTGGTTTTAAGACAGGGGCCATTGGTAATTCAAAGATTCACCCCTACTTCCAGAATTTTGACATTCTGGGGAAATGAACTGAGCTGATAAATTCTTAATTTGAGAAGCAATATATATTCTTCACATAAATCTTCATATTTACCCACTACTTCAGATTTGAAAAATATAATAAAACATACTTTAACGCACTTGAAAAGTGAAATCGACGGCATTCTATTGCCGCCATTTTGCCTTTTTGCATTCTCTCTCAGTTCACCAACTCTGTGCCAGTATATGTAGCCATTTGATACTGGAACCAGGAATTCTACATCCTGTTCCATACTAAAGCAGTTTTCGCCAGTATGTTTTCGGTCACCCCTGTACTGTAAGTACATGGTCAATCTTATACCTATGCCGTTGGCTGATCGAAGTTACCCATAGAGTCACCGTGTAGAGAAGTGACCGTATGGCTTGCCTCAAAGAACAAGGTAAACAAGGCGAGACCAGTTGCCTCATGAAGTAAATTACCCATGTGAGCGATACCAACATGAATGTTGATTGAGCTAGGCCGCATGTACAAACCTATAAATTATTGGTTTGACTCGGCCGGATTTCAGCCCTACGGGTTCGAATCCCACTGGGATCGGAAACTCAACTCATAGTCGCCAATTAAATAAATGGGTAATGGAACCTTCCATTATTTATACTGACATAATGGAATATAGATCACATAATTATTTGTTTAATTAAATGAACAATCAATGAACAATCATGTTTTCGGTGATGAGGTACTGGTCTTCCTTTGTTTGACAATTACATAAGCCCTATTGGACTATTTAAGTCTAGATCTATAATACTATACATATAAATATCGTCTAACCAATACACACGAGTAGACCTACATGTAGTTATGGTATATACGAACTATATACTGACTGATTACACCGTGTCCGCACATAGCCCATATTCACGGCGAGTACTATATACAAGACCGACTTATATATTCATTATTACACCAGATTTGCATCAACAAGAAGTCGCCTGCCATTATTCAGCCTTTAAAATAAGTAGTAGTATGCCTACTTAGCGCGGAAATGTTTTTCTTGTTATTACCTTTAAAAAAAGGAAGTATCGTACGAAACCATTTCTTTTTATTTTAAGAAAATGTAAATAACTATACTAACAATGGGTGGTACACCAGTGTCTCGGCCCTGAAAAACACCACTTTCTTCAGTGGAATATATATATTTACCAAACTAAATGAAAAAATGAAAGGGTCTCACCTGACAAAATTGGCAGTAGTGGACGTAGACGTGGAGGAGGTGGCGGTGGTGGTGGCGGTGGTGGTGCAAGATCTGGCTCAGGCACTATAGGAAAAGGAATCAATTGACATTTGACAATTAAATAACATGTTGGGTCACTGATTTTAACACCTATTCTTTGCATGATTATTCATATAATACCAACATATTAATAATCTTGAAATCGTAGCTGAATTAGACAAACAACTAGTGGACCCAAGCATAGCCATGGGATATTTAGTAATATGCCCCTGCACAGGTCAGTCCCTACATACTGGACTGAAGCTCAAAGAACCCATTTTGTGACGTCACGCAGGGAAGGGACAGGCGGATTATCGAGGTAATAAGACAGTCAAAGGGCTTCAAATTAACTTTTTCATTATTTGTTATTACATTCGTTGAATAAGCAGGGAGAATTTCAATCATGGACAATCGTTGTCCTCATTCTCTTTATTCAGTCTAAATTTGAAGCATATATATCTACACAGTAGTTCTTAAGTTATCGTCATTTATGTTTTTTACTATTAGTATTAAGGTTATTGTCGATTTTGGTTTGCACTTCATTTTAGCCCTTTTCTCTAGTTTGCAGTGTCATATCTTCAAGGAAAATACAGTGATCACCCTAAAAAGAATGAGGAGAACCTCTGTGGGTAGAGGACTATCAGATTTTTACAAGTACAGACAACACAGATCATTAGAAATCGAATTACAGATTATTAAATATGGCTCTTTAGCCAATTTCCTCACTGTAAGAAATGAGTTTTTTTCAACTTTTAAGAGCTGATATTTAAAGAATTATTCATATTTCCTCTTTTGAAAACTTGTGAGCTGGTTCTCTGGGTATAAATAAAGCAGATCTTAAGATATGGTCAATTTAATTAGTTCAATAATGTTTATTTATGAGTGGATGAAAATAGTTAAATTCACAACTGTTTATGCTCCTACAGTGCCATCAAACTTCAACAGGTCATATTTCAAAATGTAAACAAGATATCAGAATATATCTTTGTATGCTCTGCTTGTATTAACAAGTTCTGTTTATATTTATTTAAATTAATATTAAAATCACGATGGATATCATTTGAAAAACGTTGACTTACCTAGTCCAATTTGATTCAAATATTCTGAAATTTGTCTTAATAATTCTTAGCTGAGGCCTGACTGTGATAGGGTTGAGTGTTCTGGCCCGTCCACCATAGGGAACTGAACCCAGGATGTTGATCACGGGGTCGGGGGTGCTGCCTCGAATAGAACTCACAAAATGTACACCACAGGTCAGAGAATAACCGACCACTTCTGATAAATAAACCAATATCACGATCCGTACACATGTGAAGATATGGAATTCAAGGCTATTTCAAGGCTTTTCAATGCAGTTTTTGATAGGAATTCCAAGACTATTTGCATTTGGATTTCAGGAGAGAAAAAACAATGGCGAAAGGCGATTTCGGACTATTTTAGATCAATGGGGACAGTTTAATGGAATTCAAGGCTTTCCAACACTAATTACCCAAAGTAGGTTAAATTCGAGTATGTTCAAGGCCTTGAAATGGGGAAAATGACGTTCAAGACTTTTCAAGACTTTCCAGACCCTTTACGGACCCTGCAATATATACCCAGTCGTGTCTCCGTCTTGTGAATGACAGAAATGGCAGTATTAGTGGAGCCATTAGACTAGACATCTCCTCCATTCTGGAGGTGGCTAATGTAACCTGATCTATGAGAATGGAAACCTTCCACAATGCATAATGTTATATATGTATAATGACTTGCCTTCAATAATGACCTTGAAATAAGCAGAAATTTCAAGTCCTGCTAGTATACTAGGTTTGTCACACATCCTAGTCTTCAAGTAGCATGGAGCGTACGGAAACCTTTTCACACCAGGAAGAATGTAAAGAAATCCCTGACACTCATCCGCCACATCACAGGCTACCCCACACTGTTGACGTGTAGCATTCAGTTGTTTCATGTCATGTCCTCCACAGTCCCCTCTCCTACGCATATATCCAGGAACTGCCGAGATATAGAATTTGCTATTAACATATATCCAGGAGTTGCCAAGATGTAGAATTTGCTATTAACATATATCCAGGAACTGCCAAGATGTAGAATTTGCTATTATTAACATATATCCAGGAATTGCCAAGATATAGAATTTGCTATTAACATATATCCAGGAACTGCCAAGATGTAGAATTTGCTATTACTGTATTAGCATATATATCTAGGAACGGCCAAGATGTAGAATTTGCTATTAACATATTTTCAGGAACTGCTAAGATGTACAATTTGTTGGATGCTTTCTTTTCAAATAGCTCTAATGTGGTCAATCCGATATGTTTATCTGAAAAATATAGCAAAAATGACAACAATATGTACATGGTTTCACATGCCATGAATCTTGAATCAGATATGAAACCCAGACTACTGTAAGTCCCTAAAATAGGGGCACGACTCAGCACTTTTGTAAATCCATTTTCTAAAAAGACTTAGTCAATTTGTAAAATATAATAGATTATCATATAAAATATTCGTTAGGCATAAGTGCTTATATGAATATAACCTTGGGTTTGTATTAGTCTTGAGGTTTATTGAATCACTATATGCATATATAGTTAACTGCAATTGCTCACTCCTTTTGAACAATTTCAGGTTTAAGGCAATAAAAGTTCGGTACTTTTGTGGTATCCAGCCCGAGATTGTACTCAAAGCATATCATTTATTGTACTGCCTGTGTATCAAAACAATATATAATAAAGGTATTATTAAAGATGCATAGTCCGATGAAGCATCAACTTGTCAAAACCAAAACAATTATTTAGATTTGAATCTATACATTTAACATAGATACTAATGCACTTATTCAGCATGTATTTTTTGTTGTTGTAAATATAGTTTATTCATTGAATAAAGTCTTTTGTCAGTGCCGTGGCACTGGTCTTCCAGCCATGTGACAATACAGTTATTTACAATATATGCAGCTAGCCCAAATCAGCTGAAATAACAATATCAAACATTCAAAGACTTACAAATGGTATAGTTTGACAATTCACATACAAAAATAGCAGTTATATGTTGTATTCCTACACACTTGATACATACATGTGTATTGATTAGACCTTTACATTACGGAGTGGTTAGGTGCATAGTTTTCCTTCATAGGTTTGTATGCCTACTATGTTGTGAATTGCAAAACTATCATGTTGTTGGAGTTAACATTTTGAGATGGAGTGAGTGTTAGTAGAATGGTTTGTTTATTCTGTTAGATAGAGTGTGGCTAGCTTATAGGGTTATGCTTAAAAGGTTAATACCTCAGGTGTGTTTTTTGACTACATGAAGTAGTTTGAGTAAATAGGTTGTTAGTAATGATGGGATAAACAATGCTTGGAGGATTGTATGTTTCAGTCATTTAGTAGTCTAGTACAGACTTTATTAGTATCTGTGTTTGTACAAAGACCCTATAATACCAAGACAGCTCACTCAGACTGTACTGTATTATTATTCATTACACATAACAGGATACATAAATGGATTGAGTAGGTACTCTGGCTGGCCACAAAAGACCTACCGTTCATTAAACATCATTACATAAAGAACATAAAGCATAGCAAGAATAGAACATAAGACACTTGTAATAAAAAAGAAACCTAAACCTAAGCCTAAAGCTAGAAATCGGATTCAAATGGGCAGAACACCGGACTTGCCGTTGGGAGAGGGCGGCCGCGCATGCGCCTGCCTCCTTAGTGAGTAGACTTGCCCCCGCCCCCCCCGCAGGAGCTGGAGGGACGGAACGCCTGATGGGGGAGGCTAGACTTGCCACCGGCCTCCCCGTGAGCGTGGGGGTAGGAGGTTCGAATCCTCCCCCGCCAGACACATAGAAAGGAAGGTTCCAGCACAATAATATTTGTATAAGGTTTTATACCACACATTATTATTCATTACACATAACAGGATACATGAATGGATTGAGTAGGTACTCTGGCTGGCCACAAAAGACCCAAATCAGCCCCAACCAGAGGAGCTAAGTGGGAGGCTGGGGAAGTCAGTTTAGCATACCCAGGATCACGGCCACTCGCATGTCGAGAGTCAGGCGCTCCACCAGCGACGCCTTTAGGTATTGACGGACACAATCCAATCGCCAATCGCCTCTCTCCTTGATCTCCTCCTCCGAAGCCCCTGATAGGCGGAGGAAGGTCGCCCCACCCCGCCTGAGACTATGAGACGAGAATTCAGACGGAGGTAGACCAGCCGCGGAACATGCCGCCTTCAATACTGCGGTATAGTAAGCATATGTCAGTGGGACTGAGTGTCCTGCTCTAGGTATCCTAAATACCTGCGCATCCCGCGGGGCTGGGCACTGTTGCAAATGTCTCTTAACCCCAAAAAAACGCGCACAATTCTCTGTTCGCAACTCTAGCAACCGGGATTTTATGGACCCATTCTCTGAACTGATTCGTCTTAGATTTCCGCACAGACACAAGCATCCCCCATGGGTAGAACTCCAGATCTTGACGGAGAAGGGCAGCATCTGAATTAGTGACATGTGCTTTGCGTAGTAGAGCTCTGAAAGAGAGCAACATGGCTGCCCTAAACGCTGTATGGCCCCTGGTAGGGAACAAAACCGCAAACAATTTTAGTAACTCATATGGCAAGATTGGTGCTGCTTGCTTCACCTCATCACCTTTTAACCTGTGGATGCCCGCCAAACATTTCTTTATATAGTGATCAGAATAGTTTATCGGTGGACAACCTAAATCTTTCAGATGATTGTTCAGGCCGCTGAGGTAATTCCTAATGGACGAATAGCATAGCCTACGTGCTAGATATGACATATATAGACATACCTGGTCGGAATCACAGGGGTAAGGGGCTAATTGGCCTGCGAACACTTCGCAGAAGGCGATATAGGAATTCACCTGTACGGACCGAACCGCAAGAGTCGAACTGGCGTAGTGATTTCTGTCGAAGTTACGACGCTCCTCCAGGAGTTTTTTCCAATCTGAAGCAAGATTTTTAACAACTGAATAATTTGTGACAACACATTGCATCAACTTGATTGGCATCTCTGATGCGTGCGATACTCTGAAACTTATCCAGACGACTTAGGCTGTCACATATCACATTATACTTGGTGTTCACATATACCGATTGTACATCAAAATTAAAAGTAATAGAGGCCCAAAATATCAGGCGCAACCAGGTCATCGTAATTTTGTTTTTACTCCGGCCTGAGTTCAAGGCGGCCATCACCTGCGTATTGTCGGTGACAAAAACCACAGTCCGATTCCTCCATGTCTCCCCCCAGCGCCTCACGCCCACCAACACGGGCCACATTTCCAACACATTTATGTTGTCTGACCTACACCCCACATCATCCGCGCAGACAAAATGATGGCCCAACCATTCTCTTAGCTCATTTGCCGCCTCTAAATCAAAGGCGCCAGCCACCCAGTCCTCGCCATGCAGCGCTCCAAACCCGAATTTGGAGGAATCGCTGTACACCGAGATTACCGGGTCTGCCGAGGGGATGATACTCGCTTTTCCGCTGAAAGTGGATGCAAATTCTAGCCACCATTTCAGGTCCAACCTGAAGTCCTCATTTAGTCTGACCTTATGGGTGGCTTTCTTAGCAGAGGCTATCAAGTCGTAGACTCTCCTCGAAAAGGTCCTACCACAATGCACCACTTTACAGCAGTGTGCTAGGACCCCCCCGAGGCCTTCCAACTCCAGCCTCGTCGCCTTCCTTTTCTGCAGAAACCAGTTTAGTTGCGATACTAACTTAGCCAACTTGTCCTCAGGGAGACGCAACTCCATAGCTAAAGAGTCTATATCTATCCCCAGGAACCTGGTTATTTGAGCAGGGGGTGTTAGTTTCCGGAAACGTACATAAAACCCCATCCGTCTCAGGATAGCTACCAGGGCCCGCTGCGCCTCAATACAGCCTTGTATAGTACGACTGACGACACAAAAGTCGTCTAGGTAATTTACACATTCTTCATAACCCTCCCGGACCATGCAGCGGACAATGAAGTCACTGATCTTTGAGAATACGAAAGGGCTACTGCTGAGCCCCATGCATAAGCGATTGTCTCGGAGGTTTACCAGACCCTCACCAAAGTCCCAGCTCAAGCCCTGGCGTTCCCTGCTGACTGGGTGAATATTGACTGCCCTATAGGCATTGGATATATCTATCGTTGACATATAGTCCCCCCGCTGCAGCAACTGGGTGACATTCTCGACAGAATTATAGCTGAAATTCGCTCTGCCTTCCATTATATTACTAAACCCCCCATCCCCCCCCATAATTTCCAATCTCCCACCCCCTAACTCCCACCCACCCACTATTTCCCCCAAATTCCCCCTTCCCCAGGTTCACCGTCTACCCCCCCAATCCCACACAACCACACCACACCCCCCCCAACAAAACCCCCCCACCCCCCCCACACCCCCCCCACCCCACAACACCCCCCACCCCCCCCCCCCCCCCCCCACCCCCCCCCCCCCCCCCCCCCCCCCCCCCCCCCCCCCCCCCCCCCCCCACCCCCCCCCCCCCCCCCCCCCCCCCCCCCCCCCCCCCCCCCCCCCCCCCCCCCCCCCCCCCCCCTCCCTTGTTTGATAGCTTTGTCATATCCCGATACGCCTGATCAGTATAAGTCGACGTAGAGGCATGGCAAAACATGTAAGCTACTTGGCCGGATGTAGACGTACGAGATGTCGTTTTCAAAAAACAGGCAGAACTGAAATTTGTGAGGGATTCCATGCCCCATATTAGGGCAGTGTATACCAGCTCCATTACACTAAGTTTTTTTAATCGCTTCTCATTCATTGTGTATTTGTTCAACGCAAACTTACTGCGCTTGCGCCTTCTCCTTCTCCTCCGCCCGGAATCACTGTCAGATGCCGAGCCCTCATCCGAGCTACTGTCTGTAGGTGAGTCGTCCGGGTCATTAGTCGCACCCGGCTTTTTCTTTCCGGATGATTTATTTTTCGTTGCACGAATCAGAGTCACCGTCTCCTCCTCCGGAGAACCTGCATCCAGGACTGCCCGTAGCTCCTTCTTGCGACGTTCGCGCGCCCTTGCCGCCACCAACCGTCGCAGCTCCCGCTCCTAGTCATCCTCCTCGTAATCTTCTACCACGAGTCGCGGCCCCTCGCCAGAGCGCCGTGACGAAACACCCGGGGCCGACAATTTCTCGGCCGCATCCCCGGTATTCTCCTCGCCCGACGAGCTGGCCTCCGCTTTTATCGATCGCTTGCTGAGCCTCGTCCGCTTGCATTTACCGCCCCGGGGAGGCTCGTGTTCCTCCCCACACGTTGCACATATATCTACCGGCATTTTGTCGGACACATGCAGGTACGTCAGCCACAAGCTAGAAATCGGATTCAAATGGGCAGAACACCGGACTTGCCGTTGGGGGAGGGCGGCCGCGCATGCGCCTGCCTCCTTAGTGAGTAGACTTGCCCCCGCCCCCCCCGCAGGGGCTGGAGGGACGGAACGCCTGATGGGGGAGGCTAGACTTGCCACCGGCCTCCCCGTGAGCGTGGGGGTAGGAGGTTCGAATCCTCCCCCGCCAGACACATAGAAAGGAAGGTTCCATCACAATAATAGACAGCTCACTCAGCCTGTACTGTGTAATCAAAATGATCAAACCCACCACTTGGTGCGCTGGCTGTTCCCCCGGCTAAACAGATGCCACAATATATGCACAAATGTATATATGAATGTGAAAGCTGTGTGATGATGGCGACGAGGACAATGATGATGTGTGCCTGTTCATAGGAATCCGATATTGATGTGTATTCACGCTTACCCGCCTCATGCATGATATAACCGTATGTGTTTACATGTGAAACACCAACCAGCAGCTGGGTCGATCAAACGTACCACAAGGTGGCACCGCAAAATTTACATCACATGGGAGAGATAGGGAGTGAGCCGTCCCAGTACCATAGGGCCCCCGGTCTACAGCAATACTACCAGACTAATACACCTTTCCGAATTTGCTGGGCAAATAATTTGTACGGTGGATAACTTGGTTTGTTGGCAGCAGGCAAAGGAGCGCGTGGGGTGGTGGTATTTCCCCATGAAAGGTAATACTGAATCAAATTAATAGAACCTGTTCCTGCAGAAGCCTATGTTGCCAGAGTTGTGGCATGTGTAGTGTCCGTGCCATCTAGTTCAAATGCTCAGACTCTACTCGGTCTGAGATATTTGTTGTTAATAAACAAAGTTGATATGGGTTTTCCCTACAACACACATACATTCACTCTCTCTTTGTCTCTCTTTGTCTCTCTGTTTCTCTCTCTCACGTATTTAGCTATGTATATATATATACATATCACTATCTACATACAGATATATATGTGTGCTTAGATATATATACACATTTCTATATCTATATTTACTTATATATATGCCACAATATTTAGTGCAGTGTAGTCCTACCTTCAAATCTGTTGACCTCCTCAGAGTCGTCACTAGACGCTGTAGTCAGTACATGGAACAGGAAAGCATGAAGAGATAAGACAGTGAAAGGTAAACAAATCCACCAGGTCGTTCATTCAATTCTCTTGGTACGGCAATGTTTTGTTAGATTCCAGCTGGACTGCTGATTACAATACATTACAATAAGATAATAAGTTTAGATCTTGCAATTCTAGAAGGATGTTACACAAAACATACTATTCAGAAGTCAATTAATTGCAAGGTAGATCCTACTAATACTACTACCATCACCATTATTAGTTGGTTGATTTGGTTGGTTGATGGAGTTTTATGTCCTGGCAAAATCTATGGTCATACCAAGACGGGTACTGACTGTGACCATGCACACTCACTGTGACTTTATAGTGCAGCCTCACTGCAAAATCAGGCCACCAGCACCATGACCTGATATGCCGCTCAGTCACATTATCCTGACAGTAAGCTAACCAGTCCTTGCCCTATCCTGTTAATGCCGAGTGCCAAGCTAGGAAGCAACAAGTATCAATTTGTAAGTCATTGGTTTGACTCAACCGGGCATTGAACTCCCGATCTCCCGCACGGGAGGCCTGCGCTCTACCGATTCGGCCATCGCGTCCGGTCCCACTACTAGTAGTACTACTACTAGTACTATCACTACTAGTATTACTACTACTGCAACAACTACAAAGCTCTCTATATACACCAGTACAAATTTGCTATTAAAATGTTAGCTTCGATAAAAGTTGAGAAGAGTGCCGGTGTGGCGGTCTCCGATGCCACAAGGCTGATATGCCAAATGTCGCTTCTGCGCATGCGCGGATTTTAACACATATGCAAAAGACCCATGCGCTCGCCGGCTACAAGCTCAGGCACGGTACCCGGCTGTGTTAGGCCGAAATCTATTGAATGCGATCATATTTAACAGAATTACATACTCAAATAATGAAATTTAATTAAATTAACCTTAAATTCCAAGCGATATTAACGTAGCAGATCGATCAGCGTCGAATCGCCGAGTGTAAACAAAACAAATAGCAGTGATCGCCGCAACGTCCGAAAATCCGCGCATGCGCAGAAGCGACATTTGGCATATCAGCCTTGTGGCATCGGAGACCGCCACACCGGTGCGCAGGGGGGCTGGAGCGTCATGGCGGAGGGCAGCTTGCCAGTTGATAAGAAAGGGCTGGAATGGGAGAAGGGTCCACAGGAAGGAAAGGAGGGGAAACAGGTGACCACTGTCCCATATTGAGCATCATACCCTTGCAGGAATAGTTTCCCATTCTTTAAGTCCTGATATTGTGTGACTTAAACAGAAGTCGATGTAGATAAATTAAAAATATACTCCAAGCACTTTAATCTGTGCAAAAGATACATATGTGTAACATTAGCTGTATTCACACGGGCAAAATCTAAAGCGATCTACAGAAGGCGATTTATATTAAGCGATCTATGCGCGCATTCACACGGGCTGAGTTTCAAAGTGTGTCGTATTCACACAGGCAGTACTTAGGGCGGTTTAAGGCAGAAGTGGATATCTGCGCATGAGCAAGTCCAGACTAACCAGCGCCAGTTTGGGTTCGTCAACGATGGCTGAGAGAGTGTGGGTTCGACCTAGATATGTATGGACTGAATCGTATTGGTTTGGAACAGTCAAAACTTCTGCTGGGCAGTGAAACCCTAAAAATAAATGATGAAAAAAATATATGTGCACCTCTAGCAGGTTCATAAAGCAAATTTACCGGAAAGTCAACACACTCAAGTCTCGACTGTCACGTTTCCTTCGACTGCGCATGCGTGTGATGTCATAAATAAAACGTTTCAGCGTAGATCGGTTCCTGTAGACCACCTTGGTAAGCGTTTTACATTAAACGATTTATATGAATCGATTCAGCCCTAAAACGCCTCAGCCGTGCATTCACACGGCAAATCTGAGTTGAACTACGCAAGTGGTTTTGCGTGAGGCGTTTTAACTTGCCCGTGTGAATACAGCTTATGTCTGAACAAGAAACTACTAAAAAAATAATGGGCTCTTTCCCTTATGGGGGCCGCCATTTGCAATAAAAAAGAACAGCTCTGATTGGCTGACACTGAGAGCTGTTCTCAGCCAATCAGAGCTGTTCTTTTTTATTGCAAATGCAGCCCCCATAGAGGCGGCCATTTGCAATACAAAAGAAGAGCTCTGATTGGCTGACACTGAGTTCTCATGAAAACGAGAAGAGGAAAATCCATTTCCTGCAAGTTCAAACAGGCTCAGACAAGTTCAAATGTGGCTGGTTGTCACGCTCCTTTCAGCGCTGAATATGCTTATGTGGAATGGGGCGCCGCGAAGAGAAGCTGCGAACAGCGAGCATTGACAGGACGCGTCGTGACGGAAAGCACTTGATAGAGGGTGCAGAGAGGACGCATCACCCTCTCGTTTGTTAAGTCCAATCCTACACACCAGTAGAACTTTGCTTTTAAAATTTTGATTAGCAATAACTTCTAAGCAAAAGGTAAAACTAAAAGGCAGAATAAAGGAGATGGGTTTTACACATGGCGAACTTTTGTGTTCGGTTGACACTTGAACTATATGGTCAACTTTTGTGTTTGGTTGATAGTTGAGCTAGATCTGACACAAGATACAAATAGATCAATGAGACAGTGGAGAGGAAATAAGAGATAAACACAACTTGACTTATTCACATTAATAGTTTGTATATCTTCAAGCTACCTATTCTCTGTTAGTTATTTACAATATACAGTCAACTCAAGACGAGGGTCCATCAGACGGGATGGCCGAATGAGTTGTGCGTCCCTCTCCCGTTTTGGTACATCGTGGTATTCGAACCCACGAGTTCGAACCCAGGTCGTGTCAAACCAATGACTTAAAAATTGATACTTGTATCCTAGCCAGGGCAAAGACTGGTTGGCCCAGTGTCAGGATAATGTGACTGAGTGGGATATCAGGTCATGGTGCTGGTGGCCTGGTCTTCCATTAGTGCAGCACTGTAGTCGCCATGAGTGCACACTGCTACAAGTCGATACCGGTCCTGATATGACCCTAGATGTTGCCAGGACGTAAAACTCCAATAACCAATCAACCAAGACGAGGGTCCACTTTGGTCACGCTGTGACTGTTAGGGCCTTCTCAACCGTGTGATGCACACCCGGGAATACTTACACCACTTCCTCTATGAAATATAACTGAAATATGTTCAGACACATGGGTTGAAATGCATGTAAAAGAGGGTTGCAACGCAGTCAAATGGAATGGTCGTGAGCGCTGAAGCACGACCTGGCTGTGCCAGGGAATCAATGGACATATTCGACTGGGACCTTTCAATCCGCATAATTTAGGCTCCGCCCACCTGCGCAGTGAATTTGGTTTTCGAATGCAAATAGGACCAGTCGAATGGCTTCAGTGGTTTCAGCCAATCAGAACTGTTCTTTTCCATTGCAAATTTCTGCCCCCTATGGCGGTTCAGCCAGAGTTCGCTCAACCGAACTAATTATTGCATCCCTTCTTTGTGTGCGGAAAATATCAATAATATAAATAATATGTAAAGAATTATAAAAACTTAAAAGCCATTCATCGGTAGCCCATGAAAATGGAAACTTAAGTTGCAAAATGCAATAAATAGGTTGTGTATTTCCAATGACTTGCCTTTAATAACGATTTTGAAATATGCAGAAATATTAAGTCCTTGTACGATGTTAGGTTCCTTGCACATTTCGCTCTTCATGAAGCACGGTGGGTACGGGAACTTTTGGGACTGGGCTGGCACGATGTACAGATAACCTATGCAGCTGGGCGTTGCGTCACAGAGGATTGCGCAATCCTTACGTGTGGCATTTACTTGTTTTATGTCATGTCCTGGGCAGTCTCCTTCCAAACGCATATATCCAGGAACTGTCAGGTTTGAAAATGTCATGGATTAATATCAACTGAAAGCAACGCATATTGCAATTTGTACTTTTAAGAAATATAAGTTGTTCTAGAAGAAAATAGAGTGCTGGTGTATCAATTGTTAAATGTGCTATTCCTATTTTAAGCATATTTGAAGATATAACAACCTGAACATGACGCACGAAAGCATTTAAATGCAGCATTTAATATGAAACTAAAGAGACGGAAAGTAAAAACAATGGTACAGTAATTTTTGGTGAATAAAGTGTTCAAACTATTCAGCTCTGTATTTCATTGGGAAAATAACATAGAGCTGACTATAAATAAGGGTAAACTTATCCTGATTTGTAACCATTTGCTACCCTGATAAGCTAACATGTGCTGCTTGTGAACACACTTCAGGAATGGTGTATGCAGTGTTGTGAGGAATTGTGGCTGTTGAGGCATCAGTTTTGCATAGCTATGTGCAAAGCAAAGAGCTCAGAGCAAAAGTTCCACTCAACAGAACACACACCACTCCTGCAAAGAGACTAACAAAGCACATCTCTCAATCTCATCAAATTCCGAATTCTAAATCTGAAGAGTTTTCAATAACCAGATTGGCAATCTTTTGCAGAAAAAAGTATAAACAAGTATTTACAGCTAAAAAAGTATGAAAACAGGTAACCTCACACGGTTGTGGAGTGGCCACTAGCCAGTCGCAGTCCACACGGGGACTGCCTCTAGCTAGACTGCTGCCACTTGTTGCCTCAGAAGGGAAACATAGGTCAGCGTAGTCCCTGATGCCACCACTTGGTGGTGAGGCTCATGTAAGGTCATTATGTAAAATATGACATTTTAATGATTATATACATGTCAACTCTTTGTGGTCTTCACAGGGTTTCTGCATGCTAATTTTATAAAGCAAAAGAAGTATAGTAGCTATGACGATGCGAACAAGAATATATTATGCTAATGCCCAGAATTCATGTAGGCCTATCATGATTCTGTCATTGGTCAATATTTCGTTGATGCAGTTGGTAACGAAAACAAATGAAATTGCAGCTGCTTTTGAACCGACTTCGATCAATCTAAAAATTCAAAAAATTGTCGGCGCATTTGGTCAATTTTCAAGATACCTTCAAATTCAAGATTGTGCAAACCCTGGGTGACTTCAAATGGGACTATTGTCATTCGGCCAAGCACAGAGGTAACCAAGGTAACACATGTGCAGCAAGCCATCTACCCAGATAGCATGGAGCCGTCGGGCCGAGGGTGGCTATTGGTCGGATGGTTACTACATATTTTCCACCGTCGGGCTGACGGTGGTGGCTCGCCGCTGGTTGCCGTGCATTTTCCACATATTTTCCACCGTCGGGCCACCCATGGCCCGACGTTGTCCCAACATCGGACCCGACGGTGTAAAATACAATTCTTTTTTTCTAAATTATTTTGTTAATCTTAATCAAAAGGCTTTTGAAATGAAAATGGTATTTAATGAGCTGTTGGGCCAATCGTGGATCAGTGGACAAACACCGTTGGCCCAACGGCGTTTTCCACCGTTGGCCCACCGGCGTTTGCCACTGTTGGCCCACCGGTGTTATGACATGCCAACAGACAGACAACAACAGAGCCTCCCCCATCCATCAAGCAGTAAAAAGATATGGTTGAGAAAGATGTTAAAATGTGCCTAACTAACAACCATAGGTGGTTTGTAATACGGTTACTTTCAGAACAGGTCAGTAGAGAGTCAGAAATGACAAATGCCTGCCAGCGCTCATGAAACACCATTTTCATTGCAAAAGATGTTTAGTGAGGAGTGCTGGGTTTTGTTTAACAGGCATCACTTCTTAGCTAAGATTTTAGCCATGATTAGTGTCTTATATTAATAGCCAACGCATGCACCTCTATGATATTAAACTGATTTATGGCATATGCTGCTGACATAGCATAAAGCAACCACCAATCAATGATTAAAAAAAATTGGGGTTGACTCCTACAGTCTCATCTGTGGTAACTGCTTTGTTACACAGGAAACATATCTTCTCCATGTGGTATCCAGACATTCCTGTTTGGAAAAAAAATATATGGGGCCCACAATGTATATTTTTTGCTGGCTGGGTAGCTTTCCACTGCTGGGCCACCATTGGGCCACTTTTGGGCCAACAGTGGCATATGCTGCTATGGGTGGCTTGCCACTGTTGGGCCAATGGTGGGTCAGTGGACAAAACAACGTTGGCCCAACGTCGTTTTGCCAGTGTCGGCCCTACGGCTCTGTGCTTTCTGGGTAACTCTCTGGTTAAATTACTAGAGTTGTCATGTTAACGATGATTTGCCAAAACAAAGAAGTAGGAGATGTTACATCTGCTTTGACTAGTTTGAGATGCTGACTGTGTTCACTATGGTCTGTTAGCGTATTGCAAGCTTACCTTTCAAGTAGTTCACATCAATATACCCAGCTTCTTTATGACCGACTGCATTTTTTTTTACATGAAAAATAATTGATAAAAAAACAACCACATATGAGAAAGTGATATATATAACAGAATTGTCTAATTACATATCGCCATTAACGTGTAACATTTCCCATGCACAATCGAATTTAACTTGGGATGAGTTTTGAAACATTCCCTGACACACTGGTTAAGCAATCTAACCTCACATAATGTATGATTAGAGCATCCTCCAGGCTTCCTGTCGTGAGCCGATATATTTTTCTCTTACAAGTATTACTTTTAGTTTTTGTGGTATTGTTAAATCAGGTTGCCTGAGTTTTCTTGATGTACGGTTGAATTATTACCTCTAATTTATCATGTGTTCTGAATTACTACAGTAGGATCATAATGGTGACAAATTATCTATACATGGTTTTTATACTGTTATGAGATGTGACGTGAAAAGTAGAAATATAGCATCAGTACAACAATTTCACGACAATGCGATAATTATGGCTGCTCTTTTTAACAATTCCTTAAAGGCGGTCCATCCTAATCAATCATCGAAGCTGGAATCTTGGGTTCGATACTAAATAATATTATACACACACGAAATGACTTACCTGCAATAATGACCTTGTAATATGCAGAAACATCAAGCCCATATTGTTCTTTAGGCTTCCTGCACATTTTATTCTTCAAGTAGCATGGAGGATGTGGGAACTTCAGCTCAGCGGCGACAATATAAATATATCCTTTGCAGTCAAGTAATACATCACATGCTTTTCCACAGTTCAAACGGGTAACAGTGAATTGTTTTATGTCATGTCCTCCACAGTCACCATCCACACGCGAGTACCCATGAACTGTCATTGTTTAGAATTGGATAGTAATATCAATTGAAACCTATATGTATTAAAATTGATATTACAAAATATAAAGATAGTCAAAGAATTAGAAAAGGAAAACAGAATATTGATATTACAAATTATAAAGATAGTTGAAGAATTAGAAAAGGAAAACAGAATATTAGCATGTATCAAGCTAGTAGTCGGTATGTAGAGTATATGCCTTCATTCATTTGATATACCTAGTGTATCAACAAGACCACTTCACTACCAATAAAGGTAGGCAGAAATGTTAGTAAGTAGGAGATACATCGGTAAATTATATTGTGCTAAAGTGGCCCATTAGCAATGTCACACCTGGTGGTCACCTGCTACGAATTAGCAAGATTCCAACGAACTTTAAGTTAGCACTATTTTCAACAAATATTACATTTTGTAAGCTTAAATCATTTTGTAAGCTTAGCATTGTCATCTTTAAGGCCAACAATATATGACATCACTGTATCTGTGTATACTATTATACATCAACTCTTTACAGGCTTACTTCACCAGCTTTTTATATGCTACTGTCAAAAAGCATATCATATATACTATAAAACATGTCAACTTCTTATCGATTCACTTTACCAGCTTTTTATGTTATTATCATAAAGCAATTTTTAAGACTAAAGGATATATATAAACTATTAAATATGTCAACTCTTTATGGGCACACTGCACCATCATTCTGTATGATATTATTATGCTTAAGCAAGGGAAGTAAGTATAGCGAACTAATAATTTCGATACACTTAGCACTTGATCTGGACTAGTTAATAAGCAATACAGTTGGCCATTCAACATAAGCTTAAATGATCCATTCATTTTTACATTTTTAATTTATGTTTAAAAATATAAACATTGATGTAATTTCGATTGCAACTTTGGAAACGAATTAATTCATGCACAAGTCAGAGGATCTTTCGAGCAAATTTGGATCATTTACAATCTAAAGTTCTAAATATATAGCCCAAGGGTTTGTTTATCATAGACATAGCCTGTTACTTTTGCAGTGAATAATTGACGAAATCATATAGATTATAATAGACATTAAAAATCAAATCAAGAGCATTTTGTGGCCGCAATCTTGGTTGTTTGCATTCTCTATCAATTTCTCCACTTTATGCCAATATAGCTAACACTACATGGTTGTCATTTGCCAATACACTGGATAAGGGTGAATCTTTTAGCTACGCGAAGGTGCATCCTTGTGAAGTTTCACACATGGCAAATGTGACTGTATCGTGCTGGCTATATGCAATCAAATTTCGCGCAGTCTCACCTTCCAACATTTTCACTTGCATATTAACTTCATTCTCGTCATCATCGGATAATGGTGGGTATGCGCCTAAAGAGGAACACATGAAAAAGTCCAAAAATAAGGCAGTGAGATATTTATAATTAAAACATTTTACATTGTCAGTCAGTTCTCTCAGTTTTCCACCCGAAAATAAACCGATCCGACTCTACCCGATCCGACTTTACTCGACTCAACTTTACCCGACTCGACTTTACCCAACCTGACTTTACCCGACTTGACTTTACCCGGCCTGAATTGACCCGGCCTGAATTGACCCGACCTGACTTTATGGGACCTGACTTTTTGGGACCTGGCTCCACCTGCCTCGACTTTACCCGACTTGACTTTACCCGACTTGACTTTACCTGACTTGTGACTTTATCTGACTTGAATTTACCCGACCCGCCTTTACCCAACCCGACTTTACCCGGCCCGACTTTACCATACCTGCCAACTTTTGTTAAACGAAAATCCTAATAATAGAAATCCATCCGAGCGAAGCCCCACCGGAAAAATTTGAAAAATACATAAAAAATGGTGCATTCTGGTGCATTTTCAGAGACATTTTAGGCACATTATTAAAGAAATTATTACCAGTTGAAAAAGCGGTATAATATGTTTATAATTCGTAGGGCGGAATGAGAATAAAAAAATCGTAATTATTCCGCCAAAATCGTAATAGTTGGCAGGTATGCTTTACCCGACCCGACTTCATCCGACTTGACTTTACCCGACTTGATTTCACGGGACCTGACTTTACCCGACTTGCAGGGATGAAAGTGGTCTCCGGGAAAAAAAGCGGAAATGCTGATATTCTCCCATAGGCTTAGCATTGTCAGGAATCGCTGAAAATTCCCGGAAGTCGGATTTCATACATATTGGTATACGCTGATAGTGCTGCCCCGCTTGAAGCATGTATTAGTAGTATACGCTGCTAGTGCTGTGGGGTTTGCACCACATATCGGTATACGCTGATAGTGCTGCAGCGTTAGAAGCACATGTTAGTAGTATACGCTGCTAGTGCTGCGGCATTTGCACCACATATTAGTAGACGCTGATGGTGCTGCAGCGTGAAATATAATAATAACGTATTGGTTGGTTGGTTGTTGGAGCTTTACATCCTGGCAACATCTAAGGTCATATCAGGAAGGGCGCAAAGTATTAGTATACACTTATAGCTACAGGAAAAATCCCGGAAATCCGCGAAATCGCGGAGATCTTTCATCCTTGGAGTTGACTTTAACCAACTTGACTTTAACCAACTTGACTTTACCCGACCCGACTTTACCCGACCCGACTTTACAATTTGAGTGGTTTGTTCCTGATATCCGTACGGCCTGCATGACCTGTATTTATGCCTGGTTGACATCGGTCATGTTACTTCGGAAACACGGGAAATTCACACACCACAAGGGACAGATGGTGCTGTCTCCTCCCTTGCATCACATATACATGCGTCCTCTGCACTGTATTCGCTGAACCCCGACCCCACTTCTGGTCGCCACTTTAGCGCTCATTCCAACCAACACTCGCGGTGTCGCCACCTGCTGCTCCCTGCCCGCTGTGTCGACACCTATAGTGAAGTCAATGAACCTTTGCTGGGACATCATTTCCGGTAGCCCTCCGCACCGCCTCCAGCATTTCTTGTCGAGACGCTGAATCATTAATATGACAACCTTTTCTTAGCCACCCACCCATCACTATCTCGTACAGCTTCATGTCGGCAGGGTCGAGTGCCTGGATCTTCGGACTTGAACCAATAATCTATTGATAAATGCTCATTGACTTGAACTGACATTCTATTGTTACTTCTTGATTATGAACATTCTCATACCACGTAGTTCTTTGTCGTATTGTGAATTGGACAATGGAGAGGCAACATGTACGATGTAGTCTGGTGCCACAACAACAATACATCCATTAAAACAGCAACGTCCTGAGGCTCCTCCATTACACAGAGATTCATTCTAACTAGTTGACGGAATTGGTTCCTCCAACATATAATAAGGTTATAGTATACATGTGCACAGACTTGCCTGATATCTCAAACTTGGTATACGCAGAAACATCAAGTCCTTCTAGTTCTTTGGGTCTCCTACACATTCTCGTCTTCAAATAGCATGGAGGGTGTGGGAACTGCCTCTCGGCTGGGAGAATGTACAGATATCCAGCGCACTGTTGTAGAGCATCACATGTTTCCCCACACTTCTCACGTGAACCAGTTATTTGTCTTAAGTCATGTCCTGCACAGTCCCCCTCTAAACGAGAGTAGCCTTGAACTGTACAAATTAGAACGTCTCATTAAAGTTAAACACATTGCACGTTGCTATAATACACACTATTTTATCTGTGGTAAGAATTGGAGTCTTATTTAGTTAGTATTATCATCGTGCACATCTCCAGCTCAATATTAAGTATTTAGTTAGTTGCTAACAAAGAATCCATCCACATACCATGTGCTACGTGGGAAACAATTTCATGAGCATACTTCTTAACAAACAACAATCTCTACATCGAGCATGAACATATTTGAATAGGGTATCAACTATTTATTAAGTACCACACAATTTGATATATAAAAGAAGGAAATGGTGGATGGCTATTTCCGTTTAGTAATAAATCAAAACCTAATCATTTAGAAAATAAATTACACATGGTTATTTGCATGCACTCGAAGTACTAATCTAGTTTGGTTGCTTTCATGTAGATTTTCAGATCTATTTACCCATTAAATCTTATGTATTCCACCGCAGTATAACTTCATATTGTTAATACATCAAAAGAAGATACAAACATTGAATAGTTTCTTACACAATCTTAGCCACAACCATACTTAATTCTTTCTCAGAACTCCATGCTATACACTAAAAAGTTGGAATACGTAACAGTCCCCACTCTGTCTATACGTAAATAAATATAGTTATATTATACTAGAATTGTTTGGTTTCGTTTTTATCGCTAGCACTATGAAACAACCAAGATTTAAAAGAAATCTTTCCTTTAAAGAAAAAAAAGCAAGCAGTGTGAGTAATTTATTTTCAATGACTATTTGCTAAAGATTTCAGTGTGAAGCAATCTTACCCTCCAATTTGTTTACTTGTGCCGCAAGACTACCAATATCGAATTCCTGGGGACCGAATGAAGGTTTCTCTATGCATGAAAAGGAATGAAGATATTGACAGATAAGACATTGACACATTTAGAAAAAATGTAAGATTCGACATAGTTATTAAATTTCTTTGTGTTCTCCTTTACAACCAAATTGATCTCGCTATGATATGGTTTTATAACATTTTCGGTGATGACTTGATTCATTAATATGTATGCTTACAACTTAATACATTTCCATATTGGATACTACGGACACAAAAGCAGAACAACGCCTAAAACAAATAACAGTGTTACTAAATAAGGCAACTACTGGAACAGGGTTCATAGGCTACCCATTTTGACATTAAATTCCAGGACTTTCCAGGACTTTCAATTACCTTTCTGTGCAAAATTCCAAGATATTTTTAAGACGTTTATTAAATTAAAGTGCCCCAAAACACAGCTGTATTCAAAGTCGATTCACTGGGTAAGATGTGAATTGTGAATAAGTATGAGAAATAAAAATGACTATATGTGTGGTTTTAATATAAAAATCAAGAGGCAGGATAACGAATCCACAAAATGCATTTTTGATACAAAACATCAGTTTGAAGTTTGGGCACACCGGCGAAAATGGGCTTTAAAAATATAGTCATGATTTTCAATTTTCAAGGACTTTTAAGGATCGTTATACAAATTCCAGGACTTTCCAGGTTTGCAAGGACCCGTACGAATCCTGTGGAATACTTTATGTGTTTTGACATTAGATCTGCTCTTGTAATTAAAATTAGGTCATGCAGACAATGAATGAGAAACAATATCAAATCTAGCATGACCGTAGGAATGAAACTGCAATGACGCCATTAGGGCAACAATGTCTTTTGAAAAATCTAATCTACCATGAGTAATAAGATCACATGCTAATAATGACTTGCCTTCAACAATGACCTTGAAATAAGCAAACATATCAAGTCCTGCTGCGTCGACAGGCTTCAAACACATTTCACTCTTCAAGAAGCATGGCGGTCGTGCAAATTTCTTTCCAGCCGGGAGAATGTAGATATATCCCTTACAGTCAGCTGTTAGGTCACATGCTTTCCCACATGCTTCACGAGAACCAGTTATTTGGTCTATGTCGTTTCCGGCACAGTCCCCGATCAAACGTGTATAGCCAGGAACTGTAGTAATTCAGAGCGTCATATTAAAACGCATTCCAATTCCAAAATATAAATGTCAATTGTGTGTTGTATGTATATATATATATATACACGTAAGTATGTATATATATATATATATATATATATATATATATATATATGTCTTTGCCTCAGTACAATAAGGAGACAAGACAAGGAAGTGGGTTGAGATTATAGTGACAGTATTCGCGACACTAGTAGGGGTTGGCGCATAATTCCGAATTGTGGTTGATTCAGGGGAAGCCGGAGACCCACCACGCACCTAGCGGATTGGATGAACACTACCCTGACCTCCCCCCGCATCGGCATTCGGCCCGAACACTGTCCCCGGGCTCCCCAGCCTACCTCCCCGGCGACATGGACGGCGAAATCCCGGAGGCGGACATTTCATGGGAAACACCTCCTCCGCTCAGGCCCCGGCAAGAGCGACGAACCCCGGCGGTTAGCACGGACACGCCACCCCGCCGCCCCGCGCCGCCAACACTACCACCACCACGACAACCGATACCGCAGCCCTCGCTCTACGTCAGAGGAAGCCGTACGGATCATCGTGGCCATGGCAGATGCCAAGTCATACAGCCGAAAGAAAGGTATTTCATCCAAATATATCTTTCCTTACGACTTAATCGGATGAGGGGATGAGGGCAAGTCAGCGAAGAAGGGCGAAGCCAAATGCAAGGAGTACACGCTGGGCCTCAAACGCCTGGAGACCCAGTGTAGCTTCCCCTCACACGCCCTGGCGGCCCTTCCCACCCACCAGGAAGCCGTAGCGCAGGATAATTGTACCCTGCCATGGAATATCGTACGGCGCTACTCGGAAGAAATCTTCACCCGGATAGCTGACGGGACGCCACGGCGATCACGGCGGTGAGGATTGAGATTATCGCCATGGCTGGACACATCGCGGCTGCGGCGAACGGTACTACGGCCGAAACGACAAAAACGGCAAAGGCGGGCCCAGAGGCAAGGAACGCGTACGACCGGGCAGCTATGGGTGCACCCTGCACCGCTTGGAACCAGGACCCGGAGTCGTGCGACAAGGCGCTCAAGGGCGAGTTGCACGTCACAGGAAGCCAGAGGATGGCGCACGTGTGTGGATACTGCGCCAATGTGCGTCCCATAATTACGAACCACGCCAAGGCGGCATGTTATTCAAAGCGCTCCAGGGAAATGGGGGCGATAAAATAGACATCAGTGCTTTTTTAGGAGGCAGGCGGGGTACACTCCCCCGCCCCCATATGGCACACAAATCTGGAACATCCCCGGCAAGCAACTCGGCGTATGGCTCCCAAGATAAACAAACCCACCCGCACGCCGACAGCCTCGTGGAGGAGCCACCTGGCTTCCCCACCCGGCGCGCGGCCCGTGACGTCACTGGGATTCCCCCCGGCCAACCCAGCAGGGGTTCCCCCCATCATTTGCATACTGACACACTTAGCGGCTTACGACGCCACCCGGTCCGCGGCCCTCCCAAACATTTTGGCCGCGCGCGTCCCCATCTCCTCGGGTCTTAACATCGACGCGTGGAGGCGGGCCCTGGTCGATCACCCGGACACCACCTTGGTCGACCAGCTGGAATTCGGGTTTCCGGCTAACTACTCTGCCGTGACCCCCCCCCCCCCACGCCAACCTACCACAACCACCGGGAGGACCCGGCCCACGCCCACTGTGTCACCGACTACGTCGCCCGGGAACTCGAGCTAGGCGCCCTCCTCGGCCTATTCGAGGTTCCCCCCTTCTCCCCGTGGGCGCAGTGCAGCCCGATCATGACGAGGCCTAAGGCTGATCCCGGCAAGAGGCGCATCATTGTGGACTTGTCATACCCCATGGAAGAGGCGTAAACGCAGGGATCCCCCGGGGCGAGTACCTCGGCATTCCCGCCACCTACACTCTCCCCTCCGTCGCCGACCTGGGACGAAGGCTCATTCGAGAGGGGCAGGGTGCCTTCTCATGGACCGCGGACGTCGCCCAGGCCTATCGGCAACTCCATGCAGACCCCCTATCCGCCGCCCTCTTCGGCATCACAGTCGACAACAAGATCTATGTCAACATCGCCCTCCCGTTCGGCTGCAGAACATCTGGCGCCGCCTGTGTCCGGGTGCACGGGCTACTTCTCCATCGTGTATGTGGATGACTTCGTGGGATGTGAGGCCTCCTACCTACGCGCCTGCCAGACCTTCGACGAGTTCCGGGCCCTCTGCGCCGGCCTGGGCGTGGAACTTGCACCCGACAAGTGCTCCCCCCCCCCCCCCCCCCCCCCCGCGGTGAAGCTCTCCTGGCTGGGATTCGACGTATGCTCCCAGCGCATGGTCATAACCATCCCCAAGGCGAAGCTCGATCAGGTCATCGAGGAGTGCGCCAGGTGGTTGTCCAGGCCCTCCCTCACCAGGAAGGCCCTCCAACGCCTCATCGGAAAGCTCGCGCACATCAGCGGATGCATCCCGTCGGCGCACAAATTCATGTGCCGCCTGCTCTGGAGCCTGCGCGCGCTTCACCCCCCGGGCATCGCTGACGTGGCCTCCGAGCTCCGCAAGGACATCTGCTGGTTCTTTGACTATGCGGCCCGCGGGAACGGCCTCTACCTCCTGCCTGCGCCGGTCCGCCCCACCTGGGTCATCGAATGTGACTCGTGCTTAATGGGTGGGGGTGCGTTCTCCTCCGAGAAGTGTTTCTCGGAGACCTATGACGACCGCTTCAGGCAGGCTTACCCCACGATCCACGAGCTCGAGGCTGTCAACCTCGTACTCACGGTCAGGTCCCTCAGGCCGGCGGTGTACAGCGGTCTGGATGTTGTCGTCAACACTGACAACGCCGCCTCCGCCGCCGCGCTTGAGTCTGGGCGGGCCACCGACGCCACCTTGGGGGCGTGCGCCCCCGAGCTGTGGCTCGAGGCGGCGCTCTGCTCCTTCACTCTCACCATCAGGCATAAGCCTGGCGCCAAGCTCGTCTTCGCCGACGCCCTCAGTCTTGCCCATGCTTCCCCCATCACCCTTGACTATGGCCGTGAATACTGCAGCACCAACCACATCTCCCGCATTCGGGTTCACCATGCCCCTGACCTCTTCGATCATCGCCTATAATTCCAGATCTCAACTCTGGGGACCACGCCCACCTGATGACCCTCCACCGGGCGGCTCTGGCGCCGGGCACCTGGCGCAACCGTTCGAGGCATGCAGTCCGCTACGTGGAGTTCATGTTGGAGCGGCGCGTCGACCATCTCGCGCCGTCCCCCTATGAAGTGGGCATGTTCATCGCCCACCTCCACCAGCTGCTGCCGTCATCCTCATCGGTGGAGAATGCCGTCTCGGGTGCACGATCTTGGCTACGGGATGCCGGTGGCGACCCCGCCCCGATCGACGCGCCCTTCCCTGGGTGAGTCCGCTGGGTGCGGTGAGCGGCTCTTCCCGGTCCCGGTACGGCACGCCCCCTCCATCAAGCCGCCCATGATCCGGCACATATATGACCATCTTTGCGCGATGTGGTCCCTTGGGCGGCGGTCATCCTGGGCTTCTTCACCCTCATGCGCCAGTCCAACCTCCTCTCCTCCTCACACGGCGGCTGGGGAGGCCCAGACACAGTGCGCGTGGCGACGTCACCTCCTCGTCCGGCGGGCTGCGGGTCCTCCTCTCCTCCAAGACCATCAGGAACCCCTTGCAGGCCGTCGCGTCCCGGAGGCCGGCCGCTACACCCTCCATGGCCTCCGGCGTGGGGCCACCCAGGCCTGCACAGAGCCGATCTGGCGGCCATAATGGTGCAGGGAACCTGGGAGTCCGCCGCGGTGTTCGACTACGTCCCGCAGCTCGCCCCCTCCGAGGCCCCTCGAGCCCTAGCATTGTGCTTTGGGTCGGCTCTGCCGGCCTCGGTGGCCTCGGTGTCTCCGCCGCCTACGGACACCCCGATCGACATCGATGAACTGGACTAAAACCCCCTTCTGTAGCCCTCCCTCAATTGTCAATAAACATGCCTTACTCCCACGCAGTCTCCGGCTTCCTTCCTCGAATCGGCGCATAATTCCGAATTGTGGTTGATTCAGGGGAAGCCGGAGACCCACCACGCACCTAGCGGATTGGACGAACACTACCCTGACCTCCCCCCGCATCGGCATTCGGATTCAAGTCTTCACGCCGTCCCATTTCACCACTCCCACCCACCCTCTTTTTAAGGACTACTTCGTAGGGGTCGGCTCCGGCGGCCTCGGAGTCTCCGGCGCCTACGGACGCCCCAATCGACATGGACAAACTGGACTAAAACCCCCTTCTGTAGCCCTCCCTCAATTGTCAATAAACATGCCTTACTCCGACGCAGTCTCGAATCGTGGGTGGTGGCACCACCTCTCCCTACTGTGAAAAGGGGTCACCCATAAAGAAGTACACGACATATGTGTGATCAATATAGGGAATCTATCCCTTCGGCACCTTTATACTCGCATAAGTCATATAAATCACATATATTATCAACCTAACTCCCGCATTTTGTCAGACTTTCTATCATATGTTTGTGTAGTAAACACAGAACCTCTTGTAAAATGTACGAGTTTCAATCTCTAGGCATGCCCATCGATTTATGGCTCAAACGCAAGTGTCTTTCATTGCTCTAATATATATAAACAAAAATACATAGTATATGATGTATATGCATTATGCGAGTATAAAGACGTGGAAGGGAATTGTTATTATTATTGTCCATTATTGTTATTGCCTCTGTACATTCTACTCTGTGGGTGCTTTCTGCACCCCCATCCCCTAATCACTTACACATTAACTTACAGATCCTCTTCTGGCGGAGCTAGGCCCTATTGGGCTTCTAATGACAGCTCATTTTGGTAAAAAAGAACTTTTATTCATTTATTTTCACATGACCAGTGGGCTGCCATGGGTCCAATCCTCTCTAACAGACGTGGAACACTCACTGAGAATTTGTTGTCTTCTCCATTTTTGACTGTAGTGGCCATATATATTTATTTATATATATATATATATGCTGTATAAGAATTATAAGAGTATAATACCCCGGAATTCTATTCTATCCTAACACCCACCCACCAGTAATCGGGTGGTTAAGCCTCGGACTACTCATCTACTGCTCAGGCATACAGATTTATACAGATATATGCATATAAAAATCCTCCAACATGAGTGATGTTTTCAGGGTATACAGGTACCGGGGAGTGCTGGAGGTGGCGCCACCAGTCATGACACATGAAGGAGGCAGTATAGGGTATCATGTAATAATAATAATAATAATAATAATAATAATAATAATGAAATAATTCCCTTCCGCGCCTTTATACTCGCATAATTCGTTATACATCACATAATATATGGTGATAACCAATTTTTGTTTTCTATGATTAAATTGCATTATGAGATCGCTATTGACATGATTCTTCTGATTATTTGCTTTAACTAATTTTGTGTGGTGTCTCCTCACCTTCTAAAGTGTTCACATCTGCCCCAACTTCAATGCTCTCTAATATCTTTGTATTCGTCATATACGTGTCTGTAGGTATTAAACATAAACATCAAAATTTAGACATTGACATATACATTAATATTTTAAGTCTTATCTTTTCTTGCAAGCTTACATTTATCTAGCACTGGTTGATGCAATGATGACATATATTAGACTATTTATTAATAATATTGGTTTTGTTCTTGGCAATGACAATGGTAAACTAATGTAACGTTATATGCTTAAAGAATTACTCAGCCAATCATATCTGATAACGGGAATGGTAAACTGAAGTGACATTATATGCTTAAAGAACTACTTAACTAATATTGATAATGGGAAAGGAAAATTAAGGTAGGCCTGCCATTACATGCTTACTTAGTCATATCTGACAATGAAAATGACAATCTAGTTTCATTATAATTATAAATAATTATTTAGCGAATCATTGGTATGTACTGCTAATTGCAGCTGCAACTTAAATTGTTCTATAGTTAGAACACCAATTCATACATCAACCATAGGGGTAGCAACCTCCTTCAAATCCCGAATATCTTTACAACCTCAATTTTATCCTAAATAAACAATACTAAAATGATAAGTATACCATGACTTACTTTTATAACTGGTATTGAAATAAGCAGAAATGTGCAGCCCCTGTACTTTGATAGGGGTTTTACACATCCTCGCCTTCAAGAAACATGGAGGCTGTTCGAATTTCTTCTCACCAGAGACAACATAAAGAAAGCCCAGGCATCCAGATATCGAGTCACACATGTTGCCACACTGTTCGCGTGAACCAGATATTTGTTTCATGTCATGTCCGGCACAGTCTCCCTCTAAATGCATATATCCATCAACTGTCATCATATAGAAAGGTTCATTAATGTCACATGATGATTATACATATTGAAATGTGTTAGATTACAAAATGAAGTAATGTTAAAGTCAATTTAAATGTGTCCAAAACAAGTTTGCATTTAAAAATAATAGGCCCCTCGCCCTTGTATGTGTGAAAAGTGATTTAAAACGGGCATAATCATTTGATGTCATTCGATCTACCTTCTGGGATTACCTGTATACCTACACGCATATTAAAGTCACATCTTTTGATAATAGTATGGAACATGTGTGCATAGCCAGTCTACATATTTAAATTAGTTTTTTCCTAACTATTTGCTCGGAAATATAATGGAATTAAGCCTTACCATCCAGGTTTGACTCTCCAGGAGGAGGGTTGCCTACAGATAAAACAAAACAAAACCATCTGAATACAGCAATTGAATTTAATAATCATTATAAGTATGTATTATCTGTATGAACAAATCAAAATCTCACTGCGTTCTCATTAAGCCACAAGTCCGGCCTGCTTGGTCAGGGCTAGATAAGAGATTCACCGCATACTTGCAGTAGGGCTGAAAACCAACCCATTACAAAAAGTGTCGAAAGGCTGGGTAAATGAAATGATCATATACATTCTTAATTGAAGAAGCAATATATATTCTTCACATACGTCTTCATGTATACCCGCTACTTTTGATTGGAAAAACATGTAGCTTAATAGATTTTAAAAGTCAAATCGACATCATTCTTGGTCAGTCATCCTGCCTTTTTGCATCCTTTTAGGGGTCCTTCACAATTATCAACATTTTCACAAGTTTAAAAAACATACACTTTTCCAGGACCTACCCCCCCCAAAATCCCTCCACAAAGTGTACAATAAAAATGCTGATTTTGCACATTCCTTCTATATGTGCCTTAGAGGTCCTTCACAATTATCAACTTTTTCACAAGCGTACAAACCATATAACACTCCACCCCCCCAACGTACAGTTTGCACGCTTGTGAAAATGTTGATAATTGTGAAGGACCCCTTTATACCTTACATAAGTATATTCACTTGCCTTCCATGTTAATCTTGTAATAAGCAGAAATATCCAGTCCCTGTACTATAATAGGAGTTTTGCACATTTTCTTCTTCAAGTAGCACGGAGGATGTCGAAACTTCTTCTCATCCGGGAGAATGTAAAGATATCCCTTACAATCACGGCTTGCATCACATACTCTGCCACACTTTTCACGTGAAACGCTTATCTGTTTTATGTTATTTTCATAACAGTCTCCTTCCAAGCGCAAATAGCCAGCAACTGTCACAAGTTACAATTACATCTTTGAATTAATTGGCTGCAATACATATTCCAATTTGTGAATTTGTGCTAGAATGTATGAATAGCATGGAGTGATACATAGGTTGCACCATTAATGCTGGAGCTCATAATAATAATAATAAAATATTTATTTCCACATGGTCATTGTATACAAGTATATATATATATATATATCAGTAATGTTTCACATGAAAAAGGAGAAAGCAGAAAGTACAATAGGTATGAGGTGCTTTCCCCAGTTAAAAATAACAAATATACATTACTAATACTATAAAAACAATAAATAATACCAAATAAAAAATAAAAGTCAAACGTATATTCACATTACCTTTAATACTGTAAATGACATCTCATTGTTTATGTACTAGACTACTATGTATTTTCATTCTGGTAAAGCCTAAAGTTGTAATAGACATGTAGTGTACATCCAAGAATATAGCAATGCTTAAAAATGAAGAAACATTCCCTTCTGCAATATTACAGCAGAAGTGCTTTTTGAGAATGATAAAAGTCCATGAAGAAATTGTTAGTGTATATTACAGTAGTAAGTTACCCATGGCTAAAATACTCTAACGCACCATCAAATGTGAAGCAAAATTATGTATATAGGATGTCGCATGTAACTTTTCTTGTTGATTTCAAATTAAGTCTTCTGCAACAATAAGCTGATTAATCCATTTTATATGTAGGATTTATTACAGATAAATATCAATTAACACTGCCACAGGAAGATATTTATGTGAAGCTTTCCCACTACATCACATTCGAATCAACAATTTGTAATGAGATCTGGTAAATGCATAACACAAAGGGAAACACTGAAAGATGCTAAGATAATAGAAAGATATATTTTGTTAATCAATTCTCAGCAGTGCAGTTCAAGTATATATACGATGATATTATTCTTTAAGGTGTGCGTAAGTGGATATGTTATTAGAATTGTAGATTTCAAATTTGCACTGTCCAGTCTTCATACCCATTTTGAACTATCAAATTCCAAGACTTTCCAGGACTTTTCAGCGCAATATTCCAGGATGTTTGAAAATGTTTAGTAAATTAAAGTACCTCAAATCATAGCTGTATTCATAGTCAATTTACTGTGTAAGATGTGAAGTGTAAATAAGCTTTAAGAAACACCATACGCATGTATAACACCCCAGCTATTTATTATTAAAATTAATACAGGCTTTAAAAAGAATATAATGATTTCAATTTTCAAGGATTTTCAAGGATCTTTACCAAAATTCTAGGACATTACAGGCCTGGAATCTTGAATTACAAAATTCCAGGTTTTCAAGGACCCGTACGAACTCTGATTGTCATAACTAAGAGATTGGAGAGGCAATACATTCTTTCAAAGTTAAAATTGCATAGTCCGATGGTTTTGAGTTTCTCTCATTTTCTGAGATAAACATATTAGGTTGTTCATTATAATCTACCTTACTTTAGTTTGAAGTAACTTGTATTTTAAATCGCTATCTTTTGAGATATTTGAAATGGAAACATGCTAAATTAATTTTGGCAAGCTTGCCAAAACACACAACACCATAAGCTTCTACAGTAACAGATTCTATTAATTGACTCAGTGTCCTCTTATATGTGATGACAAATGTTTAATAAGTGCACCAGCATCTAAGTTAGATATGTAGAATCAAATCTAGATAATTGTTTTGGCTTTGAAATCGGACTATGCAGCTTTAACTGCCTTGGTTAGATGGAGATAGGATACAATATCTAGTAAGTAGAATTCAGTCTCACCTGCCAGTTCATTGACTTCTGTAGCAGAGCTCCGTGGATATTTGCCTACACATGAAAATATCCAACAAAAAGAAGTGCCATATTTGATTACACCAAGAGCAGATATGTGTATTAGTGGCTAGAACGACAATATTATTGTAAGACAAATGTCAGTACTAGTAACATCATTCATCGTCTAAATAATATGTAACATATTCAGTAAACAGCTGATAGTACCCATTATTCTTTTCTTTTTGTGACGGTGTATTTATGCTGTCCATAATGGTTAAGTCTAACGACTTGTTTTTGCTACTAGACAGTAATAGTCTGATGGCTCCTCTCATTTTGTCACTTTCACTTGTGTAGCTATCTACTGCATGCATTCTTTGTTTGTATTTTCCTACATCTCCCTACCCTCAGTGAGCTTCTTAATTCTACAAATGGTTAGTTGTTTGGATACCTATAGTTACTTTTGCTGACTGGCTTCACTATGGTGTGTTAGTGGCCATTAATCTTTGGTTTTAAGGTTTAAAGCTTACCTCCTGGATGTATCATGCCTAGCATGTATACCCTCCCAAGAGTTTACTTTAATCATAAGTGAAATTATTTTTGTTTAGTGTTGTCTTTATTATATGCTTTGACTAGTTGATTCTAGTTGAGCTTGACGTAATGAGGTGTACCCAAAAAGATGCATGAAAACCGTAGACAAACAAAGCTCAATTCATTGCTAAGCTACAATTTGTGCGTTATTCAGATCTGAATTGGGTCATCCCATTGATAGGTGAGAGTATGCATTCAAAGTTGTTATCTATGGTAAGGTTTAGTAGGCAGCTATATTATCCCACTAGCTCTAGCAGCTCATCATTTCATCGGTGTTGCTGCCTGGATTTAGTGCAGAGCTAACCAGGACTGTGAAAGTACAACGTCTGAACACTTTGACTTCTGGATACTGAATGGTTTATTCACGGCCTAGGGCTAGCTTGACCCGCCGGCTAAACTTTCCATGACGTCATCTCATTAGCATATTCCTTTGTCTCAAACTCTGCATCTCGTTAACATATATTAGCCACACACCTATACGTCTATTACGCATATATCACATCCCCCCCTCAAAGTATTTCTGAAACATGAAATGTTTGTATGACAATATAACCACATAACAGTCAAACAAATACACGATACCATATATGCGTACTTAACTGAAACACAAGTCCTTGCAAATGTCCGAGCGCCCTATGGCACTGAAGTCCTTCAAATGTCCGGCCGTAACGCCTCACGTCATAAACTGTCCATTACATATCAAATAACAACAATACAGCTGAAAATACAACTTAATCCTACATGCACATGTTATGTGTGTACACACCCAATCCACACTGAACTACTACAGGTCTAACCTGCTCGCCGGCCTAATAAGCCAACCTGACCTACTTAGATTAGCCGCACTGTTTACATTCGGCAATGACGCTGACCTAGTTTGCATCTGCCCGACCAGTTCGGGCCGCCCCCCCACAGGCGTCCTGATAATCTGCACCCGGTTCCGATACAACATATTACCTGACGCGTTTAAAATTTGATATTCTCTCCCAGAAACACCAGTCCGTCCCAAAATAACCTCTTTTTTCCATTCCCCAGCATGATTCTTGTACTTTATTTTATCTCCGACTTTCATAGGTTTGTGCGGCTTACCACACTTCCGGTCATGAAACGCTTTCTGACTTTGCTGCCGTTTTGCCGTCTGGACATTCTTTGGATTTTGCATTTCGGGCACCAAAATTTTCTCCGCCATCGGCAACCTGCCCCTCAACCTTCTGCTCATGAGCAGCTGAGCCAGAGATGCATTCAGGACGGGCAATGGAGTGTTATGATAATTCAGCAAAGCTAACTGAAAATCGGACCCAGTCTTCTCGCACTTCTTTAACATGTCCTTGACTGTTTGAACAAACCGTTCTACCTGCCCATTGCTACGGAGATACTGTGGACTGGAATATACGGCCTTAAACCCATAGTGCTGCGCAAACTCCCTATACTCATGGCTCTTAAACTGTGGACCATTGTCCGAAATGACCTGACTAGGAATACCGTGCCTTGCAAAATTATCCTTCAACGCGTTAATAACAGTGACAGATTGTTCGTCGGCTTGGAAATGTTCATCGGCACAGCACAGTGCATCTCATCCACACGCACCAGCAGGTTCAATGTCACACAAGCCTGCTTGCCCAAAATAGGCTGACAATCCGGTACCACTTGGAACTTGAGCACTCTGTCATTGACGTCCAGCAGTGCCTCCCCTTCAGGAGTGATCCGATGACCCGAGAACGTCACCAACGAACACCTGGTGTTCGTGAGCCGTCCCGGAGCAACTCTGTCGAAGACATACCTCGGCAGCACATTCGCCTCCGACCCGGTGTCGAGCTTGAACTTGACAGGACAACCGTTCACCCGAACGATCGCATGCCACAGCTCGGCATCCTGTCCGGCACCGCGGTCCACGGCACCGACAAACAGATCCGTTGCCAGCACGTTGACCTCTGCCGGATCCGGGTCTTGCTCAGCATTGTGAGGGTCGGGCTCATCCATGGTAATCTCGTTGACTCTGCCCAGTCTGCTCCTGCAGACCTTACCGAAGTGCCCGATCTTCTTGCAGGCTATGCAAGCCTTTCCTTTCGCTGGGCAGACTCCCCGGCGGTGTTCATATCCACAGTTCTGGCAGCGGATCTTGAACTCTCCTGCACCGGCGCCGCCGGCATTCCAAGATGGCAATTTCCAAGATGGCTTCGCCGATGACCGAACTGCCGGTGCACCGGTAGACGCAGTAGCATAGTTCCGCATGAAATCAATCTCCTTACTTTCCACGTCTGACTTGGGTATCCTCCAACAGATCAGAACTGAACTCACTCATCTCACAAATACTGACACATTTTTCCAACGTTAACTGAGTAGTTTGCAGCAGTTTGTTACGCAAATTCACATTCCTCACACCAGCCACTAACCGATCGCGCAACAGGGACTCCTCCACCGTACCATATTCGCAATCCTTCACCCTGTCTCTCAATGCTGTGATGTACGTAGCCATATTTTCCGTAGCCTGATTATGTGTATTAAACTTATATCTGTGATAATAAGACTGCATTTGCCTACACAATATGTCCGAAATGCCTCTGAGAGTGGCACGATCTTATCTTGATCAGCGAGCGCGATATCCATATTGGCAAAAACTTTTTGCGCCTCCTCGCCAGCAATGTGAAGAAAGATGCAGCATTGCACTTGTTCTGTCTTCATTATGACACCTGCAGCAGTGGCGTATATGTCATATGCTCTGATCCATGTTTTCCAGTTCGATCTCGCGTTGTGGCTGAGGACAAGCTGACCAGGCGGCCGCAATCCCGGCAACGTATTAGTGGGCGGCATTCTTCCTCATCTGACACCATGTGAAAGTACAACGTCTGAACACTTTGACTTCTGGATACTGAATGGTTTATTCACGGCCTAGGGCTCGCTTGACCTGCCGGCTAAACTTTCCATGACGTCATCTCATTAGCATATTCCTTTGTCTCAAACTCTGCATCTCGTTAACATATATTAGCCACACACCTACACGTCTATTACGCATATATCACAAGGACGACTCTAGATGTTCTTCAAATAATGAGGTGATGTTATGCAACTTGTTGTCCAGATGCTTGTTCCATTCATGTTGCCATTTTAATGTGACCAGATATATATACTCTAGAAACAGGAGAACAGATCATGGGTACAGGAATGCCTGAATCAACCTGTAGCCATTTAGAGAAGTAACCTCCATATATTGGGGAAGTCGTTGGTAAAAACAGAAATGTTTTAACTAAAAGAAAAGGTAGTATGTTCAGAGAAGGAACAATAACAACTATCATGACAGTAACTTACCCAAGTGGGCAGTCTTGAAATAAGCTGAAATAGCTAATCCTTGTAAATTGAGAGGGGTGAGACACATTTGCTTCTTTAAATAGCATGGAGGGTGTCGGAACTCCTTGCCATCTGGGATTATGTAGAGGAATCCGTTACATTCGGCTGTTAGATTACACGTTTTTCCACACACTTCACGTGAGCTAGTTATTTGCTTCAGGTCTTCTCCTCCACAATCACCCTCCATTCGCATATATCCCGCAACTGTCACAAGGTAGAATTCAGTCTTACTAACAAGTGAATACCCAGAAAAGGTGCAATGTATTGCATGGTAAAAGATATATATATATATATTTTGCAGCTTAAGTATTGATCCAGTTTGTTCTACTATATATATTATATATTATATATAGTATTGATCCAGTTTGTTCTACTATATATAATATATATAGTAGAACAAACTGGATCAATACTTAAGCTGCAAAATAATTAATTTAATAAATAGTTTCTATTTTCTAATGTAACATCTGTGGTACACATCTGAAAGTCTATATTTTCTATAACTAAAAGTTGGAGTGAAATTTAAATGAAAATTGAAGGGAATGATAACTTGAATCTTCTACATCCACAAGGAAAAGTTATTCACAGAAGCTTGACCAACAGTACATCTCCTAATGGATAGATCAACATAAATAAAAGTAATATAAAGCCCTAGTAAAGTGAAAATATCTTAAATTGGACTTATCATTTCTCTGCGTCTGTTATGAAATAAGCATTCGTAAATACTTGATAATTAACATCATCAGAATTGATTCATTGACTTGCTATTACAATTTAAGGAATACCAATTCTGAGTCGCAAGTTGCAGTCTCACCTTTCAATCTGTTCACTTGTGTGGCAGCTTCATACTCTTCTGGAAAAGTGAACAGAAGCAAAAACATGGAATCAAAGGATATATTTGACAATCGGTTACAAAACACTGATTGGCTATTATTTGATATTCATGGTTATCACTATATAGTATGGCAACTTAAATGTTAATAGAAAGTTGAATACAATAATAAAACAATCTACTGTGAAAATCTCAAGAGATGTGATGCTGTTTGCTACCCTAGACCATAGCTAAAGCTCAAGTCAGTCGAAGACACAGTACCATCGGTTTTCACTTTATACTGAACTTTCTCTCCATATGTCTCTTGCCCAAACATCAAAACTTTGACATTTTTGACCAATAGAAATTTAACTGCAGTCACCATTGTCTACACACTGTAATCATATTCATTTGGGCTCGGTTTTAAAATGCAGTCAGTGAATGATTTGAGTTTTACGTCCTAGTAGCAACTAAGATCGTTGTCAGGACGGATACTGACTTGTGGGAGTGTGCTTTCATAACAGCTGTATAGTGCTGGTCCCCTGATATACAGTGCTGTCAGTACTAGGGCACCATATTTCACTCAACCAGACGGGTTGGATGAATGAGTTAGAGCGTCCGTCTCCCGTGTTGGTAGACCATGGGATCGTGGATTCGAACCCTGGTCCAGTCAAACCAATCGCTTAAAAATTGATACTTGTCGCTTCCTAGCCAGGCGCTTGGCATTGTTAGGATAAGGCAAGGACTGGTTGGCTCAGTGTCAGGATACTGTGACTGAGTGGGATATCAGGTCATGGTGCTGGTGGCCTGGTCTCCCAGTGGGGCAGCACTATAAAGTCGCCATGAGTGCACACTGTCACAAGTTGATATCTGTCCTGATATGACCTTAGATGTTGCTAGGATGTAAAACAACAACAAACGAACCATATTTCACTCAGTCAACCAGTGCTTACCCTATCCTAGTAATGCCGAGCACCAGGCAATGTATCTACAAATATCATTGTTGTCTATGGCTTGCCTCAACTGGGGATCGAACCTACGACGTCTAGCCACTCGGTCATCCCATCCAATCCTCTCATGTCCATGTTATAATGATAGCAATTTAACCACAGTAAACAAGCAAGATTTCCAGAACCTCAAATGACCAAACCGGAGAGTTTGAGAAGACGCAATGCAGTATTACACCCATTTAGGATGGCAACTACCAGACGCAGTGGGCAAATCGGTAGAGCGCAAACGTCCCGTGTGGAAGGTCGGGAGTTCGAATCTCAGCCGAGTCAAACCTATGACTAATAAAATTCATATTTGTCGCTTCATATCCTGGCATTCTGCATTGTTCATGTTGGTTCGTCAAGATGGGTAATTTGTGCGCGAACGAGGGGCTGCTGCTGCAGTGGTGCCACTTGGGTTCGATCCTGACTGCCTAACACACCCCCTGCCAGACCTCCATGGAACCAGATCTCGCCATGCGAGAGCTCTGACGTCACTTCCGGTCGACGATGGGCCACCAGGTCCTGGTTTCAACACAATGTCTCCAGATGCCTGACCGACAACAACTACCACCTTACTCCTCTCCACACACCAGGATGCCAGGACGCCTCTCAGCTTGCTCTCCAAACATGCCACAAGCCGCCAAACACCAACGCCACCCCGGATGCCTCCACGGACACCACCCCAGTAACACGGCAATGCAGACAACCACGGTCCGTCGTGGCTACACCGACACCGGCATGCACCCACACATCCCACGCCGCTGCAGAGGCCGACACCTCCGCCGCAGACAGGCAGATCACCCTCCTGCAGCAGTCCCTGGCTGACACACTCGCCCAGCAGGTCGAGGTTAACAAGACTATGCTCGAATGCATGGTGGCCATGGAGTCCTCCAAAAAGAAGAAGACACTCACCAAGCATCGAATCGTCCGGGGCGACATCAACAGCATCGTCCCGGACTGACCGCCACTCTACAAGCAAGCACAAAAAACGCTACTCCTCCTCACCTGAGGAGCTCTGACCGTGGCGCCCTGCAGCCAGACGCCATGGCCTAAGGACAAGCCGCGGCCAGGACGACAAGGAGCGCCACCGCGCACAACGCAGCAAGGAAAGAAGGGCATTATCATCAACCACCTCCGTGAAGTTATAAGTGAATTCATGGATTCCACCAACTCCTAAAAGGTGAAATGCAGAGGTAGGAAGCCACTTCTTCCTCACCATTTTGTCATAAGAGGAGAACATAAAGGTAGTGTCGGTTTGGGTGAGAGTGTATGGCACAAGTACTTGTTGGCCATCTACTGGATGGCTAAGGATCCCGCCGTCCCCCGCTCCTGGGCCAAGCCTCTGAACGAACACTCAGAGCACCTAGTGAACATGGTCGGGGAGTGGAACTGGGAGACGTGGTTGGCATGGTCTGAGAGTGTCTTCAACATGATAGATGACGAGAGGCTGCCGAAAGGGTGGAAGGACCCCACCGCCATTAAAGACATACAACGGCATGTCTAACCGACACCAGGAGCTCTCAGGCCGGAAAAAGGTACAACAACCAACATCGTCACTACTCCGCCACCCCCCGCAAACACGCACGGACGACGAAAATCATCCCTGGACCGAAGCTGCCACAACCACTTCCTACCAGCCTCACAAACGTCCCAAGTTTAACCACGATACGGATGGCTGCCCATGTCACAGGTGGAACTCGGGACAGGACTGTGGCTTTACAGCTTCACATGGAAGTCGCAGTGAACAGTTTGTGCATGTGTGCGCAAACAAGTATCACCACGCAAACCATCATAAAGAAACAGACTGTAACAACAAAAACCGCTAATTCGACAAAAAAAACAAGAAACCAAGAAACGACTCCAGAGAAGGCGGATTTTCGTTAAGTGGCTCATCTAGAGCCGCAAAATCCGCCCAAAACAAGCGATGAACATCAGACGGGGCAGCTGCCACCCCCCACCCGGACCGTCCCTCCGATGTCCGCCTCCTCAACCACTCCAATCACACGGACAGGCCCGATGCCCAGATCACCGCCATGCAAACAATAGGAGCCGGTAACCACGGCACCACCACTGACGACTCCAATCACTCCAATGAAGACGCCGGGAGCGCTAATCCCCCTGGAAGCCTGGTGCTAATCCCCCCAGCAGACGCCAGCCCCTCAGATGTCGCCTCGCCAGCCCCACGCCGCTAGGGCTCCACCCACAAGCACCGCTGCGGGCAACAATAGCCTCGGTGCCGCACAAGAGACTCAACCAACGAGCCTGGATGTGACCACACCCACCCGCCACACCAACGCCCCCAGCCTGACCACCACAACCACTCAACACCCCGGAGGGCCCACCGATCCCCGGACTACACCTCCAACAATAGGCGCGCACCGCCATGACACCTTTACCTGCACACCGGCAAGCCCCCGCCCGACACCGACCGCAGTGCCCCCGCCAGACAACAATACACACAAGTCTTAGCCTTCAAGTGTATCAGCAGCAACCATGGCAACCGATCAGAGCCAGCCATTCAAGGTGACCGGGCTCGCCCCAGTGGTGTGAATCATGGCAAGGCCACCTATACTCCAGGTGGTGACGGCGGTGGTGGTGGTGTCATGGGTGTTGGTGGTTGCTAGAGTACCTCGACAGCGGGCTCCACATAAACTGCCTCGAGGTCCTAAACCTCGTCATCGCGGTACAAGCCCTCTCTCCCCCAAACCCTCAAGACTACGTGATCAGGGTGAATACCGACAACCAGGTGTCCCAATCAGTCTTGTCCATGGGAGTGGGGAGGGACCCAGTACTGTGCGCCTGCTCTCGGGAGTTGTGGAGGTTCGCCACCATACACTCCTACGAGATTGAGGTTGTGTACAAGGCGGAGAAAGACATAATCCTCACCGACACACTGAGTCGGGCCCGTTCTACAATGGTGCCAATGAAATCTGCAGGCGCCTTAATCTCCAAAGGATACGAGTCCGACACAACAACCAGGTGGCCGAAAATGACATCTAGCCTGGGAAGATCGTACTAATCTGCTTCTTTCGTCCCAAGCACAAACGATGACGAACACGATCGGGTCACTGCACTATTAACGTGGGTCTGGCACCAGGCACGTGGTGCAACAAATTCCGCCAGGTGGCGCGATACATCAACCACGCCCGGGATCACAACTACGACCCCCGACGTCCATCCTAGTTCCATGTCATGTCCCTGATCGCCTCCCTGAATGCCGACCTCAGATCTACCTCCGCGGTATACAACTACATCAGCGGACGCGAACCTGGGTTCGGCTCATGGGAGGCGTGCCAGGCGCCTTTGACATGTACCCAGTGTTGGGGTGGCCGTGATGCCAAGGTCCTCTCTGCTGCGCTTCTAATGGGGTACTTCATCCTCCTCCGCCAAGGGAACCTCCTGGCTACCGGCCGAAGTTACGATCCCGGCCACACCTTGTTCGTGTTGTAAATTAATAGGATATGGGAAGGACTGGTTAGCTCAGTGTCAGCATAATGTGACTGAGTGGGATATCGGGTCATGGTGCCGGCGGCCTGATTTCCCAGTGGGGCAGCATTAAAGAGTTGTCATGAGTGTGCTCTATCACAAGTCGGTACCTGACTGATATGACCATATATGTTGCTAGGATGTAAGACACCAACACACAAAACAAACACGATGGCAACTCTAAATATATCCGGTGCGTGACGATGATAATTTGGTTCATGCAATCAAGCAGCAGACTATTTCGCAACAAAAATAACTGCCTCCTCCAAGAATGCACATAGTATAATTCTGATGACCTAAAGTACCGCTATAATTACCATGATAGATTGCCACAATCAAGACTATTATTCTAGTTTAGCTTATTTAGCAATTTGGGAGAAAATACCAAATTGTAATAACTTGAAAATATTTATTGGATTTAGTAGTGTAATGGTGCTATCACATTACCACGTTTCTCGCCAACGCGCGTCGACGTGTGTAATTTGTTGGCGAAACGTCGGGAGACGTCTGGAAGCGTTAGGCGCGCGTTACGTGTGCGTTGGTAGATGTTGATGGACGGCGACGGTCGACGGCGCGCATTAGGGCATCGGCGAAGTTTTGTGCTTGCGCAAGACATTCGACGACCGACAACGCGTGACAACGCCCGGGTGCCAACATTATGGAGACGTCAGAAGCACGTCGAGACCGCTGGAATAACGTTATGCGAACGATAGGCACACGCCGCACGCGCATGAGGGTCGTTCCCATACGTTGCGCCAAACTTTTGCTTTTTGTTGTTTTACGTCCTAGCAACATCTTAGGTCATATCAGGATGGCGCGCCAAACTTTTACCACGCCAGCCGCACGCTACCAATACGTTGTGCTGATGCCGAAAAGCTTGACGTTTCTCGACGATTAAAAGTGATTTTGCGCGTTGTCGGCACGCCGGCGAGATACGTCGTAGTGTGACAGGGCTATAACCTGGGCATTAAATTAGAAAATATCAGAGTAATTTATAATCTAAATGTGCAATACTCCAACTTGAGTCCAAGTGATTTTAGAATCATGTAAGTTGTTGGAGAAGGCAATAGGATGGTTCAATCAAATTTCAATAGTTTTTCGTGTTTAATAATACTCAAACATCATAGGAATGTGATATAATTACATATTGTGTTCCCAAACTGTTAAAAAACCCACTTAAAGCCATAGCTACCAACATTTGGAAATACGAAAGCTTTAAGTTGTTCATATCATACTGCTTACATAGCACATTTCCACTTGGGGTTTGTGGCCTAGAGCACCCAATGGTTAGGACCCTAGCTCCTGAATGGCATCAGTGTGGGTTTGAGGCCTGCTCTAATCCTCAAGGTTCTGTGGTGTTTTTTTTAAAACACCCTCAACGACATGTAAATAAGCATTGAGGCATTTGCAACATGTATATGTGTATATATTATACACACACATATATATATATATATATCACACACACATGTATATATTATATATATGTACATACAGTAAAACCTCTCTAAATCGACCAACAGTCGGACCCACTTTAAGTGGTCGATTTAGGGAGGTAGTTGGTTTATGGAGTTAGATTATGGTTACCATGGTATTGTTGGGATCCAAATAAAGCGATCGATATCGGGGAGTGGTCGATCTGTGGAGGTAGTCGGTTAGGGAGGTTTTACTGTACATAAGTCGGCATTATTAGGATAGGGCAAGGAGCAGTGGAATGAGGAAGACCAATCGTCCGCGATTGAAATTTCCTCTGCTTAAACAACTAATGTACTAAAAAGAAACTAAGAACAAAAAACGTGTGGAAAAAGACAGTTTCCGTAATGGTTCACAGTACGGGCGTAATGGAAGGCCGAAGATCGTAATGATTCCGCAGAAATCGTAATGGTTGGCAGCTCTGGAATTTCTCCTCTGCTACTACATTGTCGCCACCTGTCGGAAATCGAGTGAACTAACTTCAGTACTACCCTGCCATCTGCCATCGTACACAACTCCTCCAGGCCAATACCATCTATGGTGGCGCCTCCTTGCGTCAAACCTTTGAAATATACTTAATTGTGATTGTGTCGCACCCTCACGAGTTATTTCCAGCATTGACTTCACGCAACAGCTCCATCGATCACTCAGCGCCTGGGCCGCGTTCAGGATCCGTCTCGCTAGTCTGAACCACAAAGGCAGTTTCTTGTCTCGAAAATGGCCGCCCCCATAGGCGGCGGCCATTTGCAATCGAAATGCTGCGCCCTGATTGGATGAAACCACTGCATGTGCCGGCCATTTTCGAGGTGCTTTTTGTCTCCTATCTGAAAAGGGAGGCATTGCGGAGACGTCGCCGCGACGCACCCTGAACGCAAATAGGCCAAAAAGCATCGCCGCGATGTCGCCGAGACATACTCTGAATGCGGCCCTGGACATGAACCCGCAAGGTCAGGATGATCACCGTAATTTTCTGCCGCCCACCCCTCAACTAATGAAAGACATTTAACAGGTAGGGTTGAGAGTGCTGATTGTCATTTCTTCCATTGTTCTGATTGTTAATTGACCATTGATTGACTATGATTGAATAAAAGCAATTCATGCCACTTCTGTTTCGTCGTGAATTAACTACACCTGATCGGGGCTGGCACTGTATATAATAGACAGAGAACAGGTACAGAAACCTTACCTGAATACAGAACTGCCTGAGTGTTCAACCATTCAGAAAAGCAATATTAGCCATACCTCATCGCTATATGAAAATGGTCACACGTGCCTACAGTGAACAACAATATACGATTACAATCTCTTACCTTTCGGAATCTTCTTGAAGTAAGCTGAAATATCAAGTCCCTGTACATTGATAGGAGTCTCACACATATCCTTCTTTAAGTAGCATGGAGGGTGTCGGAACTTCTTCCCATTGGGGATAATGTAGAGGAATCCGCTACAGCCAACTGTATTGTTACATGTACTCCCACACACTTCACGTGATCCAGTTATTTGCTGAATGTCTTGTCCTTCACAGTCTCCCTCCAGTCGCATATAGCCAGAAACTGTACCAAGTTAGAATTTGTTCTTGATATCAATTGAATATCTAAGCACTGAATATTGTCGCATATTAGTAATGTTTACATTTCAGTTATATAAACAACTAACTAACCTCCTGTTTATGCTATTTATTACCTATCATAAATAGCTAATACCTACCAACCTTAAGGCTTGCACATCCTAGAAACTGATTAACATGTTTTGTATATTTTAATATGCGAAATAAACATTGTATCCATATTGCATGCAATTTCGCTATGGGGTTAAAGCATATTTTCAAAATCAAAGAAGTTATATAGATTTGATCCCACACACTAAATTTGAATAATGCTACATTCATTAATCAATCCTTCCGGTTGACCCCCATTAGAAATGCCAAAACTCGGTAGCTTCGATTAAAAGCAATGTGACCTAGTTTAAATGCAATGTCATTGCTAGGTTAACAGTAGGGGAGACTGGGGTGCATTGGAACATTTTTTAGCTTTTTAGGAATATACCCCTTATTAGTAAAGACACATTAAAATGACTAATACTGCAGCTGAAAGTATTATTTAATGTATCAATAACAAGTTCTGAAACTATAACATAATTATAATTAGTTGAGTTAAATCATGTTTTCTTCCATTCTAAAAAGTGTCCCAATGTACCCCGTGACAGGGTGCACTGGGACACCCATTGAGGTGCAATGGGACATATGCTAATAAATATCTAACTGAAATGAATACACAAATAGCAAATGTTCCACACATATCTTGAATGAGTCCAGTATTGAACAAAATAGACCTTCAAACAAATTTGTGCTCTCATTTTGATGACAAGATTCGCTTGATTCATGATATAAGTGGCAAATTTACTAATGTCATGGCTTCAATCAATCAATAGTTCCGTCCTCTAGTCGAGGGTTGGATGCAATGGTTCTCCACTTGTCCCGATGGTGTGCTGTTCTGATAGACTGTGAATAATTCAAGCCTGTCCACTGTGAAATATTTGTAAACCATGATGTTCTTGGTCTCCCTCTCCCTCTGCTGCCATTCACCTTCCCTTCCAACAATGTACGGTATATTGAACTCTGACGAATGATGTGGCCAAAATAAATAAGTTTCTTTGTCTGTATAGTGGCAAACAAGCTTTTCTTATTTTTAATTTTTCTGAGAACTTCTTTGTTGGTGATCTTCTTTGTCCATGATATTTTCATCATCCTTCGATAAGTCCACATCTCAAATGCTGCTAAACGTTTGTACATTTTCTTAGAGATTGTCCATGTCTCTGCCCCATACATTAGAGTAGACCACACATAACACTGAAGAATACGCTTCCTTGTTTGTATTAATATCTTACTTGATGTTAACACTCTATACATTTTGGAGAATGTTGTTCGGGCTATTGTTATCCTTCTTTTAATTTCTTCCTCACATCTCCCATCATTTGTAATCTTTTGTCCGAGATATATGAATTCGGATACTTGTTCTATGTTTGTGCCATCTATGGTTATATTGACATTTGGTTTATCTGTCTTTTTACTTATAACCATTGTTTTGGTCTTCCTGGCATTCATCTTCATGTTGAATAGTATTCCAGCTTTATTGATTCTATTCACTATATCTTGTAGGTTTTTCTCACTGTCTGCTAGTATTACACTGTCATCGGCATATCTAAGATTGTTGACGTTCATGCCACCTATTGTCACTCCCTTGCAATCTTCAATGTGTCTGAAAATCATCTCTGTGTACAGGTTAAATAGACATGGTGACAATACACACCCCTGTCGAACTCCTCGTTTAATCATAACTTCATCCGATAGGCCCTGCTCCATTTTTATAAATGCACGTTGTGTCCAGTATAAGTTCACAATTAGTTTAATGTCTTTGCCATTGACACCAATATCTTGTAAACATTTGATTAACAGTTCATGATTGACTCGGTCAAAGGCCTTCTCATAGTCAATAAAGCAGGCATAAACATCCTGGTTCACTTCACAATAACGTTCACAAATCATTCTCATATTGAAAATCCCTTCACGTGTACCTCTTCCAGATATAAACCCAACTTAGTACGTTACTGATTTGTTCTTCAATTTTCTGTCTGTTTCTCAGTAAAATTATTTTCAGGATCATCTTCAACATATGACTCATCAGGCTTAGTGTTCTGTACTCAGTACACAATGTTGGTTTTAGCTTCTTTGGGAGTCGTACAAATATGGATTCATTCATATTCAATGGTATAAATCCAGTCTCATAGATCTCATTTACTAGCTTATGAATGATTTGAATCCCCACTTCATCTAGTCCTTTTATCATTTCTGATGTTATCTGGTCACTTCCAGGAGCCTTACCTGACTTTAGATCATTGATAGCCTTCTCAACCTCTGATACTAATATAATATTCCCATCAATTCCGTCAATTGTGGGTGGGTTCCCTCCGTCATCATTGTATAGTTCCTTTAAATATTCTTCCCATCTGGACTTTATTTCATCTTCTTCAAAGAGCATTTTGCCGTCTTTGTTCTTGATACATTTACTGCTTCTCTGTCTGTATCCTTGACCTGTTATCTCTTTCACTTTCTTGTGCATCTCTCTTGAACGATGTTGAGACTCAAGTTGTTCCACTACTTCACACTTCTTATTCCACCATTCATCTTTAGCTTTTTTGCATTCATCTTCTATTTCATTCTTCAGGTGTTTGTATTTAAGTGGATCAGTGGTTTTCACTTTCTTCCTTTCTGCCATCTTTTCTAGTATGGTTTGCGTCATCCATGATTGCTTTGTCTCTCGTTTTTTATTTGGTAACACCTCCTCTGCTGACTTGACCATGCTTTCTCTGAGAGCTTCCCATTCCATTTCAATGTTGTTATACTCTCTCTGAGGAGTTTCTTCATTCATCAGTACACTGAATTTGTTATGAACAGAGACATTATACTTAGTTCTGTATTTTGCATCTTTTAACATGTTCATATCCATTTGAATGTTGTTTTTAATTTTGTTCTGCTGTTTCAATTTCACTACCATACTGATTACTACTGGATTATGATCCGAACATATGTCAGCACCTGGATATGTCCTCGCCTGTTTGATACAATTTCGATATCGTTGGTTGACAAGAATGTAGTTCTTATGGCTTAACACCTAGAAATATTGACTTAATTCTAGATCAAAAAGAAACTGTTCTATAGAGCGCTTTGTACCAGGTGGGGCATTCTTTATCATGAAATCTCTGAAATTCACTCGCGGGAAGATGAGGAATGGTGGAATAGCATTTCACAATGCATTTACTGCACAGTTCACTGTAACAAGTGTTCACGTTCCGCAGATGTAACCTGTCTCACTTGCTTTGCTCCAGTTTCGGCAACAACATTGGGAGACCTATGGACAGTTGTATGCCCAGTCTCATCTGCATTATAAATCGACCTGGCTTCAAATTTATAACAAATCATGACGTCTTCCAAATTGGCAAAGAAGTCGCCAACATTTTTCCTGTTGAAGCTAGTTGCTCTGCCGAGACTTGTTACTTCCGGTTTCCTCACAGAAAGGTATGGCTGCCTTAGCATAAAACCATAAAACCAATCACTTCCTGTTATTTGGTTTACTTCCCATCCATGTGGTGTTTTCTTGTTGTTCTTTCTGCCAAACTGGAATGCTAACTTTCTGGTCTCTACTGTAGTTAGACCGTGATGGTGCTTAGAAGCAGTTAATAAATAGTCCTGCAATTGCCCTTCTTCCATCTCATCAATTCTTATTCTTGTAATTTGGCTTGAAATCCATGTTATCGAGGCGTTTTGTCTCTGCATTTGTCACATAGCGTTGGAGTGTGGACTTTGAATTATTAAGTGTCTTTGCCGTATCTCGGATTGACTGGCCATCTTTAACTGCCTGGACAGCTCTTCTCATATCTTCAGATGGTTGTCCATGTGTCTGTTTTTCGTTTTCTGCTAAGTACCATTATTGATCCTGAAACCGAAATGCAACAGATTGTAAAAACATACGGATTTTCGGTTCGGAATTATGCATTGGCAGAGAGCAGTATTATTCTTGGGCGACGGAGTGGGGAGAAGGTTATGTAATCTAAAAGCAATGATGCCCCACTCACATTATGACATGATATAAGCTATGTGAAATATATGTTCATACATGATGTCTAGGAGTAGTGAAGAGATGTTCTTATATGAGAAACAGTTCAGGTTTGGTGAAATGTTCCTCTATGCATTCATAAAGAATGCAATTAGAGAAAAAGGACATTTTTAATATATATATATATATTTGTAACTGTTTGCAACTACCTGTTACCATGGTGCTGATGGGCCAGCACACCAGCCTAATCTGCATAATCACTGAGACACCACCTGCAGCTGGGTTGAGTGACCGCCACCCCTACTGGGGGGTGCCACCCTCCTAGGCTGTGGGGGGTGCCTGATTGGCTGGCTGTGGGATGTCCAGTCACCCCCTCCCCTCTTGGCCCTCAGCACACACTAGACTCACTTGAATATTAATTATGCAAAACCACTGCTCCAGTCACACTGGACAGCGGCACTCTACTCCTGACTCTTGATTGAGACAGACCTACTCTAGGGCAGGACCCCAGACACTCTGTCTGATGCTAGCAAAATTCACATATCTAAATTGAGTTGAGTGCAACAACCATGGGACTCCGGTTCCATGGGCTGTAGCCACTGATTCTGAGGCAGACTATAGAGGCAACGAGATTCTGGGTGGGCAGAAGGTAAGGGGTTAGAGTGATAGGTCACTGATAAGTGATCAGGAGTTGATGCCAATAAAGCACAACATCCTCACTGTCTATCCTTGTGACTTGTCTTCCTTTCTTCCTTATGCATGGTTAATGAGTTGTTAGTATTGGTTTGAATAGCGGCATCACAGGTGAAATGAAGGGGGAAGAGTTTATGGTATTCTCAGGTGTTCATGACGGCCGGGCACCCATAAATATTATAAGGAGTCAGTAAAGTCTTAGAATAGTGCACTTTATTTATTTTAAAAAAACAATAAGGGTCTGACTCGCATATTATATCACCTTATTTTAAAACAAAATGTATTGATCTAGTTGGCATATTGCTACAACCACTATAGTATAATACAATGTAATAAATGTGAAAATAAAACACTCAATTAAATGATTGAAGACTAAATACCACTATTTATCTATGGGGTGCATTGGGACGGTGTCCCAATGTACCCCAATGGGAGTGTCCCAGTGCACCCCATTTGACCAAGGTATGCTTACATCCAAGTATACACATTATATACATTACATGTGGGCTAATTATGGCAACAACGTATTCCTTTGATAAGCATAATTTACCTGCACTTAGAGAACAGTTTTGTTCTTCAGTGGTTTAAGCACTAATAGCTGCAACCCATAACCCTAAATGTTTAGTAAAAGTACATGAAAATAGACATAATACTTACAATTTCTGTTCAGTAGCTCCTTTGTCTTGAATTAAAGATGGAGTGGCTTGGGGGAATCCCAGCATGCTATTGATGAGGTCACAGAGAATTCCATGACGTTAATATTGCTACTAGAGGCTGGTGTCCCAATGCACCCCAGGTCCCAATGCACCCCAGTCTCCCATAAGGTACAGCCGGTTACAATGGTCACACTAATATTGTTTGTATAAAATGGGTGAACCCAATTCAAAACTAAAGGATTACGCAATTTTAAGTTTTCAATGAAACTATTATTTGATGCGCGAGAAGGAAGAAAGCAGAGGCGGGGGTGGGAAAAGAGACGTTTTATTCACGCCTCAATGACATACAGGGCAAACGGTGTATCAATGAAGTAAATAAGTCAAATGCACAGTGTAAGGTAATAAGCAAATGTATCAATGAAGTAAATAAGTCAGATGCACAGCGTAAGGTAATAAGGAAAGTAATGTCAAAAGTTCATGGTGTCAAATGGTAGCAGAGAGGTATATAAGAGTTCATGTGGTGTCAATGTCAGTGGAGTGAGGGGGTGCCGAGGAGCCCTCCACCGCAGAGGGGGGAGGGTAGAGGAGGGAGAGTTGGGTGGGTGGGTGGAGAAGAAGAAGGGGCAGAGAGCTGGAAGGCGGCTGGAGGCTGAGTGCCTGAGGGAGGCCGGCGGGCGGCCTTATAAGGGGGGAAGTGAGCAGAGGCAGGAGGGGGGGGAGTCGCTCAGGGCCGGGGGGAGGTGAGCAGTGGCAGGGGTGAGTCGCTCAGGGGCGGAGGGAGGTGAGCAGTGGCAGGAGGGGGGGGTGAGTCGCTCAGGGGGGGAAGTGAGCGCGGTCGGGCGAGGTGAGAAGGCAGCGCGACACGCGGGGCGGGGGAGGGTCTCTCCCTTCCCTCGCATCAAACGTAATGCTTCGCATTACGACCGATGCGCGAGAAGGAAGAAAGCAGAGGCGGGGGTGGGAAAAGAGACGTTTTATTCACGCCTCAATGAATACAGGGCAAACAGTGTATCAATGAAGTAAATAAGTCAAATGCACAGTGTAAGGTAATAAGCAAATGTATCAATGAAGTAAATAAGTCACATGCACAGCGTAAGGTAATAAGGAAAGTAATGTCAAAAGTTCATGGTGTCAAATGGTAGCAGAGAGGTATATAAGAGTTCATGTGGTGTCAATGTCAGTGGAGTGAGGGGGTGCCGAGGAGCCCTCCACCAAAAGTAGGAGAGGGCTCGAGGCGCGCCCGAGGCGGGGGTCAGGTTCCCTCTGGGGGCGGCGAGTGTCCGTGGCCTGTGTCGGCAGGGAGCGGGCGGCCCAAAAAAGAGAGGAGGCCCGCTCCTTGGCGAGATCCGGTGAGGAGGTCCGACGAGTGTCGAGGAGGGGGGCAGCGAAGTCCTCAGGGCTGGGCGGGGTGGCGGTCGGGGGCGGGTCCGGTGGGTCGATGAAGGCGGTGTCGTGGGGGTCCACGACTGAGACGTCTACGTCGGTGAGGCTGGGCTGGGCTGTGGCCTGAGGCGTGAGGCGTGAGGCGTGAGGCGTGAGGCCCGAGGTGATGGTCCCCGGGTGAGGCTGGGCGGCGCTGCGGTCGGTGGTCGCTGGGAGGATGTCGGTGGACGGCGGGGTCGGTACGGTCGGCGGCTGGGGTCCTGGCAGAGGGTTCCTCGTGAGGCTGGGCTGGGCTGTGGACTGAGGTGTGATGCCCGAGGTGGTGATCCCCGGCTGAGACTGGGCGGCGCTGCGATCGGTGGTCGCTGGGAGGTTGTCGGGGGGAGGTGCGGGGCTGTCGGCAGTGGTGAAGGTGGGGCGCCGGAAGGGGCCCCCCGGGCCGGCCGGGGGGCGGCCGGCGAATCAAAAATCCGCCGAGGTGGAGGGGGGGGTGTGGCGCTCCCGGGTCTGCTTCGTGATGCAGTCGGCCTCGCTGTGCATGGTGAAGACGCGCCTCACGTTGGCGCAATACGCGCAGACGTGACGGCGTCTGTCTCCCGCCTCCCCGTGGGCCCCCCCGAGGTGGGCCCGATCGCAGGAGGCGGGGGCGCGGTTCCAGGCCGGGCAGGGCGTCCCGTGCATCTCCCTATCGTAGGCGGTGCGGGGGTCGGCGTGGGCTCGGGGGAGGTGTGCGGCTCGCTGGAGGGAGTCGAGTGGGCGGGCGGCGGTGGCGTGGTCCTCGGGCAGCGTGGCCAGGGACTCTAGCCTAAGTAGGTTGATGGCTACCGGGTCGTGCCACCCGTGGGGGAGGGTCCCGTCCGCGATGGCAGTAAAGACACTCTCTGAGTACCGGCGGACGGTACCCCACGGGTAAATCAGGTTGTCGCGGCAGACCGCGAGGAGGTGGTGGTGGAGTCCCTTGGTGGAGTGGGAGGGGAAGTCGGGGTGGTCAAGGAGGGTGAGGATGGCTAAGACGTATTCCTCCCTCGTAGCTTCCCCTCGTTTCACCGACTTCCTCTCTGCCCCCCGTTTCACGAGGTCAGAGGGGAACACATAGTTGGCAGGAATACCTTGTCGCCTCGTGGAGTGACGGGCCTCGGCGGAGGCCAGTATTTCCCGGACAGCGTCGGCCGCGGAAGAGGGGCTGTGCCGGGTGAAGTCCTCCTGGTAGGCCGGGGAGGTGGCGTGCGGGGCCTGGGAGTCGAGGTGGTGGTAGCGCTCGTATTCCGGGTGGGGCTCCCCGGGCAGGGTCGCGTGAGGCGGCGGCGGGGGGCGCTCCGTGATGGCGCTGCGCGCCCGAGGCGTAGGGGCTGCTTGCTGTCTTGAGGCGGGCGTCGGGCGGTCTGGCACGGGGCGAGCTTCCCCGAGGGCGAGGGCGTCGATCCGGGCGTGGATGTCCGCCGTGGCCTGGCGTGCGTCGGCCGCGGACTGCCGCGCGTCGGCTGCGGACTGTCGCTGGTCGAGCTGTATCCGCTGCATCGCCTCCAGTAGGGCTGAGATCTGGGAGCCCGAGCCGCGGTCCGAGGGCGCCTCGGGTGTCGCCGGGGCGGAGACCGGTGACTCCTCCCGGCGCGGCGTCGCGGCAGGCCCCGGTGTCCGAGGGGCAGCCCGGGAGCTCTTGCGTCCACGGCCCTTTCCTCGAGGCATTGTCTGTGGTTGGAGTTGGGCAGCGGTCCGAGGTGGAAAGTCCGAGGTGGAAAGTCCGAGGTGGAAAGTCCAATGCAGAAAAAAGAAGAAGAAGGGGCAGAGAGCTGGAAGGCGGCTGGAGGCTGAGTGCCTGAGGGAGGCCGGCGGGCGGCCTTATAAGGGGGGAAGTGAGCAGAGGCAGGAGGGGGGTGAGTCGCTCAGGGCCGGGGGGAGGTGAGCAGTGGCAGGGGTGAGTCGCTCAGGGGCGGAGGGAGGTGAGCAGTGGCAGGAGGGGGGGGTGAGTCGCTCAGGGGGGGAAGTGAGCGCGGTCGGGCGAGGTGAGAAGGCAGCGCGACACGCGGGGGGGGGGAGGGTCTCTCCCTTCCCTCGCATCAAACGTAATGCTTCGCATTACGACCAATCAAATGTGGCTCACAAGAGTTAAGCTAGAGAAGAGGTAATGCATAATTTGTACTTTTCTGCATTGACTGCTATAGTATTATCGGTTTTCAATGCCCTACCATGTGAAAACAATTTTATAATGTACAGATTGTTTTCATATCATTTTGAGCGTCTTTCCGATGACATGACACCTCCTACCTCAGGACAACATTGGTCCGGACGGAGAGCTGGTCTTCGCAAACTGTATGGGAAGTTAAGCCAGTTTACAGCAGCTATGCTTACCTTCTAATGTGTTTACTTCGACAGCACTTTCAGTAACAACTGGTTTCATCCTGACTATAAATGAAAACATCAACTCGTAAGTATGCTAAACTTCAACAATGTCTTGCCAATATTTGGAATGGTTTTAGATGGGGGGAAAATAGTGTGACATGGGCAATGATGAAAATATCACAATGGCTATTGGTCTGAATTAAGCAAACAGCAATTTACTGCATTTACAAGTGGTCCTCGGTCTGCCATTGTTTGTGGGTACCAACATACATATTGCATGGACACTGAGCTATTCAAAACCACTAACACCTAACCACGAAACTTAATGAAATATACAAAATAACAATTTTAATCCACACTATAACGCTCGGCTTCCCGTCTCGTGAATTATAGATTTTTTTCAGACCATTGACAATATTGCCAACATCTAAGACTTACATCTATAGGGAAATTCATATTCATTAAAATTCTAATTAGCAATAACTACTGATCAATTTGGGGATTTTAGTTCGATTTCACAGAGAAAGCTTAGCATTCTATAATGTATATATATGTGATGTACAACGCATTATGCAAGCATAAAGATATGTAAGGGAATTATTACCATGGAATACTTTGTCACAAACTAAAATCTCTGGGCATAGGAGGAAAACTGGGAAGCTGGATACATAACTTCCTCAAGGGCAGAACACAAGCAGTCAATATAAATGGAGCTAAATCTATACTTCTGGATGTCCTCAGTAGTGTACCGCAAGGAACTGTACTAAGACCAATTCTCTTCCTAATCCTCCTAATCGACATCAATGGGAATATATCCAGCAATGTCTCGTCTTTTGCCGATGACACTAGAATCTCACATAGAATAACATCAGAAGAAGACGTAGCACGACTCCAATTTGACCTACAAATAGTATGAGTGCCAACAAGAAAACAACATGCTCTTCAACGAGAAAAAGTTTGAATTACTCAGATATGGAAAAAACCAAGACATCAAAGACACCACCACCTACACTGGCCCTCTCAAAAATCAAATTGGAGAAACAATGCGTACGGGACCTAGGTATTATGATTAATAATACTTTGACATTCACTGACCACATCACAAAAGTATGCAATAAATCAAATCAAATGTGTGGATGGATCCAACGTACCTTTAAGACACGGAACCAAGAAACCATGCAAACACTTTGGAACAGTCTAGTCCAACCACATCTGGACTATTGTAGCCAGCTCTGAGCTCCACACAAAATTGGAGAAATGCAACAAGTAGAAAAAGTACAAAGAAAATACACCAGTAAAATCCCCACTCTATCTGAACACAACTACTGGAACAGACTCTAACTACTCAAAATTAACTCACAAGAAAGAAGAATGGAAAGGTACAGAATCATATATATCTGGAAAATAATAGAAGGAAAAGTGCCCAACCCAGGAATAAAATACCCTATATCTCAAAGGAAGGGATGACTCTGTAGGATTCCAAAAATAGAGTCACAAGCTAGCTGTGCGATCAAAACAATCAGAGAAGGAAGCTTCATGGTGCGTGGACCAAACCTCTTCAATAGCATGCCACAAGACATAAGAAACAAGACACTACAGCACAGACAGCTTCAAACACAAACGGGACAAATATCTCCGAACCATCCCAGATCTACCAAGAATCCCAGGATATACCAACCTGACAATAATGGACACCAACTCATTGCTGGAAATGACAAAGCTGCTAGCAATGACCACTGCATCCATACTAGATGACCAAGGCGGAGTCAACAACCTGGCCTGAGCACCACATGCTCGAACTGAACTAAACTAAACTAATCATATTCCATAAGACCCAACACTGTACCGGTGGTGCCACCTGCAGCCTCCTTGCCTCCACCTGATGTAGACCAATGTGTCGCACTGGAGGTTTATATATATATATATATATATATATATATATATATATATATATACCCCTTGACCTTGCAGGGAGAAATAGTTTCCTCCCCCAGAGAGTGCCGCTAGTAACTTGCAAAGCCAGCAGCACTTACTTTACAAGCAGCTTTTATTAAATGTACAACCGCACAAAATAACATCACTCTCACAGCCCAAAGCTAAATGAAAGCAGTCTTTGTCGCATTGCGACTGACAGCATGGTGATGATGATGATGATATACCTTGACATACGTTACTATCGCAGCCGAGAAATGAACATGAGGGTTGAATGAGTCCAATCGGTATAGCTTGACAACAGATACTTTCAACCTTGATTAAGCCCTAAATAACTGCAGAAAGTAGGTTGTTCCAAATATACATGTTTGATTATGATAATGGTGAATAAGTAAAGTTGTGTTATTCACGTTACTGCCCCTTTTAGGTACATGTCACAAATGACTTACTTTCAGGGAGCTTCTTGAAATAAGCAGAAATATCCAACCCCTGTATGTTAATAGGGGTCTGACACATTTTCACTTTCAAGTGACATGGTGGGAATGGGAAGTTCTTTTCAGCTGGTAGAATGTAGAGAAATCCTTTACAGGCGTCCATCTTGTCACACTTGTTCCCACATCCTTCACGTAAGCCACTAATTTGTTTCAGGTCATGTCCAGCACAGTCCCCTTTCAGGCGCACATAGCCAGTAACTGTCAGAAGTAAAAATTGGTTCCTAATATCAATATGAATACCACACATGCTGCATTATTTTGCGCAACAAAAGATGCATTATTACACCTTAATAGATGAAAGATTCTCAATGTAAATTAACGCTTCTATTCTAGCACCATGTAGTATATATGAGTGAGTATAATTTATAAATCAATAAGGCAAATATATAATCTTATAATTTATATTAAATATCTGAACTTAAATTAGAATGGAAATGATTTCCAGAATCTAGAATGTTTCGAAAGAATTTAGTACTCATAGTAAATTGCACATCAGGAAGTTGCTCAGAGATAACAAAATAAAAACTACCTGAAACTAGCATGAAATGTTAACTGCCAGAAAAGTCCAAGCATTCGAACTATCTCTATGTTGTTGGAATTAAGGCTCCTTTATCATTCACTCAATCTAATAATTATATTATTATTTTCTGATCTTATATCAAAATCTATATTATCTATATCATGGGCTCGCCAAACGATTTGGGTGCTTGCTTCCCATGTGGCAGGTGATGGGACTTAAACTTGGGCAAGTCAAACCAATGACTGAAGATTGATACTTGTATCTAACTAGGATAGGGAAAGTATTAGTGGGATAAGGAAGATCAATTGGTGTTCTATGTGGCGGAGTGGTTACAGTGTCTGACTTTTTTCTAGGTCAGAGTCCAAATCTGAACGGCAGTGGTTCGATTCCCCATGCCATCACCTCTGCCAATTTGGATTTCCACCTCTGTGTATAAATTATAGCGTCATCAAAGGCCCGTTGCTCTCATACCATATCTATGTGGTGTAGGTAAAACAATCCCTTGGGTCGGTAAAGGGTAGGCTCTGGTTTTCTATCGACCAACTGTCTAATGGTGAAAACAAGTCTATTCAGACTTATCCATGATAGACAGTATACAACTTCAAGAAATTGGCTCTTTTTTTTCTAATTTTCAGTGATTGAAATTGTCCTGCTTTATAAATGAATGCAATAGCAAAAAAGAAAACGGTAGTTAGATATCCTTAATACACTGAGCAATATATATTTGTTTAATTTGTAAAATTATGGAATATTAAAATACTGATTATATTCCTAGTGCATGCCAACCTATTTCAAACCTGATTCAGACAGAGGAAGCCTGAGACGTGGGTGGGAAGAAACATGGGGGTTTATTAGTCAAGATAATTTTTAGGCAGTTACAAATATTTTTTCAGCATAGAATGTCAATCGAGTTCTTCAATGTCCACAGATGGTGTGAGTGTGAGAACCTGGGAACCCGAGGTAGGCCCGCGAGCTGAACCCCACGAAGTGGCGTTAAAAAGAGGGTGGGAGGGCGTGGTAAACTGAATCCTGCCGAGATTTGTGAGGCCGCTTGGTGGCGTGGCTCTGAGGCTTCCCCCACCGGATCAACCACAATTAGAAATTATGAGTCGATTCGGACAGCCGAAGCCTGAGACGTGGGTGGGAAGAAACATGGGGGTTTATTAGTCAAGATAATCTTTAAGCGGTTACAAGTATTTTCTCAGTATATAATGTAAATCGAGTTCTTCAATGTCCACGGATGGTGTGAGTGGGAAAACCGGGGAACCCAAGGTAGGCCCGCGAGCCGACCCAAAGCACAAAGCCAAGGCTCTCGGGGCTTCCGCGGTTACAACCTTGGGGACGTATGTGTGTACTGAATCAGATTCCCAGGTTCCCTGGGCCATCATGGCTGAGAGGTCGACCGCTTGTGGGAGCACGCCTGGGCTGCGCCCCTGCGAAGCCCTGTAGAGTAGCTGGACGCCTCTGGGACCCTGGCACGCCCGAGGGCGGTACACAGCATCATGGTTAGGTCGGTTGTGATCAATGGGGTCCCTGTGCATGCCAGGAAGGCTGGGGCGTCCGAGGGGGCCGGCACCTGGGCCACTGCTTGGCGCCAAGCTCGAATGGGACACATGGGGGAGCCCGGTAGGTCGGAGACAAACAAGGAGACAGCTTGGGAGGGGTGGCGGATGGTCTTGGACGATGTTATCTGGATGCGAAGGCCGCCGGTTAGCTGAAGGTGAAATAGGCAATGACGATGGCTGCCCAATGTGAAAGTACGACGTCTGAACACTTTGACTTCTGGATACTGAATGGTTTATTCACGGCCTAGGGCACGTTTGACCCGCCGGCTAAACTTTCCATGACGTCATCTCATTTGCATATATCTTTGTCTCAACCTCTGCATCTCGTTAGCATATATTAACCACACAACTGTACGTCTATTACGCATATATCACATCCCCCCCTCAAAGTATTTCTGAAACATGAAATATTTCAAAATAACAATGCCAAGAACAACATAGTAATCGACGAATGCACAATAACATATATGTGTACTTAACTTAAACACCAGTCCTTGCAATGTCCGAGCGCTCAATGCACTTAAGTCCACAATGTCCGGCCATAAGCCTGACGTCATAAAGTGTCCATCAATATCATACAATAGTGTCAAGCTGAAACACAACTTAAACCTACATGCACATCCTATACGTGTACACACTCACACTACACTGACCCACTACAGGTCTAACCTGCTCGCCGGCCTTATCAGCCCACCTGACCTACTTAGATTAGCTGCACTGTTTACATTCGGCACTGACGCTGACCCAGTTCGCGTCTGCACGACAGGTTCAGGTCGCCCCCCCACAGGCGCCCTGATAATCTGAACCCGGTTACGATACAACATGTTACCCGACTCTTCAAAATTTGATATTCTCTCCCAGAAACACCTGTTCGTCCCAAAATAACCCCTTTTTTTGTACTTTATATTATCCCCGACTTTCATAGGCTTATGCGGCTTACCACACTTTCGGTCATGAAACGCTTTCTGACTTCGCTGCCGTTTAGCTGTCTGTCTCTCCTTTGGATTTTGCGTTTCGGGCACCAAAATTTCCTCCGCCATAGGCAACCTGCCCCTCAACCGTCTGCTCATGAGCAGCTGAGCCGGAGACGCATTCAGGACGGGCAACGGAGTATTCCGATAATTTAGCAAAGCTAACTGAAAATCAGACCCAGTTTTCTCGCACTTCTTTAACATGTCCTTGACTGTCTGCACAAACCGTTCTACTTGCCCGTTGCTACGGCTCGGAGCCGCTCGTTGTGTTCCTCAACCATTGACACATATACCAAAATATCGTCCGTGACTATCCCAATACTGGGTATATCGCCCATGACACAGTGCATTTCCTGAATAAAAATGTCACCGGCGGTTTTGATACCAAAAGGCAAACGGGTGTACCTGTACCGGCCCCACGGAGTATTGAACGTGCACAAACGTGAACTTTCGTTATCTAATTCTATCTGCCAATACCCGGTCTTTGCATCTAGAACTGAAAAATACTTTGCATCTGCCGTTTTGGCAATAATTTCATCAATCGTTTTAGTCGGGAAAGGCCCTCTCTTTATCGCCTTGTTCAACTTAGTCGGATCCAGATAAATCCTAATCTTGTTTGTTTTTTTGACAATAGTTATAGAATTAACCCACTCGGTAGGTTCATCTTGTTCAACTATAACACCTAACTCAACCATGCGATCAAGCTCACTGTGTACCTTGCCCTGAATGGCAAACGGAATCCGTCTAGGCGGATCAATGACAGGTTGAACAGATCTATCAGCATGAATGACAGCATTTGCCATAATCAACCCCAAACCCTGAAATACATCTTTGTATTCGCTTACCAGCGTCGACACGGGAATGTTCGTCGGCTCGGAAATGTTCGTTGGCACAGCACAGTGCACCTCATCCACCCGCACCAGCAGGTTCAACGTCACACAAGCCTGCTTTCCCAAAATAGGCTGGCAATCCGGCACCACCTGGAACTTGAGCACTGTATCATTGACGTCCAGCAGTGCCTCCCCTCCCCGTCAGGCGTGATCCGGTGACCGGAGAACGTCACCAATGAACACCTGGTGTTCGTCAGCCGCCCCGGAGCAACTCTGTCGAAGACGTACCTCGGCAGCACGTTCGCCTCCGAACCGGTGTCGAGCTTGAACTTGACAGGACAACCGTTCACCCGAACGATCGCATGCCACAGCTTGGCATCCCGACCAGCACCGCGGTCGACGGCACCGATGAAGAGATCCGTTGCCAGGACGTTCACTTCCGCTGGATCCGGGTCTTGCTCAGCATTATGAGGGTCGGGCTCTTCCATGGTAAGCTTGTTGACCCTGCCCAGCCTGCTCCTGCAGACCTTACCGAAGTGCCCGATCTTCTTACAGGCTACACAAGCCTTTCCTTTCGCTGGGCAGACTCCCCGGCGGTGTTCATATCCACAGTTCTGGCAGCGGATCTTGAACTCTCCCGCACCGCCGGTGTTCCAAGATGGCGATTTCCAAGATGGCGTCGCCGATGACCGAACCACCGGTGCACCGGTACGCGCATTAACATAGTTACATATGAAATCAATTTTCTTACTTTCCACGTCTGATTTGGTGTCCTCCAACAGCGCAGAGCTAAACTCACTCATCTCACATATACTAACACATTTTCCCAACGTTAACTCCGTAGTTTGCAGCAGCTTGTTCCGTAAATTCACATTCTTTACGCCAGCCACAATCCGATCGCGCAACAGCGATTCTTCCACCGTACCATACTCACAATCCTTCACTTTGTCTCTCAATGCCGTTATATATGTAGCCATATTTTCTGACGCCTGATTGTGTGAATTAAACTTATATCGTGTGATAATGATACTGTATTTACCGACACAATAAACCCTAAACGCCTCCGTAAGCGGCACGATCTTATCTTGATCAGCGAGAGCGATATCCATATTGGCGAAGACCTTTTGCGCCTCCTCGCCGGCTACGTGAAGAAAGCTGCAGCATTGCACTCGTTCCGTCTTCAACACGACCCCTGCCGCCGTAGCATAAATATCATATGCTCTGATCCATGTTTTCCAGTTCGATCTCGCATTGTGGCCGAGGACAAGCTGACCAGGAGGCCGCAAACCCGGCAACGTATTAGCGGGCGGCATTCTTCCTCATCTGACACCATGTGAAAGTACGACGTCTGAACACCTTGACTTCTGGATACTGAATGGTTTATTCACAGCCTAGGGAACGCTTGATCCGCCGGCTAAACTTTCCATGACGTCATCTCATTTGCATATCTCTTTGTCTCAACCTCTGCATCTCGTTAGCATATATTAACCACACAACTGTACGTCTATTACGCATATATCACACCCAAGGGGCGACTCCCAAGTGTCCCCTGGAGCAGACATGCTCAAAGATGTGTGGCATCATGTCGGGGTGATTGCGGGCGCCCGCCTGACAGGGGCGCCCTTCTGGACCTTCTCCTTGAAGGGGACGTCAAAGGGGGTGGCATCCCCCCCCCCATGCCTCCCGGACCCAGGAGGCCGTGGGCCGGCCCGGGGCCTTGTAGTTTGCGGGGAAACCAAACTACAGGTGGTCAGGGCAGCAAGTCTCCGTGGCCTCCCAGCAGTTCCCGCCATGCAGGAATGTTCAGGCCTGAAGGGACGGGCACTCGGGCGGCCAAGTAGTTAGGAAGGGCCGTGTGCCAGGTGGCGGTGTAAGCCACTGCATAGTCCAGGTACTCGGCCCACTTTTTTCCGGACAGTTGTGGCCAGAAGCTGTCTAACATGTCCCTATACTCCATCGGGAATGGGCCACACACTGGCGCGGCCAGCAGTGTATCCTGCAATGCGTGGTCCAGAACCTGGGCGGTTGGCTCGTCCGTGTTGTGTTGGGTTAGGTCGTATCCGGGGTTCTGGTCGATCACGTCACAGCTCGCATGCCCCTACAGGGCCGCCCGCCTTCGGGGTGGAGGCTGCACTGGCATATTGCGCGAACATGTCGTATGACGGCGTGTTAGGGAGCGCATGGGCGTGTGCGGGATCATTGCCTTTGTTTACTTTCGGGGTGGCGCGGGCACCGACTTAAGTGGGTGGCGTGATCGTCACGGGGCTGCCGCTGTGGGCAGGTGCTGGGGTTGGTATTACCGGCTCGGCGAGGGGGTGGAATGACCGGCCGGGGCACTAAAAATCCATTGTCGATCTCTTACTGGGTCGATCTCTGGACTTTGAGTAGCAGCTTGCCTCCGTGTGGTTTGTTACAATCCTCCTTACGTTTGCACAGTAGCCGCAGTCGTGCGCCAGTTTCTGTTGCCCCGTGCAGTGTGACTCTCCTTTAGCTGCTTTGTCACACATCACAGGGTCTTTGTTCCAGGCAGGGCAGGGGGCACCCATTGCTGCCTTGTCATAATGGTTGCAGGGGTCGCTCCCGGTTTTGTTTTGTTTACTTTGTTGTGGGTCGGCCGCGGCTGCGGTCGTGCCCATGCTGGAGGTGTGTCCAGCCATTGCAATAACCTCCAGCAGTATGGCGTTGATGGCTGCCGTATCCCTCCAGCCGTCGGGCAAGCGGCCATCGGCTATCCTTGTGAAGATCTCCTCGAAGTATCTTCGCACCACGGTCCAGGCTATTGTGCAATTGTCCTGCACCACCAGCTCCTGAAGGCTTGACATGGCCGGGAGGGCGCTAGATGGGAATGTGCGCTGGCTCTCGAGGTGCTTCAGGCCCAACACATATTCCTCGCGGGTTGCCTCCCCCTTCTTTATTGATTTCCCCTCATCCCCTCTCTCGACAGAGTGGTAAGGGAAAAGATATTTTGTCAAAATGCCTTTTTTGCGGTGGTGGCCTTGCCGCCCGCCACCGCGACGATGAGACGGACGGCCTCTTCTGCCTTGGCCGTATGCGTCCTCGCCGGTTCGGTGTTGTCGGCGTCCTGCTGTCTCGCGTCCGAGGGAGCATCCCCGGCTGTCCCGGCTGCCTCGGCGGTCATGATCCCGGTATTCCTGGCACGGGCCTGGCGAAGGGGACAGTGAGGACCAGAGGCTGAGCTGGCTTGAGTGGGTGTCCCGGCTCGCCTTTGAGTGTGTGCGGCCTCGTGGCGTGTTTGGTGCGGGCGATCTGGGTGATAGTGTCCTGGCGCGGTGATGGTGGGGCCTGTCGCCGGCCCGGGCCGCATGTTGTGTTGGTGGCATGGGTGGGGTGGGTGGTGCGCGTATGTTGTCCCGGTGGCGCATGCTTTTGGTGGCGGCAGTGAGGCTGGCGGTGGCTTCCGCGAGCACCTTCTGTTGGTCGGCGAGGGCCTGGCACTGTTGGGATGCGTGGAGTTCCAGCTTGCCCCAGCGTCGCTCGATGGCATCGATTGACGCCTGCATTTTTGCCATGCCATCGCTTTGCTTTACTTTTGCTGATGGTTTTCTTAGGCCTGGCCGATTTCCTGGGTTGGGCTGGCGTTGTCACCGGTGTAACGGTCCGGTCGCCATCTTGGGTATCCAGTGAGTTGCTCAGCTCGGCTGTGGCCGCTGCTTGTGTCTTCTTTGTGGTGTGTTTGACGAGGCGGCTCCGCAGGTGTGTTACTCTGCAGATTCGTTGCATGTTGCTGTTTGACGTGAGTTGATATTTCCTGGGTTTTATCTGATTTGACGTGGGTGAGCATGGGGGGGGAGACGTAGGAAGTCTGTGGGTAAACTGAATCCTGCCAAGATTTGGGTACGAATGCAGGTCACAGGGGGGTGGGGGGGGGGGGGGGGGGGGGGGTTTAGAGGAGAGGTGTGGAAGCCGCTTAGTGGCGTGGCTCTGAGGCTTCCCCTACCGGTTCAACCACAATTCAAAATTATGAGCCAATTTCAAACAAGTTCATCGTCCTGTGCTGTATTTTAAAATTGAATTCTCCTCTAAAAGCATAAAATATTCTAAATCAAACCACTTATCTGGATTTGAACCTACACACCCAACTTAGGTACTGGTGCACTTATTAAGTAATTCTTTCTACATAAGACATTGTACTAAGTCAATTTCATAGAAGTTACTTCTGAAGCCTACGGGATCAGAGTTTTGGCAAGGACTCCAAAATTAAATTTGCTTGTTTACACTTCAAATAACTCCAAAGTTAGTCAGTTTAATTCAAACTTACTTCAAACTAAAGTTAGATTGATTATAACGATCATGCCAATATATTTATATCAGAAAATGACAAAAACTCAGAACCATCGGACTATGCAACTTTAATATTTTATTATGCCATTAGAATTGTCATTTAACCTGGCTTGAAAGAATTAAGAAACAGGAGACGTAATATACACTTTAGAAAGTCCACTGCATTGAATATATGGAGGTAAAATACAATAGTTAATGAACTGCAGTCTCACCTTCCAAAGGGCTAAGTTCAGTAGCATCTTGAGGATCTTGTGAAGACATGAAAATAAATGAAACGATGTATGGGAAAGATCTTATGTCTAGACAACTATTTACGCAATAGAGAACACATAATATATGCAACATTATTTTTATTTCTAGCATATTGCAATAAAAAACCATTAAATATTCATAATATAATAAGAGACATGTGGAAAAGCTGGAAACTACTGGAACATGGAATGCACCACTTGGTGTTAAAATCAGCGTAACCGGAACGGCAAGGTTTGGGTCCCTTTAAAACAGTGGATGTGCCTGACACATTATTGCGCAACCAGACAATCGCAACCTCTTGATACGCTCGATGAGGTTTCTCCTCATTGCTACATTGAATGGCAATTTGAATGAATAATAATGTCTTCTCTGCATTTATTGCAATCACTTACTTGATGAGGCAACCTTGAAATAAGCCGAAATATCCAATCCCTGTAGATTTACGGGGGTCTCACACATTTCCTTCTTTAAGTAGCATGGAGGGTGTAGAAACTTCTTCTCGGCTGGGAGAATGTAGAGATATCCAGCGCAGTAATCTAGTTTGTCGCATTCTCTCCCACACACTTCTCGTGAACCAGTTATTTGTTTTATGTCATGCCCTGCACAGTCTCCCTCCAGTCGCATGTAGCCAGCAACTGTCACAAATTTGAATTTGTTCTTACTATCAATTGAATATGAGGAATACTGCAGTTTATTGCTTAACAGAGATTAAATTGATAAGGCAAGTGGAGTGCTAAATAGGTCACAAAATATTCTATGGCTTTTACTTTAATGGGGACTAGTGTTCATGTGGGTTCAGATCTAAATGTCCATGTAACAGCTCATGGAGTTCTGATTTGCAGAACCATGTCTCCAAAACAAGGCAGCCTGGTAGTAATTTGAATTCATTAAATGTCTAGTGTGTAAAATCCCTGAAAGCACTATCAAATAGACCCCAGACGAGTGAAGATTCCTAAGATAGGACCCGTCATTTCTCTTGGTTATAATCTTTGTTTTAAGGCGCCCTCTTTCTTATCTTTATACACACTATATATAGGAGGCTTTCATTCTATACCACTTCCAATCAGACATGGTGGCTAAATAGGTAAGAGTGCTAGCTTCCCAAGCGGAAGGTCTGGGATTTGAATGCCAGCCGAATCAAATCGATGACTTACAACATTGATACTTGTTACTACTACCTAGCCTGACACTTTCGATTACTTGGACAGGGTAAGGGCTAGTGTGCATTGTCAAAGTCAGTACCCATCCTAATATAACCTTAGTTGTTGCTAGGATGTAAAACAGGGTTATATATCAACAATGGAATCCCGGGCATTCTAGTTTAGTAACACTTCATTTCCCTACATTAATTAGTTAGTCCTTTCAATACAAATTGAAAAGTGAGACAATATATATATTCTGGGAAGTTGATTGCCTTAGCTATCGGCAGATATGCTAAAGGTGCAGTGAAGTGCACTCTCACCTGCTAATGTGTTCACTTCGGCATCAATAGCTTCCTCAGGCTCTGAAGCTGGTACTATAAATGAAAACATCGAGTGGAAATAGTGAGACATCTGACAACTTCCTACACAAATAGAGCAATTGATATGTAATGTGTGACTATACCTATAGTATATGGATATATTCTTTGGATATCTGTAATCCCCTAAGAAACTCATTGCAGTCATCATAGCTGCTGATATTTTGTCCACTGAGCTGAGATTGCAAAGAAATATGGTGTATACTACTTCAATGAATCCCAGACTTCCTGATTTAACACAGAGTACTGGGTCTACACAAAAATAACACATTCAGACATATAACTTTCCATTCCAAAGATTCTTTTTCCTAATATTTATATAGTGTAATTTCATTAGTAATATAGGCTACATGATAAACATTGCTGCATCACATTGAAAACTAACTAGAGGTGGCCAATTAGTGTAGCAGGCAGTTGTTTCTGATACCTTCGGTACTTGCATTTTGACTTATCAAAGTTGATGAGTTCAAAACCCAAAATGAAAATGGGCGATACATCAATCGGTCAATATTCTGGCGGCATAGCCCTAAATTAAAAAGTATGTGATTGATTGTTTGGAATTTGGATTCTCTCTTCTAAAGGGATACTAACTGTAATAGATTGATGGGCGGCACTTTAAAATAACGTAGGCCTATATGGTGATGGGAGGGAGTCAATACAATTGAAATGTGCAGTTGGGGAATTTTGAAAGTAAATAAATTCATGGATGTGTGGTATATTTAACAAGAGATTTGAAAATGTAGTAAGTTATTTACTTATACCAAAACATCACAATGTTATCAAACATTTACATAATCATTAGTCACAATGGGATGCATAAGTAAACAGTTAGTGAAACTTGTTCACCCCTTTTCAAGCAATATTATTGAATAAATATTGATTGTTCAACTGGTATGAGTTAAATATTGTAGGTGTGTATTACTAATAAATAATAGGTCGTGGGATATCATCCAGCAAATTTTAAGTAGGTATTGTGGCTATGGATAAATAATGTGAAGGTGGTCAGGTGAACATAACTGCCTCCCACCTCCTCCTCTATAATTATTTCTGGAATGACAAGACGCACTTAATTATCTTGTAATCTGCCATTTTGATATAACAGGGTTCATACTCATTTTGACATGTCAAAGTCCAGGACTTTCCAGGATATTTCAGTACCTCGAAAAACAGCCGTATTCATAGTCCATTTACTGTGTAAGATGTGAAGTCTAAATATGCATACAAAATACCAACGAACATATGCATAGTTTTAATATGAACTCAAGAGGCAGGAAAACAAACCCACAAAAATCACTTTAACTACAAAACATCACTGATTAAGGTTTGGGCATGCCGGTGAAAATAGGCTTTAAAATATATGGTCATGCTTTTCGATTTTCCAGGATCCTTTGACAAATTCCATGACTTTCCAGGGCTGGAATTCTAAATTATCAAATTACATGACTTTCCAGGTTTTCAAGGACCCGTACGAATCCTGTATAATTGATCAATGGCTTGGTGTGGTCTTCTGAAAGTAAATGGCCAAAACAATAAGTGACAATAGACAAATATATTAAGGAAAACAAGGCCAATGTAGGAATGCCCGACTCAGAGAAACCATCTATTCAATACCTTCGATGTACCTGAGAATGACAACCAGTGAACAAGAATGAACAATGACTTACCTTCAGGAAGATTCTTGAAATAAGCCGAAATATCCAATCCTTGTAGATTGATGGGGGTCTTACACATTTTGGTCTTCATGTAACATGGGGGGTGTGGAAATGCTTTCTCCGCTGCCACGATGTAGAGATATCCCACACAGTTAGATGTTTTATCGCATTCATCCGCACACTTTACACGTGACCCACTCAATTGCTTCAAGTCATGTCCTTGGCAGTCTCCCTCCAGTCGCACGTAGCCAGGAACTGCCACAAGTTCAAATTGGTTCTTAATGACAGGTTAATACAAAATATACAGGAAGTTCTTTTTATATCTAAAGTTAAATGTTCTTTTTTAGGACAAGTGTATGCTAGGAAGCCACAAAAACGATTGATGCTACTTCTCGTATTATGTAATACATATATGACTATGAGCCTGTCTCAAAAGGTGATAACTCTTTTTTTTTGTCCATTGTAACGATTGACACAAAACAGCACAGAAATGGTTACACTGAAAACACAAGTACATTTGCTTCAAATCAATATGTATTCTATTGGGATTATGAAACACCATGTAAAAAACAAATCAGTTTATCCTGAGCAAATGCATAAGCAGATAGTATGTTGATCGTTACATTGGACAAAGTTTTGTCCCATATTGCTTACCACCTTTTGAGACAGTCTCATATATGGCTATCAATCTGCCTATAAATATTGAAACTGCTGTTTTGATATAATTTGATGATGAACTAGAGAAATAATTTATCGAAACCTAAATGGCTCATTTGAAGCAATACTCCGAACAACAATCATAGAAGTATGGTTTGGATTTAATAGGTTTCAGCTTAATGAATTAGTTTATTTCTGTTATGGGGTTTGAGGTACAGGTGTTCAGGGGGTAGTTTTAACAGTTGGGAGGCTGGGATGGTGGAAAAAGGTGGAGAAGGGCAGAAGGTGACGCAGCAATGTCTGTGGCTACAGAAACAATGAGCTGCTCAGGGCGGCTCCAATGGTCAGGCTTGGTTCTCATGGAAATGGTAAGTGGCGCCAGTGGTTGGCGCCAATAGCAATGGGTGATTAAGACCTGCGCTTTGAATTACCGATGTGATTTACCTGCACAACACGAACAATGTAGTGTATTCTCCTCTACCACAAGGTATGCCATATATGGTGCATTCTCATGTCATAATGCATACTGTAGTATATCCTTATCTGCCACATGGTATAGTCCTAATGTAGTTTATACTCATGTGCCAAGGTATAATGTGGTGCATAGGCCTACTCATGTGGCAATGTATACGGTAGTGCATTCTCACATGTCACAAGGTATAATTCACTAAGGTGGAGGCGCTACTGGTATAATGTGGCATTTATTGGCCCCTTAAGGATGAGGACAGTTAGGTCAGGATAGTGTCAGGGTTGAAAAGAGGTCATGCAGTATCAATACATATCATCATAACAGTGTGGTTTACATTGAGGTCATTCATGATAGTTTAAAGTGCTCAGGTCAATCAGGGTAACAGAGTCAGTTGGAAAGGTCATATAAGGTCAGTGTCATTTCATCAGTTCAGTGCTTGTTTACATTTCGAGGTCAATCGTGCGAGTCTCGTTTTTCCCTCATGCCATATTCATAGTTCAGTGGGTCGGTTCACATTCAAGGAGTCACACCCTGGCTGCCCAATAAGACCACGTCCCAAGGCCAGACTCGAACTCTCACCTCTTTTGCTTCACTGTCCTTCTCATAGGCGTGGGTGGGCGGGTGAATTTTGCGGGGATGTGTTGTCCGGTCGGGTGGTGAGTCCGTTGTGAGCAAGGCGCGAACCGCAGTCACGGGTGGGTTTTAGCGATAAGGCGGGTTGTTACGTCACCCAATCGCTCATTAGGGTTCGACAGTATCCGCAAGGTGGCGCCACCGTAGCACTGCGGCGGCTTCTGCAGTGGTGTGGGTATGGAGTGGTGGTTCGGGCTTTCGAGTGTAGGTGGCGCGTCGGCGTCGGCGGCCCGATTCTATGGGGTTTTTGACGGCCACTAGTGCCGCCACCGTAGGAGGGGAGCCGCCGACAGCAGTGGCTTGCTACGAGAGTTCTGTACGGCAGGTGGCGCCACCGGGCGGTTCCGGTTCTAGGGTGCCAATCCGCCGCGCCTCTGCCGCGAATTACCCACGTTATGCATAACATGGACAATGTAGTGCATTCTCATATGCTAAAATGCAGCATAGTGCATTCTCATAAATCATATGCCACAATAGATGTGCATTCCGATATGTTACATTGCATATAGTACATTCTCATACCAACAAGGCAGTGTAGTGTATTCTCAAGTCACAATATATAATGTAGTGCATATATATATGTTGCGTGGCAATATAAGTAATTCAAACTGTGGGAGAGAGACTCGCCACCCACCATTCAGCGACCATAGACGCTCACTGCAGCCGACCTGCAACTCAGGCGAAGCGCCTACTGCGCCATATAGCGGACCCCGGTCACACCACGCCTCGACTGTTGGATCTCAACTATCAGCTTTCATTCACCTAGTCCCCAACAACCGAACGCTGCACGTGGTGTGTAGAGCTAGTCCTTCTCGCCGGCCAGATCGAACCAACAGAATAGCACATGGTTCTGAACCATTACACCCTCACCCCATCACCCGAACCCACGCATGGTGATAGTCCCAGCCTTATTTTCGCCACCAACCCAACCTCAGATGAGGACATTCATACAGGGTAGCAGGGTTGAGCAACCTGGAACCCTCCCCAACGACGTCATGCTCCTACTGGGCGAGGTTCGAACCGGTTTTGATGCCATTTGAGTGAATACAATTCCATATATATGCTAGTCGGTTGTCCCGTGTGTTGAATCATCATATGCCTCAACTTAAAATGTAGTGCGTTCTCATATATATAGGTATAAACCACAATACATAGTATAGTGCATTATCATATACTACAATATAATGTAGAAATTCTCCTACATGCCACAATGTATAATGTAGTGCATTCTCATGCATACCACATTATATATATAGTGTAGTAGTAGTACATTTTCAACTTCATATATTACAATGCATAATGTAGTGCATACTCACCATTCAATTCGTTAAGTTCCTGTACTTGGGAATCTTCTGCTATCGATCCCGCTAAGTTAGTAAACATGCAAATAAAAGGGAGCAGTTATATTTGACAGGTATATACGTAGCACATAGCAACCAATGTTTGAATTGTGTGGATATGGCTGTAAAAGTGTAATGATTGCTTGTTGGAGTTTTACGTCCTGGCACCATGTAATGTCATATCAGGACGGACCACACGGGATGGCCGAATGAGTTAGAGCGTCCGTCTCCCGTGCTGGTAGATCGTGGGTTCGAACCCTGGTCGAGTCAAACCGATGACTTAAAAATTGATACTTGTTGCTTCCTGTTTGTTGTTTGTTTGTTGTTGTTTTACGTCCTAGCAACATCTAAGGTCATATCAGGACGGGTACCGACTTGTGACAGTGCGCACTCATGGCGACTTTATAGTGCTGTCTCACTGGGAAACCAGGCCGCCGGTACCATGACCTGGTATCCCACTCAGTCACATTATCCTGACACTGAGCACACCAGTCCTTGCCCTCTCCTAATAATGCCGAGCGCCTCGCTAGGAAGTGACAAGCACCAATTTTCAAGTCATTGATTTGACTCGACCATGGTTCAAACCCACGATCTACCAGCATGGGAGACGGACGCTCCAACCCACTCGGCCATCGCGTCTGGTCTCTTGTGTTGCTTCCTAGCCAGGCGCTTGGCATTATTAGGACAGGGCAAGGACTGGTGTGCTCAGTGTCAGGATAATGTGACTGAGTGGGATACCAGGTCATCTTGCTGGCGGCCTGGGTTCCCAGTGGGACAGGACTATAAAGTTGCCATGAGTGCACACTGTCACAAGTTGGTACCCGTCCTGATATGACCTTAGATGTTGCTAGGATGTAAAACAACAACAAACAAACATATCAGGACGGGTACCGACTTGTGACAGTGCACACTCATGGTGACTTTCTAGTGCTGCCCCACTGGGAAATCAGGCCGCTGACACAATGACCTGATATCCCACTAAGTCACATTAATCTGACACTGAGCCAACCAGTCCTTGCCCTATCATATTAATGCTGAGTGCAAGACTAGGAAGTGACAAGTATCAATTTTAAAGTCATTGGTGTGGCTCGACCGGGAACCGAATTCCCGACCTTCGGCACACGAGGCCCGCGCTCTACCGATTCGACTACCGCACCCGATGTAAGAGTGCAATGTGATTATATCTCAAATGGCTCTAACATACTCCAACCATGTCCATCCTCTATCCTCTAATTATTAACCGGCGACCTGCGAGTTCAATAACCTGATACTGCATTGGCCAGGATTAATCTCGGCTTTGCTTTAATCAGTACACATTAATGAAACCTAGATACATAATAGTTGCTTAATAGTTATACATACATACATACATACATACATACATACATACATACATACATACATACCCAGAACCAACTCAGATGGAATCTGAATAATATAACCAATTTTTCTTGTAGGTGCTTCAAAACAGAAGACAACAAAATGTAAAAATATACGGATTTTCGGTAAAGAATTATATATTGGCAGAGAGCATTATTATTCTTGGGCTTTGGAATGGGGAGAAGGTTATGTAATCTAAAAGCAATGGTCCCCCCACTCACATGATGACATGATATAAACTATGTGAGATATATGTTCATGCATGATGCCTAAAGTTAATGAAGAGATGTTCTTAGATATGAAGCAGTTCAAGGTTGATGAAATGTTCCTCTATGTATTCATAAAGAATGCAATTGGAGAAAAAGGTCATTTTTTGTATATACATCTAATTGTAACTGTATACAACTACCTGCCACACTACCGGACCCAGGGCCAAGCACACCAGCCATACCACATTCCTTAGAGCCACACCCTGCAGGCTGGTTTGGGCAGCAACTCCCCCATATTAGGGCATTGCACTGACCAGTCTGTAGGGGAGTGTCTGATTGGCTGGCTGTGGGAGATCTGGTCACGTCTCATTCTAACTAATTATTCAAGAAACTTCTCCAGACACTCTGGAGAGGGATTACTCTACTCCTGGCTCTTGAGTGAGACAGACCTACTCTTGAGCAGGAACCCCAGACACTCTGTCTGATGCTAGCAAAATTCACCTATTCAAATTGAGTGTATACACAGCTCTAGGACTCCTGTCCCATGGGCTGTAGGTACTGCTTTCAGTATACAGGCTAAGTTGGTAATGAGACATAGTGTGGACAATAGGTGGGGAGCGAAGGTGATAGGTCACATGTAGGGGGATGGACAGGAGTTGATGCCAATAAAGCACAACTGACTCACTGTTCATCTGTGTGACTTGTTTTCCTTTCTCTTTCAAGTACTGGTTCCAGAGTTGGTTATCTTGGTTAATATGCTTGCATCACAGGTGAAATGAAGGTGAGAGTTTTGTAGTAGCATCGGGGTGCTCACCGCGGCCGAGCACTCTCATGTTATTATAAAAAGTTACACACCAGACGTTTGCTATGTTCACAAACTCCAGGAATTCAGGTAAACTATTTGTCGTAGCTTGCAATATTTAGAGGGCTGCCAAAGGTAGACTGTTAAGAATTTAAAATAAATAAATAAAAAAGGAATTCTATCCTTTGGAATGTACAGCGAATTCTAAAGGATCCGATCTTTGTTGGATCAAAGTAAACAATACCTTTCATTTTAAATGGCTAAGTTTGGAGATGATTAAAGCGGAATCCTGCAAAATTCATATCGGCATGCACACACCAAAACTCTGACACCAGCAGTAACATGTTCTATTAAATTGCCCCAATATTCGATTCCATGCAGAAATGCTTAATAAGTGCAGCAGTATCTAAGTTATATATATATTCATCAAATCTAGATCAGTCTATATATAATATATTTGATACATTTCACACTCAACTACCTTGTTCCTTCCACCACTGCAGACAAGTACTGTGTTCTGCTAAGCGATGTCATACATATAAATTTGAATTAAAAGAATTAAGATCAATTTGAATTAAAAGAATTAAGAGTGTGCAGCCAATATAAACTGGGACAACTATTTTTGAAAAATATTATGTAGCAGTCTCACCTTCCGATGATTCAATAATAATAGGTTGAACTGGTATCTCTACATCAACTGAAAATAAATTGATATAATTTACAACTGGTTACACAACACAGAACTAATATTTATATTTGCTGTCTTTTAGTTTAACTATATCCTATTTCAGTCAAAAGCTAAGGTTCTAACTTAGTTGGAGTCACCAGTTATATTTGGTCAAAATAGGGTTATTTTTATATAGGAATGAAGTGGAGCTTGGTGTAATTAAATGTTTATTTCCATTTTCCAATACATCTTCCATAATAATTGGGCTGAATAATTGGTCACTAATTCAGTCATTGCTGGTGCACAAGGGACAGCAAAGCACAAATCCCTTCCTAGGGCCTGAGATATACCCAACATTGATGCTGACCCAACAGACAATCATGCTCCACCTCGACACAGCCATTGGTCCTCAATTTCCTTGCTTACCCTCTCAGACTACAGCTGACTTCCCTCCTTGTCACGCATCTTTTCTACCCACCCACCCACCCACACCTCCTGTTGTATATACACAAAATCAAACAAAATATGATTGATTGATTTACCATTTACCATGTACCAGCTATTCACCAAACAAATTACTGAGTAAACAATGTACAATTTTGTATTATTTTCTTCTACACATTTTTGTCTATAGTATGCTCATCTTTATTGTGATTCCCTGATATTCTCATTTTATGGTTATGGACACAGGGTAATACAATTAATCTGATGTTCAATATGTGCCATATACTACCAGTATGTTGAATTAATGGACAATGCAAAGCCATTACCCTGTGTTTCTATGCTTGGAAAGCTAAGTGATGGCACATACAAATATGAGCACGGTCCTACCCACAGATCAATGTACAGACAACCCTCAAACTGTGGGACTAGCAAGATTGCGAGATAATCGGTCTCATTTTAAAGGAATAAAATGAAGAGCGAAAATTTGTTACATGTGTGTTTAGTCAGATAGTGGAATTTCTGATTAAACAGGGTCAGGTTAATATGAGCTGACTGTACTTAGAACTACCCTACTCCAAACCTTGCTTGTATAAAAGTATATAAGGGCATACGATTATGTGGCTGACATTTCGCTTTGTGAAGTGCCCCACTAAACAATCGTAGGCCTACTATTATCAGGAAACCCCAGCAATGTGTTATCCTCGTAATGAATATATACAAATAATTAAAAGGTGAATAAAATAAGAACAAAATACCATAGGAACTATATTAAAACATGAAATATAAATTTTAAAATGCAAACAACGGTTATTTACATTCAAGTGTTGTATACTGTCTGTCATATTGAAAGGTCCGGTCCTGGGCCTTTGCAGTATCGTCGTTGAACAACAAGAACTTAACACAGGTATTCAGAACGTAGGTGGATATATTATATTTTTCTTGTCTTAGGTTTTATGTCTAGCAATAGCTCAGGTCAAATAGGAATGGGATTCATACTGAGTAATTGCTTCGTATTTTATGAACATTAATCCTTGGCATTTTGTGAAGGTTAATCAGTAAAAAATAAAAAGAATCGTGGAAATGCGCGAAATGTCGTAGGTTTTTCATCCCTGAGAATGGCTACTCAGCCTACTGGTTTCTAAAATAAGCAGTAAGGTTATATGTTAACAATTACTTGCCAGGCAGCTTCTTGAAATATGCAGAAATATCCAACCCCTGTAGGTTGACAGGGGTCTCACACATTTCTGTCTTTAAGTAGCATGGAGGGTGTGGGAATGGCCTCCCAGCTGCGATAATGTAAAGGTATCCTTTACACTGTAGGTTCGATGCACATATGTCCCCGCAATATTCGCGTGTACCAGTAATTTGCCTCAAGTCATGTCCCATGCAGTCTCCCTCGAGACGCATATAGCCGATAACTGTCACAAGATAGAAATGATTAGTAAGTAACATCAAGTGAATATATTGTACTTTTTACTGTTAAAAAATATTAGTGGGTTTATTAATTAAATCGAAGGACAGGTCCTGTTGAATCTCTCAATTTCCCATTGGAATGGCGGGAGAGCGGGTGGAGCCGCGCTCAGGTCGAGTGGTGGCTAAAGCCGTGGTAATCTGTATGGTTGTGTTTTAGTTCAGAGAGGTCCCAGTAGGTGGAGGCCAAGAAAAGTAGTCGTCCCATTGATGGTTTCTCCATGTTACTAGTAACATGGACAATTCAGGGTATGGAAGACAGAAGTTGGTATATAGTTGGTTTATTCATTTCTTATAGCTTTATGATCTCGATTGAATATGTAGGATCTCCACCCAGGCCTATTTGAAGCATATAACACAATGGCCTATGTTCCATATACGCAGGTACGCAGCTGTATAGCACCAGAGATTAATTATACAATGTTTTATTTCATTGCATTTTATTCAAATAACGCTTTATTCCAGCAAGCTAAGCCCCCGTAACACACAGCTGAACTTTCTCAATAGTGCTCAACCAAATAAGGTGGTAAGCGCTGTTGGTGCATAGGTGATGGATGTTTGAGGAATAAAAGACAATTAGGCTAACAATATATATTCTGAATAAAGTAAGTTATTTCATTAGCATTCCAAAGAATTAATGACATTCAAATTAAGTTTTGAACAAGAAATGTAAGTAAAATCCAACGGATTCATACAAAATTATCGAAAATCTGACTTTATCCATCAAATACTTGAATATCCGATGAAAGTCGGATAATCCGACTCTGTACAAACACTGATGATATATGTTTTTATTTATATATTATATATACTATTAGAAGTGTATCTGCGTAACTTGCATGGCAATTTGGTCAAAGCCGAAAAAGTTCACTATTTGGCAATATATAACAAACCATACTACAACACATTCCTACCTTCCAACTTTTTTATTACTGCCACGTCATCAGCGCCCACGGATTCTATGGGAGTTGTACATTTGCCGACACATAATGCAAAGGCACAGATCCAAAGGAGAGAAAAGAGATGATACATTTATAGGAAAACAATTGAATAAGACGTTGCACACCATTCTCAGTCTTCAATTACATCAACTTTAAATTGAATCAGTAGGAATCGAACGTGATATAAAAAGATAGTAGGTTTCATTTCACAATAGAGCCTGATGCACCAAGAATGTGTTTGTCGATTGGCCTATGACTATGAGCCTCCTGTCATCATCTCAGCTAAAATCTCAGCGCTAGACATTTTATGGGATTTCAGATTTGTTTAAAAATAATTAAATTACCTTAAGAACATACAATGCCACAAAAATGCAATCGAATATTTTAATGCATCTAACAATTAGAATTGCATTGCAAGAACAAAGCGACAGTAGAGTCAATGCACACTTTGAGAAAATGATTAACTGCCTCAGGGTACCTGCACCTATCAGCCAATCACATTTAAGATTTTTTAAAGGACTTTTTAATACCAATTTTCATACAATTTAATACTCTATTTTCAAAGCAAATATAACCATATTAAATTAGGGAACTTCGACATGCTAACCGATCAGTAAAATGCTGTAAAAGTATACGTCCACTTGTGACCAGTACATTACAGTCCATAGACGATAGTGTCAACTGAGACATTTCAGCTCCATGTATTTGTGCTTTGTGAAGATAGCAGGTAAAACATCTTGAGAAAATATTATACTGGACAAATCCAATTTAATACCTTTTTAATACCGTTAACAGAAAAGTGACCATATTTGAGACTTGTTAAGGCCTTGAAAATGTACTGATCAATTTAAGACTTTTTAAGGATCTGCGGGAAACCTGTGTCTTTGCTATACGGAGAAAAGCTTACACATTGTAGTGTAAGGCAGCCTCACCTTCATCGACCTCTTCAGGATATGTTTCTTCATCATCGCCTACATCCAATAGTGCAAAGAAATTGGTATATTTTGTTAGTTATATATACAATACATGTAAGTTATTAGGCATCCAAATAATAATGATGAGTGCTTTAGAGACACTGTAGGATCATATCGTGTCAGTTGGTAGTGACTTGTGTTTGTTTGTTGTTGCTTTACGTCCAAGCAACATCTAAGGTCATCAGGACGGGGGTTTAACATAGAAACTCGCCAACCTTGGCTGATCTTCCCTGTATGACAATAGACAGCCAACTGAACTTACTACTGGAATCATTATAGTGACAACTAATAGTTATATTTGCTTACAGTTGCATAGTCAGGTGGTTTTGAGCTTCTGCCATTTCTTTTTGGATAAATATATTAGGATTTTAGTTTTATTAGAGATGGCTGACTTGGGAGATATTTGAAGTTAAAACATGCTAGATTAATTTTGATGTTCACGTTGAAATTCTGACTCCATAGAGTTCAGCAGTAACATGTTCTATTAAATTGATTTAGTATTTCTTTCTATGCAGCAACTAATGATAGCTTGTCTCATAATAAACAAACAACTTACCTTCAGGGATATTCTTGAAGTAAGCAGAAATATCCAAACCGTCTACTTCGATAGGGGTCTGGCACATTTTCTTCTTCAAGTGGCACGGAGGATGTCGGAACTCCTTCAAGCCGGGGAGAATGTATAGATATCCCCGACAGCTTACCAGCGCATTACATTCATTCCCACATGTCGAACGTGAAGCAGTGATTTGTTTTAAGTCATGGCCAGCACAGTCTCCTTCCAGTCGCATATATCCAGGAACTGTCATGTGATAGAATAGGTCAACATTATTTTAATGCTATTCTCAAATACTGCACATATTCCACATCCGCTGAATAATGATGAGTGAAGTACTTTAGAGACAATTTAGAATCATATCATGTCAGCTGGTAAGTGACCTCTAGTAGCCTAGAAAATTGACAACCTTGGCTGATCTCTCTACAACAACAATCAGCCATCTAAACTTACTACCAGATAGATTCCCAAAAATAAATATATTCCGACAGTGGATCGCCAACTAGCTTTCGAAATTATTGATGCAAATAACAGGTTCTTGGCTATTGTGCATGTAAAGACACATTCCTAGTCGATAACCAGTCATTTTATATTCTAATTTCTAATTTGAAGATCTAGTATCAAAATAATGATATATTAAATGCTTGCACAGAAGTAGTATCTCTAATAACCTGCACAATAATAAGTTGCCAGTGAGTAAAAATACCTGAAAGCATCATTAAACTGGATGGCCCAAAAAATGAAAGGATATGATAGTCATACTAGACTTACTTGTAAGTTGAGGTATTACTGAGATTCTTACGAATCTACGAATACGAAGGTAAGGATCAGGGGAGAGGTCAAGCCCATGCAGACCAGATATGGCTTCAGTTTTCGAAGTTGGAGGGGAGCAAAAAAACGTACAACCTGCTTGCTTAATCTTGACGCAAAGAGATCCACCTTCGGCTTGCCCCAAGTGATACAAATTTCGTTAAATATTTGTTCATTTAATTTCCATTCTAGATGGTGGGTAAGACTTGGTACTCGAGTAGAGAATCTTCCCATCGAAAACGTAAGTATTTTCACTGGGACTGCTTTACATTTACTGAATAATAAGCATCTGTAAGTTCAGCACTAGCCATCCATGCTCCTTTCTCTAACAGATCTATAGCTGGATTTTTGGGCTACATTTAGTTGTTTAAGCAGGGGAAATTTCAATCGTGGACTTCCTCATTCCACTGCGCCTTGCCCTATCCTAATAATGCTGAGCGCCTGGCTAGGAAGTGACAAGTATCAATTTTTAAGTTATCGGTTTGACTCGACCAGGGTTCGAACCCACGACCCCACAATCTACCAAACACGGGAGACGGATGCTCTAACTCATTCGGCCATCCCGTCTGGTTTAAGATTAAACATTTAAAAATGATCATATTTTATCAATAGGTTTAATTGAGTTTTTGTCGAAACTGTTCCTTCTTTTCCCATGGTAGGCCAGATTTGTATTCATACAATTGTCTGATGCTTTCAATGACTTCAAGAGCTGCTTATTCCTTTCCCCAGATTTTCACCCAGAAGATACTCGGTTGGCTCTGGCAGCTCACCATACACATCACGCTTCGCCTTAATTAGCTCCTTGCCTAAGTGGGAATGCACCACCTTTCCCACACTCGCTACACGATCCACACGTATCTGACTATGTGTCGATACCAACATCTTGATCACATTTAGTACATACAGCGCCTGTGCATCCAACTCTGGATCTGCATCACCTCTCTGTAGAATCAAATCCATTGTAGGAACAATGGCTGTTAACACCCCTAACACTCCCTTAGAGGCCGTCAATAAAGAATTCTCACCTTCCTTACAGCTTTCAGCGAAATGGATTTCCTCATTTAAAATCTGAATCCTAGCTGCTGGGACATCCACAAGCCCAGTGTAATGTCATGACACATCCTGGATGGTCTTCAAATGCTTGGGCACTCACATATTTGGGCCACCATAATAGTGATGTATCATGCCCACCATATAAAAGTAATCTTCGGTGTCACCGGGCTTTTCACCTTTTTATAGATTTCTTGCAATTCGGTTAAGGCTGCTCCTTTGTGTAACCCATCGGCTAACTTGAACTCCCTTCTTACCTTGGTCTTGGTCGTAGTAGCAGCTAATATTACTAGTCATAGCCGGCGTACTGGCTACTTCTACCGGGAGTGGCTTTGGTGGAGGAGACGCTTTGAACAAACTAAACGGCAATGGTTTCACCGCGTCATTAACAACTTCCTTGACTTGATCGCCGCATTCACTGAACCTGTGTCTGCTGGCCCTCAACGCTTTCAGTTGTTCTCCTGTACTGATATCCTCATCAATGTCATCCTCCTCCCAATATTGAGCCTCATGCTCCTCTTCATCTTCCTCCTCGTAATCCTGCCATGTGCACGCGCCACCATCTTGACCCACATACGTGTCACTGTCCGCGTCGCCATTGTGACCTATATACATATCATGTTCCGCTGATGCATCTCGTTCAGCCGCTGCCCAAACCACACGCGTACTGTCACGTAGCTGTTCAGTTTCATCAAGAAACTCTCTCGCTTCTTTCTAAGAAGGGCTACTTCTTCAAACATTCGCTTCAAATCTCCCAAATCAGGTTCGAGTTGGGGAGGAATTGGAGCCGCTACTGGCGTTTGCATCTCGGGTAATTTTGCCCACGGTTTTTGCTTTGGGTCTGCCACCATTTTCTTGCGCGGTTTAGATTTAGACGCTCTGGCTATATCAGCCTCACCCTCAGGATCGCTCACTAACTTCTGTGATAACTGTGGCTGTTCTTCTGCAGATATCATTTTTGCCATAAGTTCACTCAGCAATTTGCGACCACACTGTCTATTAACGTGCAATGCATGTTTAGATTCAGCTGAAAACCGTGTCAGGTCCACATGCTTTCGCAGTCTTTTACTTCAGTACCTTGTTCTGCAACGACAGCGTGAACAACATATTAGAACGGTCTGACACTCTAACAGTAATCAGCACATATAAAAGTAAATCAACACAATTTCAACCCCTTATTGTGTCATTTTCCATCAACAAAATTTAAAACTTTAGGTTTTCCCATAGAATACTTACCAACAGTAAATCTGCCTCCAACTCGCTGTTGCCTGTCCGCTGCCGAGTTGCTAACTGAAGCCATATCCGGTATGCACAGGCTTGACCTCTCCCCGGGTACTTAACTTCCGGTATTCGGAAGGTGAAATAAGAATCTAGTTGTGAAATAAGTTATGTTAAATATTCACCCTATATATGATATTTAATATGTAAATTATTTACTCAGATTTGTTTCCCTCTTCAATTTCGGTATACTCTTCGATAATGTCATGTTAACTAGTACTAGCACTACAATTCTTTGATTTATTGAACACTAATCTGAATATGTTATTGTATATCCACATAATATTCTAAAATATTCAGATTTATGACTGAAATGTATGTAATGAAGTACAATATATTTGAACATAGTACATTTCATCTTTTCAGTGGACATATTACCCTGAACATAATATTATATGTTTGTTATTGTATAAGGGACCCTTTGATTCTTTTCGCAGAAAATCGCGGAAATCAACGAAAACGTGGTGACCTTTCATCACTGTAAATGTGAAAGTCTTCATTCAGCACGACTCATATTAAGAATGTGTACCCATACAGTTGATATATAAAACTTAGAGAAATAAATACCAAACATGATTAAACAGATTGACAAATTTACTACATGCATTCTCAATACATCTCCATAGGTTGGGCGCCCACATTCCAGATTAAACACCAATCTACTTCAGTATAAGGATGTGTTCATGCTACTGGTAACGATAATACTAAATTGGTAATCTCTATTGTAAAATCTAAGCTCTATACATAAGGGATAAACTCTAGGGCATTATCTGCCTTGGCAATGTACATAACATATTTGTATAAGTTACATGCGTAGTCAAATGCGGTCTCACCTTCGAATATGGTATTTACTTCGACAGGACGTTGTCTATATTTTACTACATGAAATCATAAAATGGAAACAAATTGATATATTAGGCAAGAGGATGCACAACATGGGGGAACATAATTGATATTCGCGGCTAAAATTAAAGTGAAATACTAGAAATATAATACATTAGATTTGTTTAATTGAAAACCTTTCCTCTATACCACCACCTAGGTTTATCAAGCACAGAATAACATGTAAGTTGCAGAAAAAGTATGTGTAATGTGAAGTAATTTTTTATGTGTCACAATATCCATGAAATTTGGGTAAATGTGCAGAATCAGCAATGTCCAGACTATTCACAGCAAAGTCATTCTTCAAAGCATAGAAGTGGATATGCCAACTTAAGTCATAGATAGAGCAATAATGCTATATCAAGGATGCCAGTTTGCGTTGATGAAATTAATGGAAAACACGAAAAGTGGCAAGTTCAGTTTGGGCAGTACCCACTAGGTGGCGCCACTGTACTTTGGCCACCACTGACCGGGTAGGCTCATTATTGACGGTAGTGTTCTCGTAATGCAACAGGAGGCACCACCGGTGGTGTCAGTGCTTAGCCTTATGTGAAAGTCGTTGTCGAATATTGACCAATCACAGCACACGAAATTCTTCATATTTTGGCCATATCATTAAAGATTTTCCAGTTGATATCTCTACTGGAAATTAGTGGAATTATGGAAAAGTGTCTACCTAAAAAAAATATTTTAACAAATTTAAACGTCCCAAATTATCTAAAACAAAAAAAACCCGGTAGTAATGGATATGCATCGAAATTGGAAAAGTAAAAATAATATAAGTCATCCCAAATTGTCTAAAACATTAATAAAAAAATGTTAAATGGAAAAAGGAGAAATTTGAAAATTATTGGAATTCCATTAATTAGCGGAAGACTGGCATCCCTGCTATATTATTACACAAAGACTCACCTCTAGGAGGGACTGTCTTGAAATAAGCAGTAATCTCGAGTCCCTGTATATTGACAGGGGTCTCACACATTGCATTCTTCAAGTAGCATGGAGGGTGTGGGAAACTCTTCTCACCCGCAACAATGTAAAGATATCCCTTACAGTTTGATATTAAATCACATTTTCTTCCACATTCTTCACGTGAACCGGTCATTTGTTTTATGTCATGTCCTTCACAGTCTCCTTCCATTTCCATGTAGCCATCAACTGCCATCAATTAGAATGTATCTTTAATATCCCTGACTATCACACGTGACAGTTTATGACGGCAATAAAACACTGGGTCACAAAGTGATGCTTATGGGCGATAATTTCTCTTCTAGTATAAAGTAGAATTACTGTGAGTGTAAATGTTGAAAGTTAATGAATCGAAACTGATAATTTTTTTATATTCAAACTTTGGTTGAACTATGATAGCAATACTGAATTTCAACAAATAAGAATACATTGTAGCAACTTGCACAGTAGTGAATTGCTCATGCATCCAAAAATACCTGAAAGAACCATCTTATGTGAAGTCCCAAAAATGTGTAAAGATTTGAAATAGGACTTGTTCTAGTTTGTTGTGAACTAAGTGTCATTTGTTTAATTTGACCCATTTGCCTAATTAAATTATACAAGAGATTAACATATACTCAAATTGTTTTCCTGATACATTGCAATGTGTGGTCTTCCTTAGCTTTACATCTATGTTGCATCAAATTTGTATTTACAATGTGCGTAGGCCTCTTTAAAGCATAAAACTGACAGAAAACTCGTAAACATGTTAAGAATTAGACAATTTGCAAACTTGAGTAAATTGGACTTTAGTAGTTACATGGTTGAACATAATGTTGCTGACATTTTCATTTTCCATGTATACATAGTGGACTGCTGTTCGATTTAAATGTTGTATCATTTGACATATGGCACACTATGTTTTTTTAGTTTTTTTTTGGTGACAAGTTTTTTATTCTGCCCATAACGTATAAGCTCCCGTGAGGGTGCTTGTTTTCAACGATGGACAGCTGTGATACTGGATTGGTCTGGTCCCGCACTCAGGAGTCTTTACCTGATCTTTCTCGGGCCAACCTTTGCGGTTTTGGGTGTTAGTAGTTTCTATATTAGTTTTTTTTTTTAATTTTCAAGTTTTTTCTTAACCTGTATATGATAACTTAGCCTACTATGTACATCTACGCAGATGACATACATGCCTATGGGAGAGGATCCCATCGCATTGTGGTTTGTTACAGCATCCTGCCCTGTCCTTAGATAGTACACCAGTGTGCCAGAACACCCCTGGACCCTTCAGGACTGCGACCAGGTGGGATGGCTGTGTTGTATGGTTAGCCATTTTGTATCTCAGGGTGATTCGGATGGATGACCGTGGCCTGCCTGGTTCTGCTTTGGTTTGTGCCAGTACACATACCCAGACGGACTGCGCCCTATGGTGATAGTCATTTCGAATTCCTTAGTACTTAGTAGGGCTAGTTTCCGTATTTGTAATATCTACCATCTTTTCTGGCCGGTCTTTTGCTTTTTGTGCCAGAACACAGCAAGCAGTGACTGCGCCCAAGATCAGGTGAGATATTGTTTCTTCAGTAGGTGGTTGTGTATTATGTTTTCTTTAAGGACCTTTTATAGTGGTCCATGCTTTCGATTGCCCGTTGTTGTGTGGGTTGATTATTCCAGGCATGTGCCGCCATGGCCAGTACACTTCTCTCATAAATGTTGGTGTTACTTATTGCTGTCAGTAGCACTGGGGCTGCCATTTGCCTGGTGTCCCTATGGGGGGTTGCTGTGTAGCCTGGTTTTGTGGTGTAATGGTGTGCCAGTATTTTGAGGTGCGTTTCCCTTCTACTCGTTAGTAGTGTTGCATTGCATTTTTTGTGTAATTCGATTGTGGGATATCTTTTGTTCACCTGAAGGCATACTTTGAGGGCTCTATTTTGTAGCACCTGTAGTTTGTTTAATAGTTTTGTATTTCCTCCCATGTATACTACATCGCCATAGTCAAAGTAGGGGAGGATCATGCCTTTATATATTTTAATTGCCATGCTTTCAGTCATGTAGTATCTCAGTTTAGCCAGTAGCCATATTTTATGGTTTACTTTTTTGATAGTATTTGTTATGCAGAGGTCATAATTTAGGTGTCTGTCTAGATCCACTCCCAGATATCGGTAGTTGTCTACTTGTTCTAGTTCGGTGTTTCCCAGAGGACACTTTATTTTCTCGTTTCTTGTTAGCCTGGTACCAAATAGTACTGTTTTTGACTTGCTGTTGTTTATGGTTATCCTATTTAGTTGGCACCACTCGATTATTTTTGTTAGTGTTAGATTCAGTTTCGTTTCTATTTCTTCGGTTGTTTTGCCTGCAGCATATACCACAGTGTCATCTGCATATAGTTGGATGTTTTCAATTTCTAGCCAGTTGTTTAGATCGTTAATATATATGAGGAAGAGATGTAACACCACTATTCTTAAAAACGAAAACCCTTAGTTGATAACAGCTACAGTTATTAATTTGTACCATAGAGGATTATCTTAATTTACTAAGTTGAAAGTAGACAGTGTAATGAAGTGGGGTCCCACCTTCCAACGTATTCACTTCAATGATCTCTTCAGGAGGTGCTTGTGTAGTTCTTACTATATTGAAACCATAAAATGGGAAAAATTGATACATTTTGACAGCAGTTTGCACACTTGATGTAGGGAAGACTGTAATTGATATTCATTATTGCAAATATAATGTTAATCATATGTTGGACTAAAGACTAATAAAATATTCTTTCGTGTAAGGGTAATAGGAGTGAAATAAACGTGATCCCAATTTTGAACAAAATTAGCCAGAAACCTTGATGTGTTTATATTAGAAATACAAGCATTGGAATCTGGACAGGGTACCTTGATCCAATTAATGTTTTGAACCCAGGTATCTTGTATGTGTAATTTTAATGACACAAGGAACTAATAGTATGGGAAATTTATTAACATAATAAATTGACATCAAATCAGGAAGAATCAAATAGGTCATAAGTTAATGCGGTCAAGGGGTCAATGTAAGTATGCCAATCAATAATCAATGAATAATGAGGTCAATCATTCACACTGAGGTCAAGTAGGCCTAAGACTGAGTATTTGAATAGGTAATGAGGTCATAATGAAAGTGTCAATGGGTGAACTATGTAATAAATGTGGGTCAGATAAGAGTTTGTGTCGGCATGAGGTCAATTGGATATATGAGGGCAAAGTTCATAAGTGATGGGGTCAGCAGATTAACACTGATTAAGAGTTTGAATTCCACGACCCTGGCACTCAACCCTACCGCCTGATAGTGTTTGAATGTAGGGATGGGTGGGCGGCCAAGAAAAGGTGTGGAGATGTTGATGGCCCAGCGTCTGGTTGAGAAGTGCTGGTAGCGGGGTGAGCCTACCAGAAGTGTTACTGGGTTCACTGAGTACTCGCCAGTTGGCAGTGTTTCGTGACGGTGGCAATGCCTACCTTACTGGTGGAGAGTTGTAATATCATCGACCGAAAATGGTGGATAATGTCAACAAGTATACAACAGATGGCATGACTGTAGCTAAGCCAGTGATCGGGAGGGAAGGGGATCGGTTCCTTGTCACGCGCCAACGTGACCAATGTGTAGGTTTGTTTGAAATATGAATGCTAGGCCTATAAATTGTAGCTTTTAGAAAGTCGTAATGTTTTGGAAAACCTGTTCGTTCTGTAATAATGTTACTTTTGGATTTAATGTGGAAGAGTAGTATAACATGAGCAATGGTTATGGAAATGTCATAGTACCTTTGCCTTTAGCAGGGTTCATCCCCATTTTGACATCAAATTCCAGGAGTTTCTGGGACCTTACAGTGCCAGACTCCTACACGTTTTTACGATTTTTATTAAAATAAAGTACCCCAAAACACGGTCGTATTCATAGTCAATTCATTCTGTAAGATGTGAAGTGTAAATAACAACGAATGTATGTATGCTTTTGATATAAAAATCAAGAGCCTGCATAACCAACCCACAAAAATCACTTTAAATACAAAACACCACTGATTAATGAACAAGGAACATACTTTCATAACACCTCAGTATTAATGATTAAACGAATAATAGGCTTTAAAAACATATAGTCATGATTTTCCATAATCTATATAGTAATTATGGCATACCTTTACGTTTAATCCTGAAATACGCTGAAATGTCAAGCCCCTGTACATTGACTGGGGTTTCACACATTGCCCTCTTCAAGTAGCATGGAGGGTGTGGGAACTTTTTATCGTCTGGGATAATGTAGAGATATCCCTGACAGTAAGCTAATGAGTCACATGCTTTCCCACAACGTTCACGTGAAACAGTTATTTGTTTTATGTCATGTCCTATACAGTCTCCCTCCAGTCGAAGGTAGCCAGAAACTGTCGAGGGTAAAAATGTGTTCTCAATATAAATTGAATACCAGACATAATAAATAACATTTGTTGCAGAAGTGTTTAGTGTTAGATGAGCTGGTTAATATAAAATGACAGGAAAACACACATTAGGTTACATAATGATTTTAATACTATGTAGTTTGTAGGTGAGTAACGAATAGTTCAATCATTTTCAAATGCATTTTTATGTTAAATTTTGTATCATGAACTCGGCCAAAATTGTTTTCAGAATTCTGAATATCTAGTAGGGGGGGGGCTACTTATAGGAAATTGCACCAAGGTAATTTGGCCATGTGTAAATATTGTCAGAACAATCAAATGTGAAGCCCCAAAATATGAAGCCCCAAAAATATGAAGATTTGGAATAGGACTTGATATTACTATGGTTCTATTTCTTATTGTGAGATAAATCTTGTTGAACATCTTACTTTAGTCCATATACAAAAATAAAGCGAACGTCAACATGAGTGGTTAAGGTATGTTCTATGATACCTTCATATTGACTATGCATTGGAGGTTTCCACTACTATATAGACAATGTGTAGGAAGAGGTATAATGGGTAACACTGACAGAGAAACGAGTTAGAATCATGCTTACAATTAGCGAATGAAGAATTCACCTCCTAAGCCTAGTTGTATTGCTCTCGTACCATTTAAACACCTCAAATACTGCCTTCGGGGATGAAAGTGGTCTGTGGCCAAATAAGTGGAAATCTATGTCTACAGTAAGGTTACCTATGAACCGACGGCGAATTTCCGCGAATACGCAGATATTCTCCGATAGGCTTATCACTATCAGGAAATGGCGGAAAATTCCCGGAAGTCAGGTTTCATACATATTAGTATACACTGCTAGTGATGTGGCATTTGAACAACGTATTAGCATGCTGCAGTACAGTAGAAATCGCGGAAATCCGCGAAATTGCGGAGATCTTTCACCCGTGTGCCTTAACTAGGGGGTATTGTAACGTGGCTATATTCTATATAACTTATGTAATTAGAATACTAGAATCTTTGATTTGTATTACAAGGACTGAGATAATATACACTTTTGACATATACGCAGATAAGGTGCAAACTATAAGGGAAGTATATTATCCTCACCTTCCAACTTGTTCACTTCTGAAGGAACTTCAAGTTCGTGGTGTGCTTTAACCATATATGAAAACAAAGGTAAATGAAGTGATTTATTTGACAACTGTTTACACAATAAAGAAGGAATGATAGTTGATATTTTCGGCTTGTGGCTACAAGAATACGTTATTATAAAGGCAATGCCAGGGTTAGATATTCTAATCGTTTGTTGTGGTCTGCCCCAGTGTTTAGCAGTCAGAGGACCTTTTCTAATAGCCCTGTCACATTACGACGCTTCTCGCCAACGCGCGTCGACCTATGTGATTTTTGGGCGGAACGTCGGGACACGTCAGGAAGCGTTACAAGCGCGTTAGGTGTGTGTTGGTATACGTTGATGGACGGCGACGGTCGGCGAGGATCGGCGGCGCGCTTTGACATCGCTGGAATAACGTAATGCGAACGCCAAGCACATGTCGCGCGCGTGTTAGGGTCGTGCCCACACGTTGCGCCAAAATGTTGCTTTGTTGTTTTACGTCCTAGCTACATCTTAAGTCATATCAGGACGGCGCGCCAAAACCTTTTAGTTTTTTTTCGCACGCATCGATCTACGTTACCACAACGTCGGCCGCATGCTACCAATACGTTGCGCTGACCTCGAAAAGTTGGACGTGTCTCGACGCGTACAACTTATTTTGCGTGTTGGCGGCGCGCTGGCGAGAAGCATTATAATGTGACAGGGCCATGAGGAAATACCCCAAGCAAAGGTTACCTGGATTTCAAGATTAACTTAAATCAAAGGCAATGTACAAAGTACAGATCTGATACTTCGATTCCAGGATTCGTTTAAATGAAAATCAAAGTCTGCCACACGTATCTGTAACAGGTACTGGTCTGACAGCAGAAATCCAGAATTAGCTCAATTCAAAAACAAACTCTTCCACACTTGTGCAAAAAGTGCAGGTCTGACATCATTAATATGTAATAATTTTACTTAAACTACTAACATTATGCATACGACTTTAAGTGAACACTTAGGTTTGTTTGTTGGGTCTTTACGTCCTATCAACATCTATAGTTATGTAAGGACGGTTACCGATTTGTAACAGTGTGTACTCATAACGACTTTATAGTGCTGCCCCACTGAGAGAGCAGGCCACCAGCACCATGACCCAAAATCCCACTCCGTCACATTATCCTAATACTGATCTAACCAGTTCTTGCCCTATCCTTGTAATGCTGAGCGCCAGGCGAGGTAGCAACAAGTATCAATGTTGTAAGTCATTGGTTTGACTCAGCCGAGATTCAAACTCCCGACCTTCTGCACAGGAAGCCTGCGCTCTTACCGATGCCGTCACTGCATGCGGTCTACATTAAGTACTTACTGTGTGCACAAAATGCTGGATGCCCAGTACATAACAGCCAGGTCCAAACAATGTCTGCTACATTTCTCTTTTTATTCCCTGCATTTGTATAAGCTGATAAGTACCAACTACTGGGTGTGCAGATCAATAAATGGATGGAAATATATATTATTTATTTAATTTAAGATATGACATACACAGGTTGTTCAATTTCAGTTTAAAATCAAGCAGAAATAGTCTAAGATTTGATGTATTATTGGAATAAAATCCACTTCCAGACAAATCTGAATCCTACTGTCGTTGCAACCAGCTTCAGATTAAGATAATTGTTGCACAATTCTGGTGGTTTCTATGCTTTCAATTATTCAATCTACAAATACAGCCAAAAGGGACGACAAATGCGCAGACACAGGCACAACATACACATTCATTGTGCGCTAAATTAGTCTCAAAATCCTAGCAGAATAGAGAAAATTATGTTCCTAGCAATATTCCACATGGTTGGGTAACAATAAAGTAGAACAATGGCCAACCCAAGTAGTTAACTATTCGAAAAATGCAGGCGATTTAATAGTGGACGATTTCTACAACAGAATAGTTACAAAGTCTACATTGGTATTCAGGTGATAATTACATTAGCTATTATTCTGGTTCAAAAGTTGAAAATATTGGAAATGAAAGTATGTATTGCTGCTATAAAAGTATAAGCCTGGTTGGGGTCAGCGACTTGTTTATCGATTGCTATGCAACAATGCTGGCGTGTGGGGGGGGGGGGGGGCTGTGGGGGGTTTCCCATCGTCTTAGCAGCAGGACTTTACTGGCTGGCAAGCAAACCAAATGTGTGAGCACAATTTATCTTTTGTGTTGTGATTGAAAACAAAGAGTTAGAAGAAAAGTAAAAACATTGTCACAACAATCCAGTGATAGGTTTTATGTATTGGTGGGCCGAAGGGAAATACTCGAACGGACGGGGCTGCCCTCTATGGAAGATCTTCTGATCAAAAAGAATCTCTGGTGGACTGGACACCTCATGAGGATGTCATCAGATGGCTGCCAAAGCAGATCCTCTATTCTCAACTGTCTTCTGGTTACAGAAAGAGAGGACGCCCTCGTCTCCGGTTCAAGGATACCATCAAGAGAAACCTGAAGCTGAGAGACATTAAGACCGATCATGGATGCAACTCTCACAGCAGAGAGCTAAATGGAGAGCGGCAGTCAAGTAATGAAAGCAGTCTTTGTCGCATCGCGACCGACAGCATGATGATGATGATGGGCCGAAGGGGTTACTGCATCAAACTAACTGGTCCACAACTGGTTCATCAAAGGCTGTGGTATGTGGTGTCCTGTTTGTGTGAAACTGCATATAAAAGATCCATTGCTGCATATTGGTAAGAGTAGCTTATGTGGCGGCAGCTGGTTTCCTCCAAAGAAATATGTTAGAATGACCATATGCTTGATGTCCAATAGCTGATGATAAAACCAATGTGCTCTAGAGATGTTGTTAAATAAAACAAGCTTTACTTTGCATCAAACCAGCCAATCAAGGAGATCTCAACATAACACGAGTAAATGGAAGCGTTTGATGAGCTTCATCCTCACTGGTACCTACAATTGAGAACATAAGGTCTGAAATGAACAGCATTTTTTCAGGATTACAATTACAGTAAAACTCTCTAAATCGACCGACCTTGGGACCAACTTTAAGTGGTCCATTTAGGGAGGTGGTCGGATTATGGAGTTAGAAAATGGTTTACATGTGGGACACAAATAAAACGGTCTATATAGGTGAGTGGTCGATCTGTGTAGGTGGTCGGTTAAGGAGGTCTTACTGTACATACCTTTGCGCAATATTTTAAAATAAGCCGAAATATCCAGTCCCTGTAGTTCGATGGGGGTCACACACATGTCCCTTTTCAAGTAGCATGGAGGATGTCGGAACTCCTTCTCATCTGGAAGAATGTACAGATAACCCATACAATGGTTCATTCTGGTACATTCTCTCCCACACTGCTCACGAGAACCGGTTATTTGTTTTATGTCATGTCCTGCACAGTCCCCCTTCAGACGAACGTAGCCAGCAACTGCAAGAAATTACAATTTATACTTAAGATCAATTGAATCCCACATATACAGCAACCTTTTGTCTAAGAAAAGACGAATATAATTAGAAAATGTAGCCTTGAGAAGTCATAATAGCCGATATAAAAATACTCATTTTTATATTTAAAACTTTTATGATAAAATACATTAGAACATTCTCAGAATCCTGAATGCCCTCAAGAACGAAGTACATGTAACAATTTGCAGGGTTATGCAATTTACTGTAACTATATTTTATTTACATATATAAATATTTCAATATTTATTCTAAGCCACTTGTGTAACAATGATGTCCAGCTTTAATCTAAAAAACCGAAGAGAAAAGGGTGAAAAGTACCTAAACTTACAGAAAAACACATTTACTAAATATATTGCCAGTGCTTTCCTACACGAGCTATTTACGCAAAACCTAACTTAAATGTAAATCCATTGCCGCATATTATGTTGAGTATAAAAGTATGTGAGAATGCTGCAAGAATCATTCAATTTTGAATTTGCATTGAAGGATATATGAGGCAATACAGTTTAGGAAATCGGTCTGCATTGCTCATTATGCAGATAAGCTACAAAGTGCATTTGGTGCAGTCTCACCTTCTAATTTGTTCACGAGTGTAGGATCTGCGGGATGATTTTGTATCAACACACCTATTGCGGAAACAACAAATAGGCATTTTACGACCGTTTATACAATCAGGGGTGAAAGTGATCTCCGGCAAAAAAAACCCCACGAAATCAGGTCGAGACCTTGGCGCCACCTACTGGTTTCCGGTAGAACTTTCTGCAAAAACATAATTACCTCCCCCCACCCTCCTCCATGGGCGTATTCGATTAATCAACTCGGGTAACCCGAGCCACCTTTTGGCGCATGCGCAGAACCTACATGAAGAATAACCGGTTGTTTGGCCGTCTCCAGTTACTCATCTTATACTCACTACTATCAAGAGGATCCTGGCAACTGTCTGCCAGTCTCCCCCCCACTAAATACCAAAACACAACTCATAAAAAAGAAAGGGAGACAAGTCACACAAGATTGACAGTGATAAGGTTGAGCTTTAGTGCTATAACTCTTGTTCACCTACTAGTCACCTGCCACCCTGACTCACCTACAACCTGCTACACAGACCCACATAGCTTCTGCTTGTTCAGTCAAAATCAGTGCCTACAGCCCATTGAACCTAAGTCCTATTGGTGTTACACACAGCTCAGTGGTGAACTGCTTCCTTTGGTATCTCTAGAGTGAGTGTGTGTCTGTCCAGCAAGTGCAAGGAGTTCAAGGGTGACTGGGCTCACACAGCCAGCCAATCAGACACCTCCGCAGCCTGGGAGGGATGGCGCCCTGTCACTCAACCCCAGGTCAGGTGGTGTCCCTAATGTGTGTAGAATGGCTCTGTGTGCTTACTCAGCGGTCCCATGGTAACAAGTAGTCATCATACAGTTACATTAAACAATAATACATGTCCCTCTCCCTTTTGCACTCTTCCTGGTGCATGGAGGGAACATTCCTGTAATTAGTAACCATACCTTAATGTCCAGACATCATACCGCAGTCCCGGTCACCGTGTATCTTAATATTTACACAGAGTTATTCTTATGTCACACAGCGAGTGGGCACACATTGCATCACTATTACATAACAATGGTCCACAACTCCGTCACCCGAGATATTGATATGATTCCAAGTTCGGCTATCACGACCGAAAGACCCTATATTTTTACATACAGACCCGGGTTGAATAAACAAACACACTTCTCCAAGCTCGGGTTGGAAAAAATGGGATGTATTCAATTAACACAACCCAGGTGACTCGGGTAACCCGAGTTAATAGAATTTCAAAGCGAACACTGCGAATGAAGTCGAAAAATACACGCGCTATGTGCAAAAAGTCCCGAGCCCAGTACCCAGTAAACAGGGGAGGTCGCGACAGTATCACAGTGATGTCACATACATCTCACACTATGATGCCATCACTGTGATATCACATCGATGTCACACTGTGAGGCATCATACAATGACAACACTGTGACCTCACACTGATGTGCTCATATGAAATGTAAGACGAGCTTAATTGGGTGTGATGTCACAACTTCAACTTTTATAGGCACCGTCAGACGCTCCCGCCAAAACCTCACCACGTGGGGACGTGACGCAACCAGATCGACCCACACACACCGACCCACACACCGAGCCTGGTTTGTGCCAAACCTAAGGACTGCTTGTTCGTGGTGGGGGGACCAAGCTACTCTGTGTCTGGCCTTTGAAACGACCACAGTGGCGACCCCTGGGGCGTAATCGATTAATCAACTCGGGTCACCCAAGACACTTTTTGGCGCATCTGCACATCCTACAGACTCCAGTCGAATAATCGAATACGCTTCTCCATGCTCGGGGTGGAAAAGATTGTGGCCGACTCACACCCACCCACCCACACACCGAGCCTACCCACGCGGCACCGCCAGACATTCCCGCCAAAACCCGAGCAGCTCGCCCCCCAGACACCCACCACATCAAAGACGCTATAACTCTAAGACGGTTCACTCACCCTGAACTGTGTAATCAAGAGAACAGCCAGTGCGCCAGGTGGTGGGTTTGATCATTTTGAAAGCATTGGAGTGTCAGAAGAAACAGTGCTGTCGCTTGGTAGGTGTGGTGGGGGTTTATGGATGTGGTGGGGGTGTAGGTATGTGTGTGTTGGTGGTCTAGGTCTATGGTGGGTGTGTGTGCTGGGGGTGTAAGTGTGTGTTGTGGGGGTGTAGGTGTGTGTGGTTGAGGGTGTAGGTGTGTGGCGATGATGTAGGTGTGGTGTGTGTGTGGTGAGGGTTTAGGGATGTCATTGGGGTATAGGTGTGTGGTGCGGGATTTAGGTGTGTGTGGTGGAGGTTTAGGGCTGTGGTGAGGGTGTAGGTGTCTGGTGGGGGTTTATGGATGCTAAAGATTGTGAGGTGCCGCTCTGCAAGACCCCTACAACTCCACCACAAACCACCTACACCCCCACCACACACACCGTCAACTCCCACCACACAGAATGTGTGGGAGTTCTATAGGAGTAGCAACGTGCAACCAGTGGGGACCTCCCTCCCACCCCCCGCTTACATCAGGGAGGGGGGGGGTTGTGAGGTGTGGTGTGAGAGCGCCGACTGAGGTAGGTGAGGAGGGGGAGGGGGAGAGGGAGTGTGGGAGAAGAAGGGGGGAAGGGCAAGGGGGAGGGAGGTGTGGTGTGAGAGCACCAAGTGAGGTGGGTGAGGAGAGGGAGGGGGGGAGGTGAGGGAGGTGTGGTGTGAGAGCGCTGGATAAGGTGGATGAGGAGGGAAATAGGGAGAGGGAATGGTGGGGATGGGAAGGGGAAGTGGAGGGTCGGAGAAGGGCGGTGAGGCCGGGGGAGGGTGGAATGGAGGGGGATGGAAGGGGAGTGAGGGAAGGGGAGGGCGGTAGAGGGAGGAGGAAGGGTGGTGAAGCCTGGAGAAGGGAGGGCGGAGGGTGGAAGGGGGGAGAGAGAGGGGGAGAGAGCGGGGGAATGAGGGGGGGCGGGGTAGAGGGAGGTGGGGACCAGGCAGTAGGCGCAACATCGGCCAAATCCAAATGACAGGCAATCTCTCTTTTTTGTATTTTAAACTCACCCTCTCCCCATGTAGGCCTTTGTGTTTACTTGTGAAACACCAGCCAGCAGCCGGGCTGATTAAACCCACCACAAGATGGCACTGCAAAATTTACATTACCATGGGAGAGATAGGGAGTGAGCCGTCTTAGTGTTATAGGGTCTTTGACCACGCCCAACGACCCTCATGATCGGGACGAACACGAGGCCGCCTCAGATCTCCTGAAATACAACACCCCAGGATAGATGGTGTAAAGCTTGAACGTTAAAGTTAGTGTGAGATTAATCAGAAAGTTGGCGACAAAGTTATACGTCCTTAGATATGGAGGTGAGATGGGTTCACATGTCCAATAGTCTATGTTGTTGACAACATGGACAATTCATTGAAGACGGCGTCTGTCTTAAAGCTGCATAGTCCAATGAATCAAAACCAGGACAATTATTTAGATTTGATTCTACTTATCTAACTTAGATACTCATGCACTTATTAAGCATTTGTCACCACATAGAAGGGAACACTCAATCATTTTAAAGTTGCATAGTCCGATGGTTTTGAATTTCTGTATTTTTTCTGAGGTAAATATATTAGATCGATCACTAGTATCTACTTTACATTACATACTTACTTACGCCTACCGCCCAACTTTGGGCATAGGCCAGGAACAAGGGCTCTCCAGTTATCCCGGTCCTGGGCCATCTTCTCCAGCTGTCTCCATGTATGGCCAGACCTCTTCACATCTGCCTCCAGGTCACGGCGCCAACTGTTTCTTGGCCTGCCTCTCTTCCTTTTCCCCTGTGGAGTCCAGGAGAGAGTGCATGTCTTGCAGTGTTGGATGTAGGCTTGCAAAGGGTATGGCCAACCCATCTCCAGCGTCTCCGAAGGATCTCCTCCTCAACAGGCTGCTATCCTGTTTGCTGCCATAGCTCCAGGTTACTGATGGTGTTTGGCCAGCGTACTCTTAGGATTCGTCTGAGACAGGTGTTGATAAAGGACTGGATTTTCTTCATGGTGGTGACCGTTGTTCTCCAAGTCTCTGCACCATACAGAAGAACAGGCTTTACCATGGAGCAAAATATTCTGATCTTGGTGTTCCTAGGCAGCTCCGAGGATCCCCAGACATTCTTCAGCTGATGGAAAGCTGCCCTTACCTTTGCAATCCGAACCCTCACATCAGCATCTGTCCCTCCCAGCCTGTTGACCACACTTCCAAGATAGGTGAAGCTTTCCACTTCCTCTAGTGCTTCTCCCTCTAGTCTGATGGGGGCTGTGTTGTTATTGTTAATTTTGAGGATTTTGCTCTTCCCTTTGTGTATAGTGAGGCCAAGGCGTGCTGAGTGAGTTGCGATGATAGTGGTCTTCTCCTGCATTTGTTGCTGGGTGTGGGAAAGAAGTGCCAGGTCATCAGAAAAGTCGAGGTCATCCAACTGCGTCCAAGGTGTCCATTGGATGCCATTCCTCTTCTGGGCAGTTGATGTCCTCATTACCCAATCTATCGCCAACAGGAAAAGGAAGGGTGACAGTAGGCATCCCTGCCTCACTCCTGTTTGCACTTGGAAGGCCTCGGTAAGCTGCTGGCCATGAACCACTCTGCAGGTCATTCCCTCATATGAGTTCCTGATTATGTTAGTGATCTTTGCCAGTACCCCATAGTGCCTCAACAGTCTCCAGATGGTCTGCCTATCCACACTGTCAAATGCCTTCTCATAGTCAATAAAATTGACATAGAGAGGTGAGTTCCACTCTAAGGACTGTTCTAGGATGATCCGCAGGGTTGTTATCTGGTTAGTGTAGGATCTGCTCTTCCTGAAGCCAGCTTGTTGATCTCGAAGATGTGGGTCGACCGCATCTTTCATCCTGTTTAGGTTTGATTGATTGATTGGTGGTTGCTTTACGCCGTGTCGGCAGCATAGGCCATATTCACGGCGAGAAATGTTTGTTTTTTGTTCAAACCATCGCTTTTACATGTAAAAGCAGACAATCAATTATGTGCCAATAGACACTAATTAAATTAGAAAGCTCACAATCATATATTTGTGGTCAAGGGAAACAAATTCCCATAGAAAAAGAAAAGTTTTATTAATAATTGATAGAATCCATTTAGTAAACTATATGAGGTGGTACAGTCCAGCTGCCCTCAAAAAGGCTAAAATGTTTTCCTGTTTTACCTTAGTAAAAAGGTCATGCATACTGTCTGCAGTGTAGAACCGTTGGCGCAGGGCCAAAAAATCAACGCAACTTAGTAAAATGTGTTTGAGTGTCAGTGGGGACTGACACCCAATACATTCAGGGGGAGGTTCCCCCTTGAGCAGAAAAGCATGTGTAAGCCACGAGTGGCCAATACGGCAGCGGCTAAGGACCACTTGGTCCCGCCGACCTCCCGCATGAGTCTGTGGTGGCTTTCCCACAGATGGTTCAATTTCTTTAAGTTTATTAATGTTTTCATCCCACTCATGTTGCCATTTGGATTTTATGTGGGTGGCTATTAGTGGTTTCAGATCAGAGTGAGGGATCAGACACGGTTCAAGATCACAGTTCAGGGCCTTCTTCGCAGCCCGATCAGCTCGTTCGTTTCCTTGTATGCCGGCATGGCCAGGCACCCAGCACAGGTGGATATCATTCCCCATCTGTTGTCAGTTGGTTCATTTTATAAATGACCGTTGCTAGAATAGGGTGATTCGTTTTCAGTCCAGCAACAGCCAGGAGGCAAGAGAACGAATCACTGTATATAACATAGTTAGTGTGGTTGGATACCTCGATACACTCCAAAGCGAGAAGGAGTGCTCGGGCTTCTGCAGTGAAAATCGAGCTCTGATCGGGCAAACGTACACCAAATTTTTCCCGTCGGCAGACTGCCGCAGCAGCTACCCGGCTTTGGTCTTTCGAACCATCAGTGTATATGGAGAGGTGGTCTGCAAACTGGCCTTGAATCTCTGCATGCAGTCCTTGGTACTCGAGTGGATGTGTCCCAGACTTCCTCAGTTCCGTGAGTCGGAGGATAACCGATGGCTTTCTCAACGACCACGGGGGATTTTCTGGGACTTTGGCATCCTCCTGTTTAGGAGGACTCTATTGAAGACCTTGCTTGGGGTTGACAGCAGTGTTATCCCCCTGTATTTGGAGCAGGAACTAAGGTCACCCTTCTTTGGGAGCTTGATAAGGTAACCCTCCTTCCACTCTGATGGAATGTCTTCCTCCTCCCAGATATTTTGGAATAGGGGATAGAACATTTCCACAGTGGTCACTTCATCCGCTTTCAAAGCTTCTGCAAGAATGGTGTCTGGCCCGGCTGACTTGCCATTTCTCAGTTGCTTGATGGCCCTATCAGGGATGAAAGTGATCTCTGGGAAAAAAAGCGGAAATTCTGATATTCTTCCATAGGTTTAACACTGTCACGGAATCGCGGAAGATTTCCAGAAGTCGCGTTTAATATATATTGGTATGCGTTGATAATGCTGTGCTCTTTGAAGCATGTATAGTAGTAGTATACGCTGATAGTGCTGTGGCGTTTGGAGCACTTATTAGTGGTATATGCTGATAGTGCTGCGGCGTCTGCACCATGTATTAGTATAGATCTACGCTGATGGTGCTGTGGGATTGAAAGATCCCGGAAATCCGCGGAATCGCGGAGATCTTTCATCCCTGCCCTATACATCTCTTCCTTCGATGGAATGTCACAGACGATAGGGAGATCAAAGTTGGCTGGTTGGATATCAACTGGGTTTGTTGGAGAAGGTCTGTTCAAAAGATCCTCAAAATGTTCTGCCCATCTACGCTTTCTACTTTACATCAGTTCAAAGTAACTTTTATTTTAAATGGTAAGCTTTTGAGGTATTTTGAGTGCAAACATGGAAAATTAGCTTTGGCAAACTTGCCAAAACTCTGACACCATAGACTTCAGCAGTAACAGGTTCTGTTAAATTGACTCAGTATTGCCTTCTACACAGAAACAAATGCTTAATAAGTGCATCAGTATCTAAGTTAGATATGTAGAATCAAATCTAGATATTTGGTTTGGTTTTGAAAATTTGATATTTGATTGGACTATGCAGCTTTAATCTGAAGTATTAAAGAAAAAAACCCAAAAGAAACCCACATAGGACTTGTACTGCTACAAGACGGTGCCATCACAAATGGTACCAGCACGAATTCAAAGCTATTTCAAGGCTTTACATGACTATTACATGACTAGGAATTCATGACTATTTTCATTTGGATTTCAGGAAAAAACAACAATGGTGAGTGGCGATTTCATACTAATTTAGACCAGTGGGGACAGTTTAATGGAATTCAAGGCTTTTCAAGACTAATTACCTCAAATAGGTTAAATTCAAGGCTTTTCAAGGCCTTGAAATGGGGCAGATGTTCAAGACTTTCCAGGCATTGTACGGGCCCTGGGAGAGTGTGTGTGTGGTACACTGGTGGAGCAGCAGTGGGTCCTGCTGCCTGCAGACACAGGTGGGTTACTAACTAGCACAGGGTCTGGGTCACAAAGAACTTGAAATATGCACTGGCAAGAAACTGTCTGAGTCATAACTGATACAAGAGTGGGCATTTATATTACGGGGTAGATTTCTGGTATTGCTATTCAGCTGATAACCGTATGAGCTCTTATCTGGATTCATATCTTGGGAACATTGAAGAAAGAGACTTCTTCAATGCTATCTGGAAATGGCAACTTGCGGCCTAGAATGAACAATATTTTATGATTAGAATGACCTACCTTCAGGAACCGTCTTGAAATAAGCTGAAATATCCAAGCCTGCTACATTGACAGGGGTTTCACACATTTCCGCCTTAAAGTAGCACGGGGGGTGCGGGAATTTTTTCTCAACAGGAAGAATGTAGAGATATCCCATACAGTTTTGCATTGTGTCACATATCTTCCCACATGCTTCACGTGAACCAGTATCTTGTCTTAGGTCATTGCCGGAACAGTCTCCCTCCAGTCGTATATAGCCAGGAACTGTTAGAAGTTAAAACATGTTTATTCCATTCAATTAAATAAAACATATACAACAATTTGTTGCATTATCAAAAAGGTAAGCATATATAAGAGAAGTGAAGCATTAAATAAGTCACATATCTTTTATGTATCAGGTACTGCACATGTGATTACAAATCGCTATATCAATATTTTTTTTAAGCGACTAATTTTTAATTCAAACAAATGTTAACTCTAAAACAATGACAAAATTTGAAATTTGACATGATATTACCCTAGCTCTTGGTTTTTTAATGAATTACATCTTAAGAAGTGGTCACATGATATTACGATGTATTCCTACATGACTATTCGATGTATCTTAATGAAAGAACACACTTAAAATGGGCTATTTGAGCTCAACCACAGTAGGTTGGCGTTGATTTGCGCAGCACCATTATACTGATTACCCTTTGGCTATTATTAGTACTTCTCTGACGATACATAGGGAAATGAAGGGTGGATTTACATAGATTATAGGACACACTCAAAAGGCTTCAGATTTACTTTAAGTGGTAATAGGGTTTGCATTACTTCCCAAGTCTATAACATGCTCTAGCCTTCATCTCTGGGAAAAGTCATTAGGGATGAATAGCATTAGCACTAATAACCAATTTGACTACAGACCGTAGCCTATTATTATGACTAATCATATTTGATCCTAGTAATTGTAAATAAGTAAAGTTGTTTTAGTCATGTTAAGCCCGTTTCAGAATTTTTATATTTACTTTATTCGATAATGAAAGCAGCATTTACTCATGTTATTTTAACTAATACAATTTAAAGTCTGCACTGCTAGCCATTGATTCTTATTTACTATTATTCATTATCCATAAGTCCCTTGTCTGACTTGGTTGTCAGGGAGGACATAACTGAAGCTGCAATCTTTCCCCAGGTTTGTCTCTCACTGGCTGTGCGAAGGAGTTGTAGCAAGGAAAGGGCCGTTCATGCTTTCACACTGTGGCGTCACGTATTCTGTATTTCATTATCAGATTATTTATACTAGTATGACTTTCTTTATTAGAAAGACAGATACAGGATGCAATAAAGACATGGAGAAGTTGGATGCCACGTCTAAGCGCACTAATGCTCCAAAGTGAAGTGGTGTACATGCTTACCTACTAATTGATTCACCTCTCTAGTTTCTTCAGGTTCCGGTATAGGGACTTCTATTTATGAAAATATTAAATGGAAATAAACTGATGTATTTAACAACTGTATACATTGCGTGTTAGGTTTGCAATAATGGTTACACTATGATGCTGCCCCGACATATGAGACAATCATCCAAACAACAATTGGCATAACATCACCCCATGCATTGACAAACATCCACAGCATCATGCTGGGTGTTCTGGGACCAAATAGTCCTCACTCGATGTTGCAATGGCTATTCCTGGCTGTGGCTGACTCATGCATTTTTACTCAAGAGAGAGTACATTGGGTGTCAGTGTTCACTAACACACTCAGACACATTCTGTTTCAATGTGTAAATGTACTAGCTACAGTAGTGACTCCTACGGTAGATCTAATTCTAGATATCCTCATTCAAATGCACAAGACCATGAGACTTTGTTTTTGTGTGTGATGAATTTATTTACCGTGCTCATAACGGATGAGTGTGTTAACACTTATTTTCACCGCTGAGCAGCACTAGTCCAATATAATTCAAATCTTTAGAATTTTGTTTTAGAAATAATTTGAATGTTCTTGCTTATTGTTTATGGCTTGTAACTGTTTGCAGATTGCAAACAGTTCAAAAATCCAGCTTTGACTACACTTTGTATTAATCCATTTGAACAACTGTCTTAAGACTTGTATACAATGTATGACCTCCAATAGCCGATGTTTACTTTAGGTTTGTTTGTTTATTGTTGATTTACGTCCTAGCAACACCTAAGGTCATATCAGGACGGGTACTGACTTGTGACAGTGCGCACTCATGGCGACTTTATAGTGCTTCCCCACTGGGAGACCAGGCCACCAGCACCATGACCTGATATCCCACTCAGTCACATTATCCTGACACTGAGCCAACCAATCCTTGATATATCCTAATAATGCCAAGCGCCTGGCTAGGAAGCGACAAGTATCAATTTTAAATCATTGGTTTGACTCGACCACGGTTCGAACCCATGATCCCATGGTCTACCAACATGGGAGATAGATGCTCTAAGTCTAACTCATTCGGCCATCCCGTCTGGTTGTTTACTTTAGGGGCTGGGGGGTCGTTAAACTAACAAACAAACAAAATGTATACAATGTCTGCTGATTCCTGTCCATTGATTTCATTATCAACTAGCAGAAATAATTAAGGGATGATCCACACATCAAAACAGCAATCTTCTCAATACATCACGTGGGGTCCAAATTAACGAGTCCATGAACTGAGTGACTGATGTACTTGAATGACTAATCAAGTCATAGGTTTACAATGACTTGCCTTCTTCAGTCTTGTAATACGCCCAGATATCCAGTCCCTGAACATGGATAGGTGTCTGACACATTTTATTCTTCAAGTGGCATGGAGGGTGCAGATACTTTTTCCCCGCTGACAGAATGTAGAGAAATCCTTTGCAGTCATCTGCTAAGTCACACGCCTTAGCACAGTTTATATGGCTGGCAAACATTTGGCTTATGTCGTGGCCAGCACAGTCTCCCTCCAAGCGTATATAATCAGCAACTGGCAGGAATTCACAAGTTACCATTAACATGAAGTGAAAACTACGGCAATTGTAACTTGTGGTATTAGAAACTATAATTGTATTGCAAGAAAAGTGTCCTAAATATGTAATTGTGGATAGCTTGTGGTTTCAGATGAATGCTAATTCTCCAATTAAAACAACCTCAGAATAGGATGATAAGCGGAAGGGATTTCCAGTCACTGAAAGTAGTTAAGTCCATACAATTTTCATTTCTCAAGATTACTCATATATACTAAAAACTCATTTTTATCTGTTTGTTATTTGTGAACAGATTACTCAGTTGTTCTTCTATGTTACAATATTTGTCATAGAAGATGAGACCACAAATCGAACAGTCTAGAGGGAGATTCAATCCCGAATTTCTGCCATTCTGTGGCAAGCAATTTTTTTATTTTTTATTATAGCGATTAGTCTATGCATGCTATCTCGTGAACAACTGTGTAATGACATTTCACCTTCGGAGGGGTGTCCAACTCACCACATTGTTTCAATTAACAATAGGTAGGCCTAATATCTAACATTTTTATGTACAAATTATTTTCTCACATACATATTCACCATATATATATAGCTTACCCACCTTCTTCCTCAGTATAAGTAGAGCTTGCCACATTTTCGGCTGGGTATATGAAAAAATGGAAAAGATATATCAAACTACAATAATGTGATGTATTTAGTAAACAATGGAACACAGATTCAATAGATTCCAAGTCAGAATAGTGCTGCGGTTGGCTGAGAGACAACAGCAGTATTTAGACATGTTTGCAAAATGTTCACTGGTTAGACGGTTAAAGCTTATAGACTTTAGAAATTGGAAATGGTATCGGTTCTCATCCGGTTATCAAAGTAGCAACACTAAGCCTCGTCAGTACTTAGATGGGTTAATTGGTTGTTGCAGTTTTACATCCTGGCAACATGTCAGGACGGGTACCAACTTGTGACAGTGCGCACTCATGGCAACTTTAAAGTGCTGCCCTACTGGGAAATCAGGCCGCCGGCATCATGACCCAATATCCCACTCAGTCAGATTATTCTGACTCTGAGTTAACCAGTCCTTGCCATATCCTATTAATGCAGAGTGTCAGGCTAGGAAGCGATAAGTATCAATTTTATAAGTCATCAGTTTGACTCAACTGGGAACTGAACTCCCGATATACCACACGCCAGCGCCGCGCTCTAGCGATTCGGCCACCGCACCCGATGAATGACCACTTGAGAAGACTAGGTGCAGTAGACATCCTGATACAGGTCAATAGCTTGTAAAATGTGTGGTGAATAAGTAATAAGGAACAAAACTGATATCAGCATTTAGGTGTATTCTCTGCCACATTGGAAATATGGAAGGCTAAGAAAGAGGAGTAAACTATTTAAACGAGCGAAGCTTCACTACAAGGGTATAATGTGAAAATAATACACAAACAGGAGATGTCAGATGTGCACAATTGAACGGGTATATCTAACCTTGACTAAGGTTTGGCATCTGATATGAGATCCGACATAATATTGAATATTCAAGCGGGCAGCTGGTCGGACAAACATATCTAAGAACTTATACAGGATTGCCAACATTGGAAAATGAAAAACTCGAAGATCTTAAAGCCGAAATTCTTTAAAATCTTAGATTCTTTGTGGTGCATTTTGGACACAATAATCTATAACATTTATATTAATGGTATTGCAGGGTTGCCAACATTGGGAAATGAAAAACCGAAATATCGGCGTAAGGTGATGATGTGGACATACAATAGTGTACCACTGTGTGCAAAGTTCTGTAAACATATACATCAAAGTGGGATTTCCAACAAATCTCCAATCAAGACAGATTGTTACAGACACATAGCAATTGAAAAATCAAATCAAGAAAGTTATCATTCTAAGACCTATTTCATGCAATTTTGTAAGAAGTGACAACTAATGGCCTTAAAGCAACTTGCCTTCTTTGAAAGTCTTGAAATAAGCTGAAACTTGCAGCCCCGGTAGATGGATAGGGTTGTCACACATTTTCGTCTTCAAGATGCATGACGGGTGCGAAAACCTTTTCTTGCCAGATAGAATGTAAAGGTACCCCTTACAGATATCCATTTTAGTGCACATCTTCCCACATGCTCTGCGCGAAACGGCCACTTGTTTTAGGTCATGTCCTCCACAGTCTCCCTCCATCCGTATGTACCCAGTGACTGTCATAAATTAAAATTTGTTCTTAGTTTTGACTAAACAACACATATTACAAATTTTGATCCACAAAAAGTCGATTTATTAGAGAAGTGGACTATTCAAAGCATATAACAGTTTCATTACTCATTTAAAAAAGGTTGCGTGGCCCGATGGTTTTGAGTTTCTGTCATTTTCTGAGATAAATATAGTAGCTTGATTGTTATAATTCAAGACACGAGACGGAGCTATAGTATGGAAATGTATTGGAGGTTGTAAGGTAAGGTAAGAACAATAGGTAATGAGTAGTAGTTAATGCGGCCAATCGGTAAGATCAATACGGTCAGCCATGTATCAAGGTAATTAGATCAAAGTTCAGCGGCAGTAGAAATAGGTTGTAGGGCAGCACGTAATGTAAGGTAAGAGCAATAGGTAATGATGTAGTTAATGCGAACAATAGGTAATATCAAATGCGGTCAGACATGTATCCAGGTAATTAGATCAAAGTCCAGTGGCAGTAGAACAATAGGTAATAGGGCAACACGTTATGCGGTCAGGTATGATTGGTAATGATGTGTAGGTCGGAGTAGGGAGAGGTCATGGGTCATGTGGACGGGGAGGGTTGTATGGTGAGGTCTAGTAGGGGGAGGGGAAGGGAACAGGGGGAGGCTGGGTTGCGATAGGGTCAATAGGGAAGATAGGTATGAAGGGTAGGTGTGGGGTCAGGTCGCGATCCGGGCCTCAACCCTCACGGTGTCTGGTTGTAAGTGGGGTAGTGGGACGGTGAGAATTGAGGGAGACGTCGTGTCGGTCTGGCGTCTGGAGGCGAAGTGCGCTAAGCGGGTGCGCCGGGCGGTATAGGGGCAGTGGAGGGGGAAGTGACGTCACGGGGTGGCTGGTTCCCGGGTTTGAGGCAGGTGGCGCCACGTGTAGGGAGGCGGGAGAGGTAGGAAGAAAGGGGGGGGGGAGACGCTGAGGGAGGGGAGCTGAAGGGAGGGAGTAGTGGTTGGGGAGGGCGGGTCAGCTCCGACTCGGTCCCGAATTACCCATATTACCATAGCAATATGGACAATCCACCATATTTTAGTTTAATGTAACTGGTCCAAAATTACTAACTTTGGAGATATCTGCTTTGTAAACATGCTAAATTAATGTTGGCGTGCTTGTCAAAACTCTGATTTCGTAGGCTTCAGCAGTAACAGATCCTGTTAAATTGATTTAATATGCCCTTCTATGTAAAAACAAATACTCCATAAGTGAACCAGTATCTAAGCTGGATAGCTAGGTTCAAATGCAGATAAGTGTTTTGGTTTTTGACAAATTTAACACTCAAAACAACCCATATGCCATGGGAATCATATCATGTGAATGACTAGGAACAAGGAGGGGCATTATATGTTAATGTGACACAATTCAGTGCCACTTTACAGAGTGTAGTGCAGTCTAACCTTGCAGTGAGTTGCTGTCTACATGTTCGCGCATCCCCAATGTAGATTGGCCAGTGCATGAAAATGAAAAAGGAAAACATTGAAAGGAGAACAGGTCACACATACAAATGACTAAGGCGGAGACACAAAGTGTCTAGGTTAATTAAGAGAGGTTACATAATACATCGGTACAGTTCTATAAATGACCCGACTCCTCGTAATGTCATCACGTCCCCCCCCCCCCCCCCCCCCCCCCACGAACCCAGGGAACCCGTCCCCTATGTGGACTCGAACCATACAACTCTACCCCTTATTCCCTTGTACTAGGTGTGGGTGCGTGGGAGATGTTTGAGCAGTTGTTGAGTGTCCGGGGTTTGAGCGCTGGATGGCGAGCTGGTCGGTGCGTTGGTCACGTGATAAAGTTCTAGAGGAAAAGCCAGCAAGCATGGGTAGGGGAGCGGCTGCTTGCGGCGGCGGTAGCCTCAAGGTGGCCGCACCATAGCTCTGCGATCGCTCGCCAATCTTCTGCGGTTCACGGGCGTCGGGTAAGGACTATTTGTGGTTCGGCGCGGGTCGTATTTATAGTGTTTCTGCGCTTAGGTGTAGCCGTCGTATACCCGCCCGTGAGTTACCATTGTTATGCTTAACATGAACAATTATGGGTCTATAATTTAATTAAGATTCCTTCCAGTTAGATTAAATCATTAATGTACTAGAGACTAAGTGACATTCAACGAAGATTCAAAGCAGGAAAGGGCATATAATTAGCAACTCCATCAAGTTCTGTCAATTAATATACAATTATCATTCGATTTGGTTTCACATGGATTATTTCATTAGTTGGGTTGGGCCATCTATATGGATAGAGATTAGGCGACGCCCAAACAGTGCCCTTTCGGATAAGCCACATGAATTGTGATTGGTAAGCAATGTAAATATTTTGTTTGTGTGTAAGATAGTTTATTCTTTGGATAAAGTCCTTTTCGGCACTGTGTTAATTAAATTGGAAAATCAGTTCAATGTGAAATTATTTTTTAAGCCTCTTGGGTACTGTCTGCTCTCTGCAATTGCCAAATAAATTCTAGTTCAACAATGGTTACCGGTATCACAAACCCTTTGGTTATAGTATAAGTTACATCTCAACATGCTCAAAGATATACTGGTATATTTGAGGAGGCACACCATCCCAAGTTCCTGAAAATAGCAACTTGGTTTCTGAAATGATACATGTTTGTAATGACTTGCCTTCAAGATGTTTCTTGAAATAAGCAGAAATATCCAGCCCTTCTACCTCTTTAGGATTATCGCACATTTTGTTCTTCAAGCGGCACGGACGGGGTAGAAACTTCTTTTCAACTGGCAAAATGTAGAGGTAGCCCTCGCAGTCATCTGTTGCGCTACATGCAACACCACATGTTTCACGTGAAACAGACATCTGTTTTATTTCGTGTCCTGAGCACTCTCCTTCCAGACGAAAGTAGCCATCAACTGTCACAAGTTGGAGATCATGTGTTAATGAGGTCAACTACACATGGTACATACACATGTGAAGATATGGATGTCAAGGCTATTTCAAGACTGTTTTTGATAGGAATTCAAGATTGGTGCATAATTTCAAAATTGTGGTAGATTCGGCGGGAGGAGCCGACGCGCCACCTCGTGTGCACGTCCTGAACTAGCTCACTCTCACAGCACTGCCCAACCCATAGTGCCCATTCGGCAGAGTAGCTCCTGACCACCAGACTCAAGATTACCACCCACCCACCCTCTTAAGGTTAGGGGCTTGTCTCGGGGCTCATTGACAGGTGCATCTCGGGTTCACCTCGAGTCGCCCCACCTTGACCTAGATAACGTTGATTAAATTGAGACGAACCCAAGAGACCCCAAATTGTTAATTAAATAAATCAATTTCCCCTCCAAAAACACATAACCGCGTTGTCTCCTTCTGTCCGAATCGTTGTTGTTCGGATTTCAATGGTGAATGGCGATTTTGGACTGATCTAGATCAGTGGGGACAGTCCAATGGAATTCAAGCCTTTTCAAGACTAATTACCCAACACAGGCAAGGCTTTTCAAGCCATTGAAATGGGGTAAATGAAATAAGACTTTTCAAGACTTTCCAGGCCCCATAAAGCCCCAGTCAGACATACCCGGATCAGGGGCCGGACGAGCCCCGGACCACCATCTGGGGTGGTCCGGGGCGATCCGGGGTGATCTGTGGCTTGTCCGTGCGGACACCCCCTGATCTGGCCTGATCCGTGGCTCGTCCGGGCTCAGCCCCGGATGTTTTAAAATGTTAAAAACATCCGGGGCGGTCCGGGGGATTTTGCGATCCGGGCTCAATCCGGCCTGATCCGGGGGTGGTCCGGGTATTTCGGGGGCGGTCCGGGCCTGTCCGGGGTCATTTTGAGCCATGGTTTGACCCGGACCATCCCCAGACTATCCAGGACTACCCCCGGACCACTCCCGGACTGCCCCCGTAAGAATGGGAGTGATTCAGGATAGTCCGGGGGTGGTCCAGGGCAGTCTGGCCTCATCCGGGGCTGGTCCGGCCCAGTCCGGGGCTCGTCCGGAAAAGTGTGACTGCGAGGCAAAAATCGACGAAAACAGTGATTTTATCCGTGGCAGTCCGGGCCGTGGGTGGTCCGGCTCAAAATCCGGGGCTCGTCCGGCTATGTGTTGGGGCTTAAGGACCCTGACTACATGAGCCTAGCTTTATGGATTTCCAGGTGATATGTAGACTTTATCGGCGATGGGATAAAACACTATTGGCTGTGCGCACCCGCACACACACACACAATCTGGGTGGTTCAAGAATAGTTCTGAATTTTTATAAGCCATCTTCATACTTCATCTCAGGCCTATTTTTTATTTACAAAAATAACTACATCATATATTTTAATTTTACAAAAAGGTAATCATACTTGCATATATGGAAGCCAGGGCTCTCAATTGAATAAAAAGGATGAATACGGCGATTTCCAATATTACTAATTATACTAAGTTAGCCGAGGATCAAATAGATTGTATAATGGTTGATCTACCTGGATATAGTTTTTTGGTGTCGTTAGACTTGCATAATCCTTGATGTTAATTTCTTTTAAACATAGCAGATACAGCATTATAATCTGCTGTCATTTAGTTTGGAGTACTCTTTCTGATAACGGGCTGGCATTGGATATATTTGAAGGGAAAACATGAAAAATAATGTGCATGTGCACACAAGCTGAGATACAATACGTTATTGCTATTGTCGTTGGTGTGATGAACATGGGAAATAAATTGCCAAGAACAGGATTCTAAACCTCTTGCCATTCCAGAGCTATCATGCTAACTATTATACTACCTAGGCTCTCTGATGCAATCACACTATCCACGCCTACCCGTGTATGTGGCACCTCAGAGGTCAATGAAGACTACTGCACTATGTTAACTAGTTTACATCGCTGCCTGTCAAAACCCATGAGTTTTAATGTTTATAGAAAATGCTAGCATGCAATACATATCCAGTGAATGCATGCTACTTTTATTGGACTGGAATTGTAAACAGTTACTACTACAGCTAATATTTTATTTATAAAATATTTAATACTTTTAGTATCAAACAGGATTTGTATGCAGTTATTACAACTTATAGTAGTTTCATTTATATATCAATGAATTGTACTGTATGGCCGGAAGACCAGTGCTCTGGCGCTTACAAGAGATATTATTCGATGAATAAAATACACTTTAGTATAATAAAAGGGTGCAAAACCATAAAGAAATAATGAATGAGTGCATCGGTATCTAAGTTGGATATGTAAGATTAAATCTGGATAAGTGTTTTGTTTATTAAATTATAATTATTTCATTGGATTATGCAACTTTATCTGAAGTATCCACACTAAAGCTAATTTACTAATTGCGGTTTTCATAACTTTAAATATACCCTACACACTTATAAATTATTTACATCCTCAGTTTTCACCGTTTATAGCTTCATATGAAGCTCGAACCTTTTCTCACTTGACATTAACACATCTATGCATTTACCTACATCATAACATGGTCTCCAAATATAAGCAGAACTGATGCTACCGTGTCTAGTTTGATACTCTAGAGCAAGATAAAAAGAAAATCAATTTAGGAGCCTAACTATATGATTATATTGCAAGTGAAGGAACTGCGATCATAGAAAATCAAATCTAGGGTGAGGTTATCTGGTCATCTGAGTTTAACTGATGGCGAATGTCCGCGAAAACGTCGATATGCTCTCATAGCCTTAACTGTCTGGAAATCGCCAAAAATTCCCGGAAGTCAGGTTTCATAAACTATTCTCCGAGCATCATTGTACTAAAACCCCAGTCACACCTACCCGGACGAGCCCCAGATTTTTAGCTGGACCACCCCCGGACTGTCCCGGACAGCCCCGATAAAATCGTTATTTTGGTAGTTTTTGGCCTTGCAGTCACACCTAATATTTTTACCCACGGAGTAGTCATAGATCAGTCCCGGACTGGGTGGACTTGCTCCTGCTATTTATATACAAAAACGAGGCTCATCCTGGACTGATCCGTAGCAAACCGGGCTATCCATGGCTTATCCGTGCTCATCTGGCTTGTCTGGGTCTTATCCGGGAGTGATCCGTGGCTATGTCGGGGCTACTCTGGGGCTAGTTCGGGTGGAACCATGGCAAAAACGTGGCTCATCTGGGTCAAAACAGCCCCGGAATACCCCTGGTCCACCCCCGGATCATCCCGGACAATATAGGATTGAGCCCGGATCGCAAAATCCCCCAGACCACCCCTGATGTTTTAAACATTTTAAAACATCCGGGGCAGACCCCGGACGAGGCCAGACCAGCCACGCATCACCAAGGACCAGCCACGGATGAGCCATGGATGACGCCGGATCACCACGGACCACACCAGATCACAGCCCGGGGCTCGTCCGGCCCCTGATCCGGGTAGGTGTGACTGGGGCTTAATCAGTAAGTACATACTATGCTTAGAGAACACCCCACTGTCCTTGTTGTGGCTGTATTACTATTGATACGCAACGAAGGAGGAACAGAGGCGGGGGTGGAGAAAAACATTTTATTCACCAATAAAATGAGGACAATGACAATGAAGAGGAACAATGCAAGAGGAACATAGCTAACTTATACATACAATACTATGTCAGAATCAATCAAGGGGAACATAGGTAATTATACATACAGTAATCTCAGAATCAAGGACAGGACTACTGGAGGCTAATGGAGGAGGGCAGGAGCCGGAGTGGATGGAGGCAGCGGCGGGCGCGGTTATAAGGGCAGAGCTGGAGGGGGGGGGGGGGGGTGACGTAACCCGGGAGGAAGATGACAGAAGGGAGAGAGAGGGGGGGGGGGGGCGGTCCTCATCCGCCGCGAATCAACCGCAATGCAAGCATTAAGACCAATGCCCATGCCTATGCTGACAGTACTGCAGCACAGTTCTGGCCTATGCTGAGTGCTGCAGTTTGGTATTGGTCTGCACTGACATGTGACAGTGCTGCATAGTGGAGGATGGTATTGGCTTACACTGACACTGCTGCGGGATTGCAGTATAGTAAACATGGCGTAAATCTGCGAAATCGCCGAGATCTTTAATCCCTGCATAATAAATGATGGGATAGACAGTATAACTGGCAGTCGGGTCTCGGCAGGGCATGCTACTAGAAGGCGCGTCTGGGTTTTTGTATTGTAGGCTTGATGTCCTTTGCATAGTAGGCCCTACGTACCTATCAGTTCCAACAAAGGAGTGTGCAACAGGTACCGTCAGTAAATATGTTGCAGCCAATTTCAATTAAAATATGATGACAATAGAACTCTATAACTACTATAAACATTAAAATTATTATTCCTTTTAGTTTTATTGATTTGCTAGCAATTGGCGTAATCGCTTACCTGTCTGGTAATAGCCATTTCAGTCCGTGTCTGTACCCTGCCCTCCCCACACTCACCTTTAAGCTGCAACCCCCCTCCACACCCACCCTAAATGCTGCGGTTGGTGCATACTACTTTTTGGAACATGACTTCCTGTGTAATAGGCCCTATAAACTGTAATGTAGCGTATTTTCACCGTCCAATGTGGCCACGGGTTCCTCGTCTTCTATGTCCACAACTGATACAGGAACTGTTGATGATGATTGTATGACCAAGGAAAAGAAAGATATATTTATTAAAAAAGCAAAAGGTTTGACCCCCACCCACTGTTGTACTATCATTTACTCAAGAGAATTTCGCTTTAGTTATAATAAATGGAGTTACGTAAGTATAATATATTTGCAAATGGCATTAAACCAAATGTTTTCATTCAAAGTATCACTGAATGAAGTCACTATTAACACGCGGACAATGATGATACTTATGTGCAATTCATTGGGGTGTCTTTGTCTACTACATTAGTATATACCATAGTTGAACATTAAAGTTGCATAGTCCGAAGGGTTTGAGTTTCTGCCGTTTTTCTGAGATAAATATATTAAATTGATTGTTATAATCTGCCTTATTTTAGTCTGAAGTAATTTTTATTTTAAATGGCTAACTTTTGAGATATTTGAAGTGCAAATATGTAACATTAGTTTTGGCAAGCACGCCAAACTCCGACACCATAGGCTTCAGTAGTAATAAGTTCTATTACATTGACGCAGTAGGCATACTCCCTTCTATGTGACAACAAATGGTTATTAAGTGTATCACTATCTAGGTGAGATATGTAGAATCAATTCCACATAATTGCTTTGGTTTTGAATATTTGATGTTTCATCAAACTATGCAGCTTTAACATAAATGTAAACTTTACATATGCATGCAAGTACATAACTATCTTTTTTCATATATCAGACAAGAATACTAGAGTTCAGCTTTCACATAGAATTGAGAAGTTCACCACTAAGGGAGAAAGGCAACAGTGAAGGTTTGGAGGACCTTACCGTGTGGTATCATCTGTCATTGGTACAATGGTAGTTTAACAAATATATATTTTTTAATTTTCTTTTACATTCGCATGGCCAATTTCAATCACGAACAATTGGTCTTCCTCATTCTATCCCTGTCCTATCCTAGTAATGCTGAGGGCCAGCCTAGGTAGCAACAAGTATGTCTAACTTTAAGTCATTGGTTTCACTCGGCCACGGTTTGAACCCAGGGGAGTTTGTAGATCAGTGTCTTTCAAAATTTTGAGATAAATATATTAGTTTAACAATGACCAACTACGTTATCTTAATTTAAAGGAATTGTAATTACAAATGGATAACTATAGAGATATTGGGTGTGAAAGCATACATAATTAATTGTGGTACACAACGATATTTGTGGACGCCATAGAGCATTATTTATCAGTTTTCAGCGTAGCGCAATAGCACCAGGCTCAGACGCCACGCTACACTGGCACATCTGGAACGCTTGTGTAATCAGGTAATAGGGGCGGAAAACACGACAGGGTAGCACAGGGCCACTACAATCAAAGTTACCTTGGAGCGGCATTAGGCTTTGTCAACCCATTTTCCGTCCCTAATTGCAGCAGTATATGTTCTGTTAAATCGACTTAATATTCCTCGTATGCTGCACCGAATTGGTAATGAATGTACAAATATCATCTTGCTGAATATGGACGATCACATTTAGGTAAGTGTGTTGATCTTGTCGAGATCATGATTTCATTGGATTGTACAACTTCAATCATGAGTGCAGACGTCACATCAATGGTGTGGTTCGAGAAATAGTTTTTTGTTTTTAAGTAGTTATGTTTTTTGGTAAGAGTGGGTTACGTCCTAGCAACATACCATGGTCATATGAGGGCAGGTAATGACGAGACGGTTCGTACCCATGCTTCCCCACTCGCCACTGGGATATCATACCGCTGACAATATAACTCGATATCCCACTCAGTCACATTATCCTGATACTGAGCAAACCAGCTGTTGTCCTATCCTATAAAGGGCGAGCATACATTCTGTGAGCCTTTTATTTTTAAGGGCAAAGGGTCGAAACCACAAAAATGCACCCTGTGCTGATTCGCCCGTTCCGCTCAGTGCCTACCCCTAGGGCACATGTAGCAGGTTCAGTCTCTGAGAACAAGACTATTTATCAATATGTCGACGAGTGTAGTGCAGGGCATTCTTACCGTCAAAGCTGTCCGGTTCCTCATACACGTCTTCTGTATATCCTGCAGAAGAAGTCATACATATATATGTAGTGGTCGACACTGACCTTTCAGGCAAGGAGCCGCATAGACAGGTAGGTGTGGGTAGTGTGGTGATATCAAGGAGCCTAGGTGGCGCGGAATGCAAAGAGACGTGGGTTCGAGTCCCGCTCTAGGCGCAATATTTCCCATTTCCATCACCCCTATGACATATATATATATCAAATGAAAAAAATATAAAAGAAGGAAAAGACAGCTCAATGAGTTCATTCAAGAATACAGGGATGAAAGTGGTCTCCAGCGAAAAAAACGCGGAATCAAGCCCAGATTATTAGACCGACGGCGAATTTCCGTGAAAACGCGGATTTTCCTCTATTGATTAGCACTGCCAGGGACTCCCGGGGGAAAAAGCCGGAAGTCAGGTTTCAACTGGACTTGTGGTGGTTATATTATCGCCTATACGTAACTATATCTTGCTTAGGTTTTATGTTCTAGCAACATCTAAGGTCATATAAGACGGGAATTCGAACTAACCAATTGTTGTCACAATCAACCTGATTCCTTGGCATTTTGTTTAATATTAATCGGTAAATATCCAAAGTCGCGGAAACCCGCGATATCGCGGAGACATTTCATCCCTATCTATATGTATATATATATATATGTACATATATATATTCTTAAAAGTGTAGTGCATTTCTTTGTTTCATATTAAATTATCCTAGAGACAAATCAGGTTGTTTTATTTTCTCGACCTTTACATTCAGGATAAATTTAAAGACTTTCCAACACCTCTGTCAATGCTAAATCATAATTATACCGATTGACGCCGACATCCAATGATCGACGCCGACAACTTTAACAGATGTCGGCGTTGCAATTCTTAAAGTCTTGTGCATTTCTTTGTTTTATATTATATTATCCTAGAAACAAATCAGGTTGTTGTATTTTCGTGACCTTTACATTCATGATAAATTTAAAGACTTTCCAACACCTATGTCAATGCTAAATTATAATTATACTGATCGACGCCGACATCCATGCTCGACGCCGACAACTTCCACCAATTGGCCTCTTTTCGTGATCCTGACCCATATATATATAAACAGAACAACGATAAGACTGATGTGGTTGAGAAGAAGATATATATTCTCTGGCGGAGATATATTAAATGCCCACCTAAAGTTAAAATTGAAGTAGTTAGGGCCAGACGCAGCTGGCATAGAGTGCACAGGGCCGCTCACAGGGGGCACCACTGGGCCTATGTCATACTAACAGGGTCAGCTAGATCGGATACAGCGCTAACTATTACATAGGGAACTGAAGATCGGTAGTGTCCTTGTTTATATTCCCATAATGGATTATAGAGCACATAAACAGTTGGCCCCAATAAACAGAACAACGATAAGACTGATGTGGTTGAGAAGAAGATATATATTCTCTGGCGGAGATATATTAAATGCCAAGAGACCCATGGTCCCCCCCAACCCAACAGTCTCAGTATACCGGCTCCGTCGCACCATCCAGTGCCGTGGAAACCCTAATGTCGTTCATTATGCGGACGCTCAACGGCGTCTGCAGGTAGGCGAAGATGGTATCGCTCGCCCAATCACCGTGCACCCTGAGCTCTTCCAGGGTGGCGCCACACAATGATAGGAAGGTACAGCCCCCCATCCTCAAGGAGTGGGATGAGTAGTCCCCAGCGTCCAATCCAGCGACCCCACAGAAATGCTTCAGCATCCCTTGGTATGTCGAGTATTTGCAGTTCTATCGTGGCGCCCGCTGGTGTGGAGATCCGGAACGCCATGGCATCAGGCCCCGCTGGAACCTCCCTGAAGTGTCTCTCAGACCAGGAAACCGCACACATGGAGAGGTCCGGGCACCTAGCCACAGGTATTTCGAGCATACGCTCCGCAAATTGTATCGTCTTGGAGCGACGAACTCGCACCAACATTCCCCATGGGAGAAAGGAAAAGTCTCCCCTGCGCAGTGACGAGTCTGAGGCAGTCACCTGGCACTTCCTCAGTAGTGCCCTAAAACTGCACAGTATGGCCGCCCGCCAGGCGGTGTGCCCCTCCGAGGTGGTCAGGGCGGCGAATATTCGCCTGAGCATGTCGGGCAGTAAGGGAGCTGCCTGCCTGGGATGGCAACCCCACTCCTGCTTGATGCCCTTCAACGTGGATGCCAGCTCAAAGTTTTTGTAGACGATCGGCTCCGTGCCCTCCGTCTTCAAGAAGAAGTTCAGGCCACTGAGGTAGTTGCACACCGATGTGTATTTAAGAGTCCTAGCCAGCCAGACCGCATACAGTGCTGTCTGTTCTGGAGGGCACGGTGTGGTGGGAAAGTGGCCCCCGAACTCCTCAATGAACTCCAGGTATCGTCTCACCTGGACACCCTGTGTTGTGATGGAGTTTGGGGCGTAGTACTTGCGCTGCACGGCCAGCTTCTCCCTCCGCAGCTCCACAACTGGAAGTAGAAGGGTCAGGGGAGTTGGTGAAGATGTGGTTGCAACAAAGCCTGCGTGCTCCGTCTGCGACCCGGATTGGGTCCTTACTGTCCCTGGCGCTCCAACGTCGCATATCGTGTTGTCAGCACTCTTCACATAAACAGATTGAACATCAAAATTGTGCTGTGCCGCTATCCAGAACAGCCTGCGCACGAAGTGCATGACCCCTTTTGATTTGGACCGACCCGAGGTCAAGGCCGCTCGGACCGTCTCATTGTCAGTGATCATGACCACCGTGCTGTCCTTCCAAAGGTGGCCCCAGGTCTGGGCCGCACAGAAGGCTGCCCACATCTCCAGTATGTTTATGTGGGCCCCCCTTTAAGTCCCATCGGGTGTGGCGTGGTGGTGGCCCACCTCCTCACTCATCCTCCTGTCTGGTCCCCCCCCGAAGGCTCCAATCCTCCACTCGCCGGCATGGATGGTCCCGAACCCCTCCCCAGAGGCGTCACTGTAAGTCGAGACATATGGGGTATGGCGGCCGATTATTTTTGCCTTCCCGTTAAACCGTCTGGAGAAGTCCAGCCACCATCGTCTATCCTCATGGAAGCCCCCCGAGAGGTGGACCTTGAAGTGGGGTTTGGCCACTGCATTGATCGTATCGTACATGCGTCTGCAGAATGTGCGGCCTCCCCGGACCACCTTCGCACAGTGCGCCAGCAAGCCAGCCAGACGCTCCAGCTGGATCCTCCTAGCCTTCTTTTGGCCCTCCAGGGCCAGAAGCGCCATGGTCATCCTGGCCAGCTTGTCCTCCGGCAGCGACATCTCCAGGGCAATGGTGTCGATGTCGATACCCAGGAACCTTGTTTTGGTGGACGGGGAGGTGACTTTTGGGAAGCTTATATAGAAGCCCAATCTCCGGAGGATCCCCATCAGGGCGGCTTGGGCCGTGCAGCCCGAGTTGAAGTCACGGGCTATGATGCAGAAGTCGTCGAGGTAATTTATCACCTCCCCCACGCCCTCACGCACGGCACAGCGGACAACAAAATCAGACAGCTTGCTGAATACATAAGGGCTGGAGGCCAGCCCCATGCATAGCCTGTTATCTCTTAGAAAGACCGGGTCATTCCCGAAGTCCCAGAATATGCCCTGGCGGTCCCGGTCTCGCGGGTGGATGCTCACTGCCCGGTAAGCATCGCGGATGTCCCCGGCTTGCATCAGGGCGGCCACATCGTCGACACCATTGTAGGAGAATTTGGCAGTCACGCTATCCGTGTAGTTGTTGACTGACTCACCCTCTAGTTTGCTGCAATCCACGATGCCCCTCACCCCCCCCCCCATCCTTGGGGATGCAGAAGAGCCTATGCACACATATTGGTCGGTCCGCCGCCCTGGTCAAAGCCCCTGCCTCGATCTCCTTCCTGAGTTTGGCAGACATGACCTCTTTGTCATCAGGGTCTCCCCCGGAGCCCTGATGGCACTCGTAGCGAGCGTCGCAGTCCCGGTTTATTACCATGAAGCCGAAGGAGATGACTTTCATGATATATTCGGCGTCGGGGTCAGTATCCCCCCTCATGAACAACTCTGAGAAGACCCTACATGGCTTCATCTGGGACACAACACCCTCAATGCTGTGCGTGCAGCTGCACAAACCTGTCATGCAGCTCCTCCAGAGTCGGAAGTTGGCCACACAGTCGGTAACCGTCTCCCTGACGGTGATGTCGAATACGTGCTCCTCCCCTGTGCCGTTCTCGACCTGGAGCCACCCTGGGTCAAGGCCATCCTCCCTGCCTGTCCATACAGGGGCACCTCTGTGGGGAGTCTCCCCCACTTGCTGGTCACCGGGGATCCCCCCCAGGGTGCCCGCCGCCGCCCTCAGGGTATCCAGCCTGCCCCACGTGTTGTTGTTGTTGTTTACATCCGGGGCCTCGCTACGCGCGGGGAGCCACGCCGGTGGCGCGGGTGTCTCCACCGACCCCCATGCTCCGCTGCAACCCCCCGTAAGGCCACCATGGCAGCCTCCCGCACCCACTGGGCCTCCCACACTGTCGGTCCCACCCAGGGCCAGGGCACCCACGTGTTCCGTGACCACAGTTTTGTTGTTTACATCTGGGACCTCCCCACGTGCGGCAAGCCAAACCTGCGGCTCGGGCGCCTTCACTGACCCACATGCCCCATTGTAAACATCCATACCATGCCCATGGCGCCCTCCGGCGCCGTCAACATCACAAACAGTACCTCGGGAACTGCTAGTCACCGTCCCAGCTGCGTCCACCGCCGGGTTGTGTGTCTGCCTGGATGTCACAAGCCCCAGTACCTGGGCGCCCGCTACCGTCCCTGCCCCGGCTGAGTCCACCGCCGGGTTGTGTGTCCGCCTGGGTGCTCAATGCGCCCCACCCCGCATCACCGCTTTCCCGCGGTATGGCCGAATCTGGGTCATGCTCCGCGTCCCCGGTGTGGCGAGTCCCGGTGCATTTAATGTGCTTGTGGCTGCGGCTCCTGCACTTGCTGCACCAGTGCCCGAAGCTACAGTCCCCCTCCTTACTGTCACATCCCACTTCTTTGTTCCAGGGAAAGCAGGCCCGCTTGCCTCCCTTCTCATAGGTCTTGAGCCCCTTTGGATTCCCGGTGGTCGCACTCTTAGTTTTGGCCCGCATGGCCTCATGCCCGTAGTGGATCAGGCTCGCCGCCGCATTCCCTGCCGTGAACGCAGCGAAACCCTCCCGTTCAGCTAGCTTCCACACGGCTGTGTCATATCGGACGTGGGCAGTGTCTTTGAACAGCTCATGCCTAGCCTTCGATGCAATGTAAGCAAGGTGGCTGAATAGTGCCTGGCCATCTTTTAAAGTCACACCTTCCAGACTCAGGAACCACAGGCATGATGCCTCCTGTAACTCGGCCACTGATAGTTTGCGTACATCCTTCTTATCCTCAGTATAGTTTTTCAAAGACCACTTACTTTTCCGTCTCCGGGAAGTGCTCCTTGTCCTGCTACGTGAACTGGAATCACTACGAGAGTGCGATCTGCGCCGCCGTGTCCGGCTCTTGCGCGATACCTCCCCGTAACTTGAGTGACCTCTATCCGTATGGGCTGCTCCGCCCTGCTCGGCTGGTGGTGGCTTCACTGTGTCCCTGGCCGCCTTTTCCTTTACTAACACGGTCCGTCGTTCTTCCAAGTCAAACATGCGCTTATCCCTTTCCAGCTGCCTTATTTCCTCCCTCACGCGTCGCTCCTCTTCATCAATGCACATACTCCGTACGTCTTTTGTGATATCCTCCATCACTCGCTCATCGGTGGCTTCCCCTGCCGTCGCCATTTTGACTGCCGAGAATTTGCGCGTTATGCGTATGTGGTTGCCTGCGGCGTCCTCCCGTTTCACGTCAGTAATGCACCTCGGTCCCGAATGAATTTTACCACACGGGTTGCAGAAACCCTCAGACATACCGTATCGCACAGATGAGTGTCAAGCTAGCATGATTCCAGATACAAGGCGAGCTGAGTCGGGGAGCGGGAGAGTCCTGTCCTGTCCTTAACTTCAGCTTCAGTTAAAATTCAAGTTAAAATTGAAGTAGTTAGGGCCAGACACAGCTGGCATAGAGTGCACAGGGCCGCTCACAGGGGTTGCCACTGGGCCTATGTCATACTAACAGGGTCAGCTAGATCGGATACAGCGCTAACTATTACATAGGGAACTGAAGATCGGTAGTGTCCTTGTTTATATTCCCAAAATGGATTATAGAGCACATAAATGTATATGTATATGAGTCAGCCTCACGAAAATGGGCCAATTGGTGGTTTAATTAAGATGTCGGAGTCGCAATTCTTAAAGTGTAGTGCATTTCTTTGTTTTATATTAAATTATCCTAGAAACAAATAAGGTTGTTGTATTTTCTCTACCTTTACATTCAGGAAAAATTTAAGGACTTTGCAACACCTCTGTCAATGCTAAACTATAATTATGTTGTTCGACGCGGACATCCAATGCTCGACGCCGACAACTTCAACAGATGTTGGCATCGCAATTTTTTAAGTGTAGCTCATTTCTTTGTTTTATATTAAATTATCCTAGAAACAAATAAGGTTGTTGTGTTTTCTCTACCTTTACATTCAGGATAAATTTAAGGACTTTCCAGTACCTCTGTCAATGCTAAACTATAATTATACTGTTTGACACCGACATCCAATGCTCGACACCGACAACTTTCCACAATTGGCCTCTTTTCGTGATCCTGACTCATAAATATATATGAATGTATATGTATACATGCAGTAGTCAGTAAAGGAATAGAATAATTAAAGTTGCAAAGTCCGATGGTTTTGAGTTTCTGCCTTCTTTCAAGATAAATAAGGGAACTACTATCTAAGTTGAATATGTAGGGTCAAATCTAGATGAGAGTCTTGGGTTTTGCAAATTTGATGCTTTAATCAGACGATGCAACTTTAACTCAAATCTTTATTTCATTCAAAATGACAAATACATGTGTGATATCCATTGGAAATAAACAAGTATCGTAAATGTGTAGATAAACACATTAGAAATCGTTTCAATAGCATTAACAGAGCATGTGCAGATTTACGGTAGCCAACCTTAATCGTTATCATTATTTTTTATCATTAATTTTATTCAGTTGAACTTATTTTAAAGTTGAATGTTAAGTTCTTAATATAAGAATGGAAAAGGTGCAGACATACGGACAGTAAATAATGTATTGCATGGCATGTGTTAAAGCACTCTTGGTGATGGTGGTTTGCAACATAACAACAGCCAGGCTCATTTTCATATCGGCATGCCTTTCCCCTCCACGTTATTTCAATTGTGTGCAAGTATTATATGCATGCATATATTACTAGTCATATACGCAGTTAGGTGAACGCATAGGTAATATAGATGCGCTTGTATTTATTAGCAGAACAGATTATGAAAGCAGTCGAACCGAAACCAAGATAACCCATGATAAAAGCAATTTCTGGATCAAGATAAGTCAACCATCATAGCAACAATCCGATCCACTCCTTGCAGCAGGTACATCCTCATGCATTCCTAGAAATAGCAACTCGGTTCGTTAAATAAGCAGCAATATTATATGGTTACAATGACTTGCCTTCATCAAATTTCTTGAAATAAGCAGAAGCATCCAGTCCATCCAGAGTCACAGGGTTCTCACACATTTTAGTCTTCAAGTAGCATGGAGGGTGTGGAAATTTGTTTTGACCCGGTAGAATGTAGATATATCCCCGGCATTCTGGCATATTATCACACTTCTTTCCACATTCTTTGCGTGTATTCGATACAGTTTTCGCAGTATGTCCTGGACAGTCTCCTTCCAAAAGTATATAGCCATGAACTGTCACAAATGAAAATTGATTGGTTGGTATGGTCACCTGAAAAGTCAGTTTCGTCTTATGCATGCTTACTCTTTAAATTCAAGTCATGGTCTATTTCAATGGTATTTTCTTATAGATCTAGAAATAACACCTCAAATATTGATATCAGAACAAATAATTAATCTATTTCCTCAATTTGTTTTTGAAAACAGAACATGCCTGATCTCTGTATTGCTGAAAGGCTTATCATATTTCTGCCCCTTTATTAGTGCAGGATCTGTACACATGTGAAGATATGGAATTCAAGGCTATTTAAAGGCTTTTCAAGGCTGTTTTTGGTAGGAATTCAAGACTATTTTCAGTTAGATTTCAGGAAAATACAATAGACCTATTTCATGTGACGTCAGCATGGGTATCTACATCAGTGCATGCGCCTTTTGGCTGCAGGACGACACACTGTCACACTGCAAACTCAATGGCTATGAGCAATCTTCATAGAGAAAAGGTGAAATGTCTCTAAGACCACACCACTTAGAAACAAACTGCTTGGAAGACATATAGAAAACATATTCAACGAATAGATTATATTAAATTTATAAGGTTAGGGTTCTGCATTTCTATTGATTTTGAATAAAATAAACGTTTTGCACTGCGTGTACCACCAAACTCAATGGTTCTGCAGCCAAGCTGCGTGCGCATACACGATGTTAGTAAACATTGAAATAGGTCTATAATGGTGAATGGCGATTTTGGACTAATTTAGATCAGTGGGCACAGTTTAATGGAACTCAAGGTTTTTTTAGCACTAATCACCCCAAAATAGGTTAAATTCAAGGCCTTTCAAGGCTTTGAAATGGGGCAAATGAAGTTCTAGACTTTTCCAGACATTCCAAGACTTTCCAGGCACTGTACGGACCCTGGTTACCTCTATACTTATGTCTTACTTTTGTACCTACAGTCTGTGTTGCGCCTGCTCTCTGTATTGCTGAAAGGCTTATTATATTTCTCCCCTTTATTAGTGTTAATGCTGTCTTAAAACTAGTACCGACATTAGTTTTTATCGCTGCCATCAGAGGGTGGCTTAGTGCTGGAAATCTTCTACAAAACCTCTGCCACAGAGCATGCTGTAGTGAGCTGCTACCCATATCAACTTTTCCAATGCCACCAGAGGGCGAGTTTGTTGTGGAAATGCTTTCTGAGACCTTTTCCACAAAACATATTGCACAGTGACCTGTAACCTAGGTTCCCTACACCAGTTTTTCCACTAGCATCAGAGGGAAGGTTTATGGTGGAAATTGCCTCTTGGTTGCTTCTCTAGCAACGAGGGATGAAAGTGGTCTCCGGGGAAAAAGCGGAGATGCGGATATTCCCCCATAGGTTTAGCATTGTCAGGGAATTGCGAAAAATTCCCAGAAGTCGGGTTTCATATATATTGGTGTACGCTGATAGTGCTGCGGCGTTTGAAGCATTTATTAGTGGTATACGATGATGGTGCTGCAGCGTTTGAAGCATTTATTAGTAGTATACGCTGATGGTGCTGCTGCATAAACAACATATTAGTATACACTTATAGTGCTGCAACGTTTGAACAACGTATTAGTATACACTTGTAGCTACAGGAAAAATCCCGGAAATCCGCGAAATCGCGGATATTTTTCATCCCAGAACAACGCCCATTTCAATCCTATCTAATAACGCAAGAACTGTCTCTTTTCCCCCTAAAATTATTCCACCACTAACACCATTGAACATGGTTATTTTGGCAATTTAGCCTATTACAAGTTACAACACATACCGCAGCTCATGCTCACCATTTACTTCTTGCGATTCTTCTTCGTCTTCATCCTCGATGATCACTGCGGGTCGTATAACTTTGACTATATATAATAATGAAACAAATTCAAAGAATATACGATATATTTATAGCAAACCTAATCAAGTAAAAATTGTAGCAATTCTCACAGATCTTTAACTTCAATTAGCGTATCCTGCACCCTTCCTTTGGTCATCTCTAGTCTCCCAAATCCGGATCTTCCACTCCGCCATTCCCCACGACAACAACATCGGCGCCTTATCTGCTTTTCTATCCTGCCCTTTGCCAACCAACTTCTAACAACTCACCAATGTTAATCCACTAAACCACAAAAGAAATCATCAAACACATGCATCTTATTCCCCCAGGAACTTAAATAACCGACAAAAACAAATGAAGCAAAGCATGTATTGTATATCCAAGACTGTACCCATTCGTATACACCATTCCATTACTAACATTTATTATTATGTTTTAATACTCGTCTTCAGCAACATATGTGATCGGTCTGGATTCAGTTTTATTTTGAAGACAAGTACTACTATTATATATACATATATATAATAGTATACTATTATAAATATAATATATATATAATATATATGTAAACGTATATGTGCTGTATAAGCAATTATACAAGTATAATTATCCGGAACCGATTATCTATGAACTGTCTCGTCAGTTCATATCAACCTGACACTACACCTACTAACTCACACTCCTCCACTCATCGACAGGTCAGGCCTTTTGCCTCGCCTGGTGGCGCCACCTGGCTTCTTCCTCATTGCCTGGCTTTGCCCCACGCCTGTACCACTCGCTCCAAAGTTAGTTACTTCTCACTAAATGACAATTTGAGAGTTTAAAAAAAAACCATATATTCATATCATTTAAATTGCTTCTCCAAACAAAGAAAACATAAATATGATAAATACATATACAAACAGGACAAATCATTGAAACCATGAACCTGAAACAGGAAACATAACAAAAGTATAGGAACAAAGATTCTTCAAGCATCATAATCATAACCTCTTTCGTACCTAGCGGGATGTACAGTCTTACAAGTCTTGAAAATAGCAATTTGGTTGTAAAATTAACAGAAAGGTTATATGGTTTCATTTTAACTTGCCTGTCGAGCTTTTCTTGAAATATGTAGAAGCATCCAAACCGTCTATTTCCAAAGGGGTTTCACACATTTTGCTCTTCAATGAGCATGGACGGTATGGATACGTATTTCTATCCCAGTTAATGTAGACATATCCCTTGCAGCTTTTTATTATATTACACGATTTCTCACAATTTCTGCGTGAATCAGTTGTATTTTCTATCCTGTGTCCTGTACAGATTCCATCCATACGCATATAGCCAGCAACTGTCACAAGTGAGAATTTGTTGGTTGGTAATATCAACTGAAATATCAGCATTAACTCAGATTTGTAAGCTATTTTGTAAGGTGTGCCCTTTTTATGCTTCAAATATGCACCGTATATTACATACCCTCACCCATTTAAAAGAAAATAAATGATTAGGTGCAGCCTCAGATCTTTAGTATACATGTGCTCTTTCGGTGATTAGTTAGGCACTGTAATCGTGTATCCATACGACTAAATCACTATTAAAGATTACTTGTAAAATATTACCCTTTAGCGATGTAAATATTTTCCAAACGTAACGAATGTACGGAGATGAAAGTGTCTCAGAGAAAACAATGCTTGATCGAACAAGGATTGACAGAATATTAATGACTTTGTTTTCTAGTAATCACCATTTCAATTTACCGATGTACAATATAGGCATTCCGAGTTCGTATCTGCTGGTCTTCAACTTGGACAGCAGAGGTGGGGGATGGTACCTCCACCCCGCTCTGAGCCCTATCCTTCACTATAGACCCTATACTGTAAACTCACTTTAAACACATATGATGATTCAAACTTAGTAAGGTGTTCTCTGTGGTGGAGTGGTTAGAGTCTGACTTTTTTCTAGGTCAGACTCCTAAGCTGAAGGTCGATGGTTTGATTCCCCATGCCATCTCCTCTGCCAATTTGGATTTCCACTGCTGTGTATAGCTTACAGCGTCATCAAAGGCCAGGGGCCATATGCATGGAGCAGTGTTAGAGAGCCAAACCGCGTTTAGGGAGGGATTTCTGGTTTAGCGCTGAAAAGTTGGTATGCATGGAGCAGTGTTAGGCCTAACACCACGCGTTTAAACTAGGTTAAGCTAAACCAAAAAAAGCTGGTTTACAGGCGATGTTAGTTATCAAATCTATTCAATGCGATCATATTTAACAGAATTAGCTACCAAATAAGTGAAATTTGACCAATTTAACCCTAAATTCGAAGCGTTATTAAGGCTACCGCCGCAATGGCGGCGATATTAATAGTTATATTTTCGAATCGACGAACGTAAAGTAAACAAATCGCCGCCGTCGCGACCGCTGCGTCGACGTCGACATCCATACTGGCCGACGTCTACGCATTGGCGTCAGTGTATTAGCGATTTGTTTACTTTACGCTCGTCGATTCGAAAATATAACTATTAATATCGGCGCAAATGCGGCTGCTGCGTTAATATCGCTTCGTTTTTAGGGTTAATTTGCTTAAATTTCACTTATTGCGTATGTAATTCTGTTAAATATGATCGCATTCAATAGATTTGGGCCTAATATTTTTAGTCGAATGTAAACTAAACAAATCGCCGCCGCCGCCTCAGTAACAAGCGCGCTGGTTCCCGTTGGGTAGAGAAGGCAATATATTAGGCCCAAGCAGGTGCTCGCCGGCAATAGGCTCAGAGAAATTTCCATAATGAATAAATTAATTCACATATAGCTAACACTCACCGTTTAGGCCGCCATGCATACGTTTTCGATGAGGCCGATAAACGGTGATAGCTATACAGTGTTAGAGGGATAACACTACACGCCTCTAACACTGCTCCATGCATATGGCCCCTGTTGCTCTCATACCATGTCTATCTGGTGTGGGAAGTTAAAAATTGCATTGGTTGGGAAAAGTGTAGGCTTGGGCTTTCTATTGACCAACTGTCTGATGGTGAAAACAAGACTATTCAAACTTATCCATGATAGGCAGTATACATCTTCAATAATTAAAAACAAAATCTAATTTAGATTAGTGAAATTGTCCTAGCAAATATTTTGCATTAGATAAAATACCACCCCTGTTGTGCTCATCAGCTCCCCACTCTCTGGAACCCCAACTCCTGAGTGTTGACTCTAGTCACCCACCGCTTGCCCTAATTAGTAATCAGTGACCCCCACCCATCGCTTTGTGTGAGCAGCAAGGTCCACCGTAGTTATTCACGCAGCACTGTCTCGGTGAATGAGCTGCTAAGCAACCCATTAAAAAAGTGTCGGAAGACTGTGTTATAGAAATAACCACATGATTTTGCAATCTAAAATGCCTAATATATTGTTCAAATACTTGTCCCTAGTATATTGTTCAAATACACCCTAGGCTGGTAGCAGTGCCAGTATCCTGATTTGGGGTCTACTAGGTCCCAGCATCGATATCTCGGAATACTCGTATCGTGTAACCCCCCTCAACCTGTGGCATTCCTATATGGTACTTTGAGAATGTGATTCCTATCAGAAAATAATTAAGAACATAATGCTGCGCATTCTCACCTTCCACTTGCGGCACTTCTTCCTCCTCATCTTCATCCAGATATATATCAGGTATTTCTACAACTGCTATATATATAATAAAAAGGAAGGTCATTGAAGGAGAATATTTGACATTGCAATACATTTGAAGTTAAGACTTCAGCAAAATGTTGAGTCTCCTCTACATCTGCTTTCCCAACTCCACTTCAGCGCTTCCTGATGGTGTCAATTAGACAAATTGGCTGTCTGTTCGCCACCCATCATTCTGACAAATTTTGCCCTCATCTTCCCAACAGTTCAGTTATCATCAACTAAGTGCTGAATTGAAGAACTATAAACAAATTGACGCAACCGATTGAGCTCCATTTCATCAAGTATTGTAGATTCTTGAAATACACCGGATCATATTGCCGAATGAAGAGGATTTTCTTTTATTAAAGGCTTAGCGTTATTTCTAATTAATCATGCATCGTTGTCCCCTCATTAAAGTCCTCATTGTGATGCTAATATTTCAGCAAGTTCTATCAATCGTTGCAGAAATGGCATCTTCCCAAGGTCTCCCTAGTAGCAGCTTAGTTTCAAACTAGAAGAAAATGGCTTACAATGACTTGCCTTTAGGAATGATCTTGAAGTAAGCAGAAACATCCAGCCCATCCATTTCAATAGGGTTTTTACACATTTTCCTCTTCAAGTGGCAGGGAGGGTGTGGAAACCTCTTCTCAGCAGGGAGAATGTAAATATATCCCATACAGGTATGCATCAAATCACACTTATTTGCACACTTTTCACGTGAAATGTCCATTTGTTGTATCTCATATCCTTTACACCCTCCCTCCTGACGCGTATAGCCCTCAACTGAAACCAACAATATTAGAATTGGTTTCTGAATACTGAACATGCCTATTGTTGGTTCAATATTGTATTTACAATATTATCAATAGTGAAACTCTGTAACACCTGCTAAATTAGAAAATAGTGGGGAATGAGTGGGTCACTCACTCGTGGTCATTGCGAGGCAGGGAGAACCACAGAGCCTGCACCCTACACCCTCCTCGTACCACAGTGCTGCCCCACTGTGAGACCAGGCTGCCAGCACCATGATCTGATATCCCACTCAATCACATTATCCTGGCACTTAGGTAACCAGTCCTTGCCCTATCATAATAATGCCGAGCAACTACCTGTCACCAGGGTGCCGAATGGCCTAGCACACCAGCCTAATCAACATATACACTGAGGCGCCGCCTGCAGCTGGGGATGAGTCACCATTACTCAAATGGGGTGGTGCCGCCTCCCAGGCTGTGGGGGGTGTTTTGATTGGCGGGTTGTGGAATGGCCAGTCACCCTCTTCCCCCGGGCCCCTGACAACACGAGCAGCACTAAATTATTAATTATGCAGACCGATGCTCCAGTCACACTGGACAGCGGCACTCTACTCGTGACTCTTGAGTGAGACAGACCTACTCTTGAGCAGGACCCCAGACACTCTGTCTGATGCTAGCAAAATTCACCTATTCCAATTGAGTGTATGTAACAACCCTGGGGCTCTGATTCCATGGGCTGTAGGCACTGATTTTGAGACTAACTATAGAGACCAATGAGTTGCTGTGTGGACACTACAGGAGGGGTGAGGGTGATAGGTCACTGATAGGTAGCAGGAGTTGTTGCCAATAAAGCACAACATCCTCACTGTCTATCTTTGTCCTTGTCTTCCTTTCTTCTTTAGGATGGTTAATGTGTTAGTAATCTGGGTTTGAATAACAGCATCACAGGTGATATGAAGGAGAGAGTTTGATGATATGATCTGTTGCCCAGACGGCCGGATACTCAGAAACATCACACCCTGTTACAACCTCTCCTCTGGGAGCCCTGAGATCTGCAACACATGCTTCAATCTCTCCTATGGGAGCCCTTAGATCTGCAACCCCTGCTTCAATCTCTCCTCTGGGAGCCCTAAGGTTTGCAACCCCTGCTTCAATCTCTCCTCTGGGAGCCCTTAGATCTGCAACCCCTGCTTCAATCTCTCCTCTGGGAGCCCTTAGATCTGCAACCCCTGCTTCAATCTCTCCTCTGGGTGCCCTTAGATCTGCAACCCCTGCTTCAATCTCTCCCCTGGGAGCCCTCAGATCTGCAACCCCTGCTTCAATCTCTCCTCTGGGAGCCCTTAGATCTGCAACCCCTGCTTCAATCTCTCCTCTGGGAGCCCTTAGATCTGCAACCCCTGCTTCAATCTCTCCTCTGGGAGCCCTCAGATCTGCAACCCCTGCTTCAATCTCTCCTCTGGGAGCCCTTAGATCTGCAACCCCTGCTTCAATCTCTCCTCTGGGAGCCCACAGATCTGAAACCTCTGCTTCAACCCGCCCATGCACAACTGATAACACAAATCAACAACACATACAAACAACTGTTAATAACCAACCAACCAACAACACTCATTTATATACATTGACCCAGGTGTGTCAGGCTACAAGCCTTGACAGATGCTTGATATCAGGCGTCTCGAGGTCCCTGACCACAGAAGAGGATGCACAGTGTGCCGCTAGCCATATTAGTTCTTTTACTACTGTCAGAGGGCGGGTTATTGGTGAAGTTCCTCTATAAGACCTCCACAGAACAGGCTGCACAGTGTGCTGTTAACCACCACATTAGTTCTGTCATTGCCATCAGAGGGCGGGTTGGTGGTGAAGGTCCATTTTAAGACCTCCATAGAACAGGCTGTACCATGTGCTGCTAGCCACAACATTAGTTCTTTTACTGCCGTCAGAGGGCGGGTTGGTGATTAATATCCACCGTGAGACCTCCACAGAACAAGCTGCACAGTGTGGTGCAAGCTACCACATTAGTTCTTGTACTGCCGTCAGAGGGCGGGTTGGTAGTGAAGATCCACCATAAGACCCCGACAGAACAAGCTGCATAATGTGCTGCTAGTCACCACATTAGTTTTCCCACTGACATCAGTTGTATTGCTAGGGGAAATTGTATATTCATAAATAATGTATCAAAGGCGACTTTATTCCCAGTTATCTACAAAAGCAGTGTTGTTACCACCAACTGCCCCTATTAAATACATTGGATGATTGGAGAACCTGACTGTTACTGTTAGTTGAATACAACACTATGTAGGAAATTCATTCTCACCGTGCAAATTCTCCAACTCTGAGTCGTCATCTTCATTGTTGACCACAACTACGACACGGGGCGGTACAACTATGCAAAATAAAATAATGAAAGCTAAGGGGTACAATATGATATATCAATCCCAAAACTAGTGACCGTGGCATGATTCTCAATTTATTAACTATACTTGAATATAATTTCGTTTATCTCATCAGTTGGGCCAATTCATAGATAGGCTTACCATCTAGTAAGAGCAGCTTAATAAACAAAAAATGTGATGGATATAATAAACTACGAAATAATAAGAATCAAGCTAGATTGTATGAATAACACAACCCAGACATCATGGTTTAGCATCTTCTCTTTTTTTTTTTTAGTAAAAGTAATGTTTATTCAGTAAAATACTCTTTTTGCCGGAAACAAGCCTTTTATTTTTTAGTGATGGTGTATATATGCTGCCCATAACGATTAAGTCTAATGACTTGTTTTCGCCACTAGGCAGTAATAGTCTCATAGTTCCCCTCATTTTATTACTTTCAGTTGTGTAGCTATCTACTGTATGCATTATTTCTATATTTGTAAGCATGCTTCCACATCTCCCTACCCTCTGTGATTCTGTTAATTCTAGTTGGTTAGTTGTTTGCCTACCTATAGTTATTTTCCCTGACTGCCTTCACCAGCTTGCATTAGTGGTCATTAGTTTAGGTTTAAAGTTTACCTCCTGGGCATATCATGCCTAGCATGTTTACCTTCTAAGAGTTTCCTTGATATTCAGTGTATTTTTATTATTTCTTTTATTATATTCATTATTTATATATATTGTTTCTTTCTTTTAAGACTTATGATGCAGCGTTAACAGGACTTTAAAAGAAATGTTCTTCCCGATATTAAATAAATAAATGATAAATGGTCTGAAAACATATCGGAGACATAAGTACTGATCTCCTACCGTTCCTTGATGACAATATAATGTCCTAGAGATAGTCAAGTCTGAAATTAAAAACAAAAAGGCCGACCTCTTTGAAAAAGAAAACAAATAAAAACTCAGCCCAAAGCAATATGCCAATTAAAAGTAATAATTTAACCTCACTAATGTGCACAGATGTTACATTAAGCTTGATTCGAATAAGAGAAGACGGACACCAAGTGGGAGAAAAGGTTAATTTATTGACAATGTTATGAAAGGTACGACGGGGGAGTCAGTCGACGGCATCAATGTTGAGGGGGCCTCCCCGATCACCGGGTGCTCTGAGGCCGCCAGAGCCGACCCCTACGAAGTAGTCTATTTTAGTATTACTAGACTTACCTGTAAGTTGAAGTATTACTAAGATTCTTACGAATCTACAAATATGAAGGTAAGGACCAGGGGAGAGGACAAGCTCACGCATGTCAGGAAGTAGCCTCAGTTTTCGTAGTTGGAGGGGGAAAAAAACCTACTCACTTGGATCAGTAAACTCCCCCCCCCCCCATATCCCATCACCCTGTTCACAGAACCTTATTTGATATTTATACTCAAGTATTCACGGTTCTATTTCTTTAAGGCGTGGCTGGGCGGGTCCCTGATCCTTACCTTCGTATTCGTAGATTCGTAAGAATCTTAGTAATACTTCAACTTACCAGTAAGTCGAGTAATACTAAAATATTCTTACTTCATCTTCCGAACACCGGAAGTTAAGTATCCGGGGAGAGTCTTCGTAGCTTGGTTTTTTGTTTTCCGACCTCTCCTCCTTATACTTTCTTGCTCTCACTTCTCTATAACACCATCTGATCTTCTGGCTTTTCTAAGTTTGTCCAAAAAACACCCATTTATTTATTTCAATTGTTTATGTAAATGCGATAATTATTTACTTCCATTTAACGTACTTATTCAAACCTTCTCTGTATATCACACACATTTTTTTATTTTTTTTTAAATACCATTTGCTCTCTTCTGTAACCTATCTTACAAATGTATTTTCTCTTACAGTTTTATCATTATTACAACCACTCTTATCATAGTTAGGTATTCACATTTTGTGTTTTAATGTCTTTTCAATATCAGCCTCTGTACTTCGCCCGGATTTTCTAAGGATTTGTGATAGAACCGGGCAAAACTTGCACTGTCCTGTCATGACGTGTTTCTCATTATGGCATTTAGGCTAGCCCCCAGAGCTTTAGCTGAGGAGGCTGAAGCTCCTTGTGTGCTGTGTCCTTTGTATTTTGATGTATCAATTCCAGAGAGTTCTAGCACACTCAAAGTCCATCTTGCCAAAGTGGCTCTCGACATAGGTCCATGTGGTCCAATGTAGGACAACAACAACTGGGTAGAGTACTTCCTTACTTTCACCGTTCTTTTCAAATACCTTTTCAAAGCTCTTACCACACACACTTTGTGATTTTCTTTATATTCATAAAACCTTATGGCATCCAGCAGTTGCCCCAGCTGGTTATGCTTTAACAGACACCTCCTTTTGTATACAATTGAATCCTCTTCTATCCTCATCCTATCAGTAGATAGGTTGAGGATAGTTTGTCCCCTCTGAGAGGACACAAGTAATAATAACATACTTACCTTATAAGACAATAGTTTTAAACTCATTGCAGCATTGCATCCTAGTTTTTCTATTCAATTTAGGACAACCTGCACTTTCCAAAAACTATCATATCTAGGTTGTGGTGGTCGCTGCTCGTGGCAACTTTTGCAGAACCACCTCACTATGTAGTGTTCACCGACTGTAGTTCCATCTATCCTTCTGGGCAAGATCAAGCTCAGCGCGCATCTGGCTGCATTAATTGCCCCATATCCTACCCCACTCTCAAAATAAGTTCTCAAAAACTTAATTATTCCCACCAACAAGCGGTTCATAACGCTAATATTATTTTCTATGGCCCAAAGGGCCCATCTATTTATATAAGTTCTGTAGTTCTTTCTTGTTGACAATCTCTACGTATGACCAAAATACTGTAATGACTTTATATAAAAGTTGTACCCTTCTAATGTTCGACCTAGAAACGGTACGCCGTTAACCTTGATGTTGTTAGACCTAGAAATGCTGGGTCGTTTTTCTGGTTGCTGACTCCATAGAGGTTCTGCTCCCCTTATGGAACTCGATTCTGTCCCTGGCTTCTCCTTGTAGCAACGGATGCCATGCTTGTGTGCCCCAGTGAGGAGCCACCACTATCGCGCTGGCCCCATCCCTTTGGATCTTCCTTATCACCCTGGGGAGGAGGCTGAAATGTGGAAAACAATAAACATACATATTTGACCAGCTCAGTGATAAAGCGTTTGTTCTCCAATTATCTGGCTCTGGTTCCCAGTTCACATATTTGTCTATTTTCCTATTTAAACATGATGCAAACATGTCCACCTCTGGTGTTCCCCACTGGTCACAGATAGCTTCGAAAATCTTTGGATTTAATTCCCATTCGAGATGGTCCTTAATCTTGATCTAAGATCCGCCAGCACAATATCTACTCCCGGGATATGAGTAATTGTTAGCCAATTCCCATTTTCTTGGGCCCATGCCCAAATTATCAGTGCCTCCCTCAGGCAATCTTCTGAATTTGTGCCCCCCATGTTTTTGACTTATGCCAGCGCTGTGGTACTATCTGTTCTGACTCTACTATGAATATTTCTTCTTTTACATAGGCTTTTTAGGCCAAAGGCTATAGCTCTCAGTTCTAATGCATTAATATGTGTTGATATGCAACGATGGAGGAAGATAAGGCAGGGGTGGAATAAGAGCACTTTATTCAGGTGCGAGAGGACATAAGCAATGAAGAAAGTACAATAAACAGGATAACATAAGAGCAATAAATGAAGGACAATATAATGTAATAATCAATGTTCAGCATATGGGGGGAAGGGGGGGGCCCCAAAGAGCCCTCCACCAAAACATGGGAGAGGGCGCGAGGGGCGGCAGAAGGGGCGAGGCGGGGGAGGTAACCATGTACCGCCCCCGAGGTCCAAGTGGCCTGGGCCATAATGTCTGAGAGGGGTACTCCCACCATCTGGCAGGCCTGGGCGGCGCCTCGTCGAAGACTGTGAAGGGTGAAGCTGTAGGGGGCGGAGATGGAGAGGGCCCGGACGGTGCCCCGCAGGAGGCCCGTGAGAGTCCGAGGGTCCAGGGGCCGGCCCGAGGGCATGATGAATGGTGGGTCGGCCAGCCCCACAGGAACCAGGGCAACCGAGGCGTTCCAAGCAGCGACGGGCAGAGCCAAGAGTCTTGGGAGGCGGGCAAGAAGAGGGCGACTGGCCCCGAGGGCAACGCGATCGTCTTTGAGCCCCGGTGGGTGACCAGGAGCCCGCCTAGGGCGGGCACCACGTCAGCACGGGTGATGGTGTGGGGGCCGCCCCACCCCTCAGGGTTGGGGGAGAGGAGGCCAACATCCCGTAGTACCCGAGGAGGAGGGCGGCGTCATCCTCGGGGTAGTGAAGGCATAGCTAGGTGGCGTAGGCCGGTGACTCTGTGAAGCAGCGTCCGGAGAGGCGACCGTAGGCCGGAGATCGGGGAAGAAGAGCGTGGAGGAATAGGCCAAAGAAAAAATGGCAGGAGGAGCGCTACAGGAGGCGGCAGGAGGCGGAATGGCTGGAGGCAGCTGGGAGGCCGGGTTATAATGCTGAGACTGGGGGGGTGTTGCATAACCCAACTGTCGCTGCCGGGCAGGAGGAGAGGGGGGGGCACTCCTCCTCCGCCGCGAATCAAACGCAATGCAAGCATTACGACCAACTCAACCGGATGCCATCTTCCCCCCGTTTGGTCATCCGTGTGCGCTCCCCAACCCTGGTGTGAACCATCTGTAAACAATTCCAAATATGGTTCTGCTCTCCTGATTAACCGTTGGTTCTTTAAATCTTTTCTCCACCATTCTATGTCTTTATAACCTCCGTCTGAGATCCACATCTTACTTTCAAAATTCCCTTTACTTCTTTTTAATGCCTTAATTTTATCTTAAAATGGATTCCTGCATACTCAACTGTTGGTGCATATGATACCATCAATCCTATTTGTCCCGCTACTTGGCGTATGGTCAGATTATTCTGGGGTGGATTTTCTACCTCATCTATAACTGATAGAATTTTGCATTTTTTCTCATCCGTTAATGATACCCACATATTTACAGAGTCAATATAAAATCCTAAGAATGTTAGACATTGCACCGGCGTCAAACCCAATTTTTCTCTATTCACTCTGAATCCTAAATTGGTGAATGTTCTAGTGAGTTCCTCAATGGCTTTCTGACATTTTTCTCTAGTTTTTCCTATGACAAAACTATCATCTAGTTACGGGAACCCGACATGGCCATTCTCTCCCCATTCTGCATAGATGGGTTTTAACAATTTTGTAAAGATACGGGGCCCTGGTGATAGTCCAGTAGGCAACACCTGGTACTCGAGTAGTTTATTCCCTAGTCGGAACCTAAGGAATTTCTTTGGTTTTTATCAATTGGGACTGAGTAGTAAGCATCTGTGAGGTCAGCGCTCGCCATCCACATGCCTGGTTCCAAAAGATCTAGCACTGTTTTTAAATTAAACATGTTGAAGTGTTTATACTCTATATGTTTGTTTAGCTCTGTTAGATCCATGATCATTCTAAATTTACCATTAGGCTTAGGCCTAAGAAATATGTTTGACACCCATTGTTCAGGGTCCTCTTCCACTTCTTTTAACACTTTCTTTTCAATTCATAACTTTACCTCATTTGTTAACAATTATTTTCTTGTTTATCCATCCTAAAGGGGAATGGCTCCCTCTCCTGTACTGGAGGCTCTATAAATTTGATTATAAGTCCTTTTATACAATTTAGTATTCAATTATCTGACGCCAGATATGTCCAGTTATGTATATAGTTTACAATATTGCCTACAGTAAATCTTTGATCATTTAATAAGTGCTCCTTATCTAGCTTCAGAGTCGCTGAGTCACCCACCTGGATAGGGTGGCTCACTTCTGAAAACCCCCTCCTCTGCTGGGGTTTCCCTGGCCATGCCCCTTGCTCGCACTTGGGGTCTTCCCGTACTGGGCGTAGTCCTCAGTTGATCTGCCAAAGTGCTTCTCTGGCAGTGCCTGCCTAGATCCCCACGTGGAAGTCGCCCTGCCGCGAAATCCCCTTGCTCGTCCAGTTCCCCTGAACTTGTTGTATGGGAAGCTATGGTTTCCACGGCTTTGGTGGAAGAAGTCATGACGCCTGTTTCCTTTATATCCCGTATTCGCATGTATACAGTTGTCTGCAGCTCGGACCGACTTCATGAGTTTGTTACGTTCACCCAGATTTTCACCGAGCAGGTACTCCGTCGGTTCCGGCAGATCTCCATAAATGTCTCGTTTCTGTTTTATGAGTTCCTTCCAGAGGCGGGAATGCACGACCTTGTTCACACTTTGCTTTCTGTCGACGCGCATCTGACCATGCATGTTAACTAACATATGTATCGCGTTGAGCTTATGTAGTGCAAGATCATTAAGTTCAGGATCCGCAGATCCTCGTTGTAAGATTATATCCATTACCGGCGCAATAGCTGTCAGTGCTCCCACAACTCCTTGTTACCGTAAGCAGCAAACTTTCGCCGTCTCTTCGACCCTCAATGAATCTGATCTCCTCGTACATGGCCTGAACTCTGGCCCCTGGGACATCTGCTAAGCCTGTATACTGACGCGATATTTCCCTTAATGTTTTTAAAGTTTTGGGGCCTCCATCACCGCCTTCATAGTAGTGGTGGATAATCCCAGTCATACTCTCGCTTATTGTAACGCGAGTTGCCACTGGTTTCTTTACATTCTTGTATTCTTCCTGCAGCTCAGTCAACAGGGGCCGTATGCAGGAGTCAGTGTTAGCGAGGCAAAACGGTGTTTGTCGGGAATTTCGGGTTAGCGCCGAAAAAATGGTATGCATGAGTCAGTGTTAGGCCTAACACCAAAGGCTTAACCGGTGTTACCTTAACCCTAAAAAATATCAGGTTTAGCGAGTTTATTAGGCCCAAATCTATTCAATGCGATCATATTTAACAGAATTAAATACGTAATAAGTGAAATTTGAGGAAATTAACCCAAAATTCGAAGCATTATTAAGGCTACCGCCGTATTGGCGGCGATATTAATATTTATATGTTCGAATCGACGAACGTAAAGTAAACAAACCGCCGCCGCCGCCAGTATGGAAAGCGCGGGCGGCTGCGGCGATTTGTTTACTTTACGTTCGTCGATTCGAACATATAAATATTAATATCGCCGCTTTTACGGCGGCAGCGTTAATATTGCTTCGAATTTAGGGTTAATTTCCTCAAATTTCACTTATTACGTATTTAATTGTGTTAAATATGATCGCATTTAATAGATTTAAGCGTAATATATCGCTAAAGACGCAGAGGGATTTCCCAAATCTATAAATAATTTCACGTTTAGCTAAAATGTAAGTGTTACGCGCTCGTGCATACGACTTGACACAGTTCCTGACATCGGCGATAGCTAATCGGTAATAGGCTGTAACACCAAACCCCGCTAACACTGACTCCTGCATACGGGCCCAGAGCTCCCTCATGGAGTCCTGTATCCAGTTTGAACTCCCTTCTCTTTGGATTTGTCGTGGTGTTACTTATTGACCCATCGCTTTGTTTTTCTTTTGAAACGGTCGTTGTTTCTAACGGCTTTTGTTTTGCTGGTGCTTTAAACCTGCTGAACGGCGATGCCGTGACTTGTTTTGTTGTTGTGGTGTCCTGAATAGCTAGTTCCACTTTAGCGCCCTGCTTTGATGACTTTTTCTTAAAATTTGCCTTCAAAGCCCCTAATTGGTCCACCATGTTCAAAGAAGTTATCGACTAAAAATTACTGTTGTCTTCATCGGCACCGTAAATATTCTCCTGGTGTACGTCTTCCTCGTCATCGTATTCCCAAACGTCCCGACACGCGCTGCCTTGCTGACCTACATACGTCTCCTGTCCCGCGTCACCAGGATGACCCACATACGACTCCTCGCCTCCATCTTGGCCATCTCTCCATAACTTTGCCTCCTCTCTCAGGCGCACTACTTCCGCCTTTTCCTTCTTTGATTCCTCTCTCATCTCTAACATTTCTTGGTACATCTTTTTAAATTCGTCCATCTCCGAAGCTTCAGCACTACACTGTGCCACATGCGTTTGGCTTGCTTGATCTACATCCATCACTTTCCCCCATGATTTTGGCTTCACATTGCCCATGGCCATTTTCTTTCTTTTTGCTTTTGTATGCACTTCCAACACCTCAATCATTTTCACTCAACCCTTGAGCGCTTGACAATTGGGGTGTGGGTTCATCCGTAGACTTCATACAAGCATTAATTTCCGTCCACCACCAGACTTATGCTTCAATATATAGCGACCACACCGCTTACTCGCCATGGTTAGATTGGGCTTTCGTGTTCGGCCGAGGGTGTGCTCAGGGCATGCACACTCGCAGTCAGTACGATCTGTAACAACAGTGTTAGAATCGTATAAGTTCACAGAGAAACTTTCAGCAAAGTATAAGCACGCACAGTCTGTCATTTTTGTAGCAATAATTTGTACTAATCTGCCTCTATTAATAAAAAACTGACCTTTACAACGTTCCTCCTCAACTCGCTGTTGCTTCCTCCGCTGCCGAGTTGCATACTGAGGCTACTTCCTGATATGTTCGAGCTTGTCCTCTCCCTGGATACTTAACTACCGGTGTTCGGAAGATGAAGTAAGAACTTAAAAAAGAGGGTGGGTGAGTATGGTAAAAGATGAGTGTCCAACAGCCAGGCGAATCCGAATGGCTGGAGGTGGGGGGAGGTTTCCAGGTCAGTGATGTTTGTCCTGCCCGCTAGGGTGTGGTGGTTACCCGTCTCCCCTCATCGAATCAACCACAATTAAAAAATTATGCACCAATCCAAATGCTTCACTCAATCGAGTGACCGTCAGTCCAGAGTTTCCACTCTTGAGAGTAACCTTGAGGGGTAGCCTGCTGGAAAGCTCTCTACATGAAGCTGTACGACCGTCAGTCCAGAGTTTGCACTCATGGGGGGTAACCTTGAGTTTCTCAAGCCGGAGAATGAATTCCATATGAGTAGTTAAGACGCTGAAGCCAAGCCATTCTTCCTCAGTTGTCATGCACCCCTTATGTGAGTGGCAGTGAATATTTTATCTGGTTGTTTTACGGCCCTCTGCTAGTCAGTGGTCACACCTGCCACATGATGCGCATTACCCATATCCAATTCGCATTTCGGTGTTATTTTAGTGATACGGCCATACTTCATTTTGATATGGATTTTTAGTTAAATTTATGGAAATACAAATGCGTAACCACATTATTCCCTTGTATGCATTCCACAACAGTACATGCAGTACAATGGAACAATTGTTTATTGTATGTTCAGCCACAGTTATGAATGTTGTATGTGAATATAATGTAGTTTGTTGTATATAATGTTTGAGTAAAAAAATTATGTAATTGTATTCACATGTTTTTATGGCAACAAAGGGATGAAAGTGGTTTCCGGAGGAAAAAAGCGGAAATGCTGATATTCTCCCATAGGTTTTTAGCATTGTCAGGGAATCGCGGAAAATTCCCGGAAGTCGGGTTTATTACATATACGTTTGAAGCATGTATTAGTAATATACGCTGATAGTGCTGTGCCGTTTGAAGCATGTATTAGTAGTATACGCTGATAGAGCCTCGGCGTCTGCACCACATATTGCTGCGGTGTTTGAACAACGTATTAGTATACACTTATAGCTAGAGGAAAAATTCCGAAAATCCGCGAAATCACTGAGATATTTGATCCCTATACGGTATGTCGGATATATTGTAAAGTCTGTAGTTGGGAAAGTCTTAACTTAGTGCAGCAGTCCCAAAAGTTAATAAAGAGTTATAGAGCCGGAGTGGAAAAGCTGAGAGGTGGCTTGGGGCTACTGAGAGGAAAGCTGCTTACTCTGAGCTGTAATTAATGTGCCTGAAATAGCATAAGGATAATGAAGGTTGTGTTACAGGATTGAGTTTGGCATGAAGTAAGTTGTGTTACAGGATTGAGTTGGGCCTGCTGGTGGGAGGGAGCATGTTGTTACCTGCCAACAGAATGGGAGAATATAAGAGCTGTACTGTTTGATAGTAAAGGCATTCCTCCACCTACATACCAAATCTCTGTGTTGCGTTCCTGTTCTTCCACGACGATACTGCAAAAGCTCAAGACCGGACCTTTCGATATATATATGAATTATTATGGAGATACAGATTCACACAGGGCTTTGGGTGAAAAATATAGATTGCCATCCAAAAATATGGCAGATCTGAGTGGTATCAGCAGCCTTTGTGCATCCAGTGGCCCTTCCCTTCATCATGGTGTGGCGTTTACGTGGTGGTGGGGTGTGAGGTAGGTTTGGGGGGGTACTCATCTCAGGCTGGCTTTTGGTCCCTTCTCCTATGTTAGTGTTCATTCCCTTATCCGCATTTCCACCATGGTAGGAATATTCTGTGTAGTCGTTCCCTCATGTGGTGTGACTTCGGCCGGATTTGTGAGTTAGCCGGCAGGAAGCAACAGAGTCTAGTGCGGTTAGAGTCAGTGATTGATTGATTGGTGGTTGTTTTATGCAATGTTGACAGGAAAGGCTATATTTACGGTGAGAAGTATTTAACTTGTATTCTGTCCATTTTCGCTTAACCCATCACTTTTACACACAGTGTAAAAGCAGACAATAATTCCAGTAAAAGTAATTCTTAGTAAATTGGTAAAAATTGATTTAATAAACTATATGAGGTGGTAGGCATCGGTATCGGTGAAGTATTACCTGGCAGTTAGTGCAGTAGCTGCTTTGACCCTTTTGTATGTCATGTTGTGTGACCTTCCTTTCATAACAATGCCGGATTTGAGGCAGTCCGTCAGTTTGATTCCGAGTTTCATCGGGTTGTCACCATTTTTCTCTCTTGAAGCCGTCTCGCTCTTGGTGGATATTTGCTTTCTTATATTTGTTTGTGCACCACACACATAGGTGACAGTGGCAGTCCGGCTGTAGGCTGTGTCAGGTGGTAAAACCGCAGTCATCACCCCAATTCCATAGATTACAAGGTTGTCATCGCCCCGTCCTGATATGACAATAGATGTTGCTAGGACGTAAAACAACAATGAGCAAACGAGGTTGTCATTGACTTCTTTGGTGGGTATTCCTGGGTTTGTACTCCTAGGCTTGCTGTAGTGGCTGTATACTAGTTTCTTGCTTCCAGGAGTACTGTGTGTAGGTAGGCAGCTGACCTTTATGATTGATTGTAGGCAGTGAGCCTAGCCTCATCACCCCACCCCGCCCCCCACCAACCCCCCAACTGCAGAGATGCCAAAATAGGAAGATTTCAAGATTTCATTAGGAAGATAAGTTTTTGTTAAGCAATGCACAGCACGAAAATCGGACAGTTGTATACATCATGACATATTATAATCATACAATATATATATGCATACATAATTATGATATATACTTTTTCATACAAGTCCCACTATGTGTCTATGTGTCATTTATTGCTTGCTACCTTCAGCTGCTGATGTCTTTAAGCTGGTGTAACATTGTGTAAAATATTCCGATATTCGGCATAGGGGTGAATGCAAATGTTCTATTACTGATTGGCATACGTGACCAGGCACATGTATATATATATCTATGGGTTGGTGGTGCCTGAGTGGGATGTAAATAGACATAGTGGTGCTGGCAGGTCTGGGTGTGAGTGCACTCAGGGCCTACCCCCTCTGCTGGGATAGATATCACCACACTCAAAGCTCAAGGTTGGTGGTGGCCACCCAGATAGCACACAGCCGTCGGCCCGACGTCGGCTATTGGTCGCACCATCGCCACCGACTTTCCACCGTCGGGCCACCGTCGGTGTTCCGACGTTGGCTTTCAATCCCTTTCCACCGACTTTCCACCGTCGGGCCACCGTCGGGCCGACGGTGGTGTTCCAACGTTGGGTTTCAATCCCTTTCCACCGACTTTCCACCGTCGGGCCACCATCGGGCCGACGGTGGTCTTCCGACGTTGGGTTTCAATCCCTTTCCACCATTGAGCCGACGGTGGTGGTTCGCCGCTGGTTTCCATTGACTTTCCACATTTGGGCCACCGTCGAGCCATCGTCGTGCAGACGGTAGTGTTCCGACGTTGGCTTTCAATCCCTTTCCACCGTCGAGCCACGTCGAGCCGACGGTGGTGGTTCGCCGCTGGTTTCCATTGACTATCCACATTTGGGCCACCGTCGAGCCATCGTCGGGCCGACGGTAGTGTTCCGACGTTGGCTTTCAATCCCTTTCCACCGTCGAGCCACCGTCGAGCCGACAGTGTTGATCCGCGCATGCGCAGTTCTTTAAATTTGGTTTCCGGCTCGAGTTTGTTGACTTCGAGTCGCCAGTGGAACACGTGCGATCGTTGAGCAGCATTCTTTTTCTACAAATAACTCCAGAAATCGCAGGAATTTTAAGGAATTATTTAACAGGTTTGTTTATTAATATGTTTAGATTATTGTGTAAAAGTTTGGTAATTTATTACGACGTATTAATGGAATTATTCGTGTTAATACGATTTAAATTATTTGGTACGGAATGTTGTACAAGCACCGCCATCTTGGTCGGCTCGACGGCGGCTGCTGCCGTTGGGCCTACGGCGAATGCCGCCGTCGGGCCTATGGCGAATGTTGCCGTCGGGCCTACGGCGGATACCGCCGTCGAGGCGACGGCGGGAGGTTGGTCAAAACAACGTCGGCCCGACGACGATTTCCACCGTTGGCCCGACAGAGAGGCCGCCGTCGGGCCGCCGTCGGGCCGCCGTCGGGCCACCGGCTGTGTGCTATCTGGGCATGGGGCCATACAGCTTGTGGTGGTGGGCAGACCACTGGTATCCATGGGGACCAGAAATGATTGGGAGTGCCAAGAATGCTTGTTTCCCATTGCAGGAAAGGGGTGGAGTGATACTCTACAATGAGCCCATGTAACCATATAAATAATAAACCAGAGGGCTGGACTCTGTCTTCTTATTTACACTTTATACTCTTCCTTTCTCTTTGTCTGTATTGATTTCACCATAGCCTGGCTACACAACCACAGATTCGAGCATCAGAAAATCGGAACAGTTGGCATCTCTGCAACTGCACAGACATGTTGCACATCCTTTATCACGTCTACTGGTCTGTTTTACCATTACAGCAGGCACTCGTTGCTAATCATTGTGAAATTGGTCTCGGACCACTTGATGGTTCTCGTTGCCCGCATGATTCGATCGCTGTAGTCAGCGAGAAGTTTGTTGGGGTTTGACATCCTGGCTATACGTGGGAGTTGTAGCGCAGGTACCGGCCCAAATTTCCAGCAAGCCTGGGGTAGGAGGTGGCCCAGATTTCTGTAATTACCGGTTTTCTAGACATGGCCTAAATACATAATTAAAACATCAAATAAACAATGACAAGTAAAGAACTAAATTGTATTTAACAAATATAAATGAATGCACTTCTAAAGCAGGGTCAGTTTGATCTTTATTAATCCACTCAACATTTTAGAAATATATAATACTCCATAATGTAAAACTTACCATTTTATAAAATAGCCAGTTTCCTGGTAATTCCAGATTTCTGGAAGCGCGATAAGCGGTTTGATGCCTGAAATCAACTTTGAAGTCAGGTGGTGGCACAATAGCTGTTTTCCCGTACCCCAAATTACCCATACTACATAGCAATATAGACAATTACTATTTAAAAACACTTGATTGTCTAGCAATTGTTATTTCAATCACCCTCAAATTCCCTCTTTGGGAACATGACTCCTACTTGCAGCATATAGCTGAAAACATACTGCAGCTTAGCGCATTCTTACCTTCGATCTCAACTTCATCTTCATCATCATCATCATCATCATCATAATCATGGTCATGTGGAGGTGTTGATTGAGCAGGTACGGTCAATTTGACTATATACAATAGAAAGGGAAATTCCTGTAGGAGAAGGCTTGATATTATCAAACTTCTTAAGTAGAAACTTTGACATAATTCTCAGCTTCCTCTACATCACCATTCCCACACCCTGATGATGGTGCTTTCCCAATAGCTGTCAATCAGGTAAACAGGTAAAGTGTTTGTCCATTTTCCAGACTTCACTTCCAACAACTTTCCACCTATCCTCCTAATAATTAATTCATCATAATGCTAGGTGTTCAACTGAATACCTATTAACAAAGTGATCTAACCTGCTCAGGGATGAATTCAAGTGGTCTCTTTGGCAACAAAAGCGGAAATCTCTATATACATATATACCTTGATACCAGATCTACGGAGTAATGAAGGCATTGCCTATTGACAACTTTGGTTAAGACTGATGATGGGGTTGTAGTAAGGTCATCTGTAACCAATGGCAAATTTCTGCGAAAATGCGGCTATTCTCCCATAGGCTTAGCACTGTGGGGGAATCGTGGAAAATTCCTCGAAGTCAGGTTTGATACACTACTCTCCTAGCACTATCCTAGCACCATTCAACTTGTCTATCCTTGGAGACTGTCCTTGTCTGCTTGTTGTGGCTGTATAATCACCCATGTCTACGCTGACAGTGCTGCAGGGTGCAGGTTTCATACACTACTCTCCTAGCACTATTCCACTGATCAGTCAGTATAGACTATCCTTGGAGAGTGTCCCACTGTTCTTGATGTGGCTGTATTATTACTCATGCCTATGCTCATGCCAATGACAGTGTTGTATGGTGCAATATAGTATTGGTTTACACAGATGGTGCAGTGTGGTAAAGAATAGCAATGGTCTTCACTGGCAGTGCTGCATGGTGGAGGATGGTATTGGCTTATGCTGACAGTACTGTGGTGTTTGGACAATGTATTGGTTTATGCTGATAATGCTGTGGGATTGCAGTACAGTAAAATAACAGAAATCCGCCAAATCGCGGAGATCTTTCATCGCTGAACCTGCTTTACCTTGTTTCACCAAATATAGTGCATTTTCTAAAAACAATAGTATTTTTGTGCAAGACCCATGGGTCATAACTTCTTCCATAAAAAGGATCCAAAATATATATTTGTCTTTTATGCATAATTATGTAAATGTTCCCAAAGTGACGGTCTAAAATACATATAATATATATGGGGAGAACATATTATGGAGTCAGTGTAGTTGAAACGAACACAGCAATTATGTACACTTCCTCAATCACGGTGGCTTTAACCACCACAACAGTAAACTCCATCCTTTGCAGTATGTGCAACCATCCAAGTCCTTGTAAATAACAGACTGATTTCTAAATAGAAGAGTATGCTCATATGTTCAAAATGACTTGCCTCCAGGGACGATCTTGTAGTATGCAGAAAAATCCAGCCCATCTACATCAACTGGGTCCTTACACATTTTCTTCTTCAAGATGCATGGGGGTCGTGTAAACCTCTTCTCAGCAGCGATAATGTAAAGATACCCCTTACATGCATCAATGGAATAACACATATCTCCACACTTTGTACGAGAAGTATAAATTGACCTCAACTCATGTCCTTTACACTCTCCCTCCACACGCATATAACCATCAACTGTAACAAATTTGAATTGGTTGGATGGTAATGACAACTGAATACAGAATATGGCTATGGTTGATTCAAATTATATTTGGAACAAGTCAATGGGGTGAAGGAGGGGGTTAGTTACTTATTTACGTTAACTAAGTTACTCTCTTAATACCAATCAAATTAATAAGGAGCCAATCGGTGAAGGAGGCTCTTTTACACAGCACTGACATCTTGCTGATTTAATTGTAATTTCAAGAACTTGACTAATTATTTATGTTAACTCAGTTTTTATTCTAATACCAATTAAATCAAATCCAAGAGACAATGGCTCGTAGAGTTCAATAGCAAAAGTTAAAGTTTTATATATTAAATGGTAAGCTGCAAGGGCTATTATTTCTAAAATGGTACATATCGTCTGTGAGAAATTCATCTCATTGACTAATTATTTATGTTAACTCAGTTTCTATTCTAATACCAATTAAATCAAATCCAAGAGACAATGGCTTGTAGAGTTCAATAGCAAAAGTTAAAGTTTTATATATTAAATGGTAAGCTGCAAGGGCTATTATTTCTAAAATGGTACATATCGTCTGTGAGAAATTTAGAAACTAGAAAAGTAGTTAATCTATCATTGACGAAGATATCTGAAAGCATCGTCAACAGTGAAACTCTAGTCTAGGGTCCTGAGACACTGTGCAATACTAATTGGCATATTTCTAAAGGATTTCTTCTATTAGAGGATATCAGGGTTGAAGTGCTATTTTATCTAATACAAAATATTTGTTAGAATAATTTCAGAGTAATCTACATTAGAAATAAATTGATAGCAAGGCTCTTTCCAAGGTTGATTATACTATTGCTATGGGGGAGGGGTTGCAAATGGGAAACATTGCACCGAAAGTGGGATTCAAACCGAGACTTTTTGCCATTCCAGGGCTAGCGTCCCAATTATTAGGCTATCTAGGCTATCTAGGCTCCCTGGTGCAATCAGCCTATCCTCGCATATCTGTCTATGTGGCTACTTCCCTGAGAGGTCAATTATAAACTACTAAACTTGTTCCCCTGGAATTGTAAGGCTTTCAGATGGTTTAAGCCCATAAGCCGTTAATATTTACAATTACACAGAGACAGGAAATGCACTTACATATGGATAGGCTCGCCAACCACATAACATGTTTTTGCAAATGGGAAACTTTGAACTTAGAGTGACATTCGAGCCCACAATTCTTGCCATTCCAGGGCTAGCATCTTAACCATTAAAGTATCCAGGTTCCCTGATGTAATCAACCTACCCATGCCAACCTGTATATGTGACTCCTTGCCTCAAAGAGCGATGCAGACTACTACACTATGGGTCGTGGAAGACCTGCGTGAAAATATCTCATTACTCGACTCAACTTTACTCGAACCGACTTTATTTACCCAACCCATTGTTCATGATGGTTCGCCAACATGGATAATTTGCGCGCGAACAGGGGGCCCTACCATGGCGCCACCTGGAGTGTTCCCCTTGCATCTCCCCTGCCGGCTTCACTCAGAACCAAGCCCGCGAGACTATGACGTCACGATCTCGCACCCCCGAGATTATGACGTCACACGACCTATATATAAGAGCAGCTCACAGCCCTCTCACTCACTACCAAATGGCCAGTCAGACGAGCAGCTCAGCCGACCACTACACTCAGGACACCAAGCACCCAGCCAACCGGCTCGCTCTCCAATCAGCCACCAGGCTCGCTCTCCACTCAGCCACCCGGCTCGGACTACACTGGCCCACCCAGCTCGCCCTGCAGCACTGCACCGCCACCCGGCTCGCCCATCACTCAGCCAACCGGCACGCACTATGCTGGCCACCCGGCTCGCTCCGCACCACTGCACCGCCCGTAGGTAACACACCGCAAACACCCTCCCCGCCTGGCACGGCAGTGAGACGAACAGCTCAACCGTCGACCTCACCTAGCACACCTGGCACACAGCCAACCGGCTCGCTCTTCACTCGGCCACCACGTTCCTCCTCCATGCGGCCAACCGGCCCGCCTACACGAATCACCCGGCTCGCTCCGCACCACTGCACCACCCGTGGACAAAACACCGCGAACACCCTACCCGCCTGACACAGCAGGTAGAAAAACATAGCCTGTCACAGACGCCAACCGGTTCGCCATAACAACCCAGCTCGGATTGAAAATCTACCACCAGGCCACCGCTCGCCACACAACAATCCAGCAAGGACATAAGATATAAGGCTTGACCCATCACCATGCCTACAACTCGCTACACAACGTTCATCGCGGACACAAGGTGTCGGGCTTGGCTTACAACAATATATATCATCACCATGACAACCGACTCCCTATATATCAACCCTAGCGGATTTATCACCAAGTTAAGATATAGGACTTGTCCCACATCAAGGCCCATTCACCACACCAAGCAGTCATGCCACGCATCACGAAACGCCTGAGGCGCGCCACAGACACCGCTACGGAATCAGTCATCCGGAACGAACAACCACCTGCAGCCCCCATTGACAACACGGTACCAACGACCCGCGCCCGAGGCAGACCACGCACCATGGCCCTCCAGGCATCTCTCATCGCGCCTCAGACGCCTCAGGCAAAGGACGACAAAGCGGACAACCACCAACGTGACGCGGACGACTCAGCCGGGCAGCTAGCCATGCTACAACAGTCGCTGGTCGACACTCTGGCCCGACAAGAAGAACTGAACAAGGCTATGCTCAAGAGGGTCACAGCTATCGAATCATCCAAGCACAAACGGAAGCGCTCCCATAGCAGGGACTCTTCAACAACATCCTCACGCTCTTCCTCCAGTCGCCACACCAACGGACATCGCACCAACCACCGCGGCCGCAACGCCTCCTCATCACCTGAACGCGGGCGCACCTGGCGCCCATCCTCCACACCACGCAACAGGAATGACAGGACGACCATCAACAAAGCCCGAGGCAAGGCCCGAGAAGGACGCTCCGGGAGACGCTCAGACTCATCCAACGACGACAGGATCCGCCAACGAGAAATGAACGACATCATCACCCAGACAAACGGATTCGACAAACCACACAGAGGTAGGAAACCACTTCTTCCACATACATTTGTGATCAGAGGGGAACTTAAAGGAAAACTGGCTCAAGGCGAGAGCACCTGGTTCGAATATATATCAGCCATTCACAGGATGGCCAAAGATTCAACTGGGCCGGCGAGCTGGATCGACCCCCTGGCCGATCACGTCGAGCAACTAGTGGAAATGGCCGCAGAATGGGAATGGGACACCTGCCTCGCCTGGTCCGAAAGGATTTTCAATATGATAGACGACGGCAGGTTACCCAGAGCCTGGAGAGACCCAACGGCTATAAAGTGATGTCCAATGCGACGCATGCCTCACAGGAATAAGGAGCATGAGACGAGGCACGAACGTGAGAAGACAACAACGCTCTCCCCACCACAGGACGGATGACGACTACCATCAAAAGTCAGACACCCCACGCCACCTCGGGATACCAACAGTACAGGCGACCGGAGTTTAACTATGAGACGGACGGTCGCCCTTGCCATCGCTGGAATACCGGCCAGGACTGTGGCTTCACCACCTCTCATGAGACGGGCGCGGAACGATTCGCCCACCTCTGCGCATGGTACGCCAACAAATACAGACGAGCCAACCCCCACAAAGAGACCGAATGCAACAACAAGAAACGGCAACTCGAAAAACGGGCACAAGGTGCCATAAATGAAAGTAACACTGAGAAGCAGGATTTTTGCTGAACGGCCCAACACGGGCCGTAAAAACGGACAAAGAAACTCACGGCTGCGCACGAACCAACCCGAGAAAGGCACCTAAACAAAGGCGAACAACAGAGACAACGAACGACGCAGCTGAACACGACAGCGGTAATGACATACTACCAGACGCCACAACGAAACCAGTCCCCTCCGAACCAAGGGAAATATCAAACAACGACAAAACACAACACACCGACAACACACAGCCGGAGCTACAAGCCCCAAAATGCGGAGACACCGGCCCGAACCAACATAGGACTACTGAACTGACAGCAGCTCATGACGAACACCCCGCTCCAGCAGAACCAACGGGAACGGCCTCACGAGGCACTCCTCCCCACCGAGCGGTCACGCACCACACCCACAAACTCCCGCCGCGACCAACCCGCCGCTCCAAAGAACCACTGACAAGCACGCCTGCCATACCACCCAACGACACAGAGACGGCGCCCACAGAACCTCCCGCCTCCCAACATGTCGACAGCCCACACCCCAAACCAGACACCCGAACATACGTCCCGAGACCAACCGACTGCGAACAACCCCACGCCTCAGAGCCAGCGAATATGGCCCCGGGCAGTCCTAAACCAACCAGCTCGCAGCCAGCCAAACTACACGCCACACACAACCACACGCCGTGAGCAGCACACCACCCACATAGCTCCCCCGCCGGGCACACCCGTTGCCACGCCACGAGACACTGAGACAGTGACCACACAAACTACCACTCCACAATACATCGACGGCCGGGCTGCCCCAGGAGGAACTGGGCCGGAAAGAAACAGGGTAGCGCAGATACGCCCCGCCGTACTTGCCCCACCACCACGCACCCATAGACACCGCACCGACTCGGACGAAACTGAGCAACCTGATGCACTGCTCACAACTGACCACCGGGCACAGGCCGCGGAGGACGTCGACCAGGCGCTCGCTGACCCAAGCACCGAACCAGCCATACCCTACGACCCCCCCGCACACCCCAATAACCTACCACTCCACCATCTTCAAAATCTGGCCCACCACAGTACCCGAGGCATGGGAGGGCCACCCATATATGGACATCTACAATAAGGTGCGCTACGGGCCTCCCCAACCACGTAGCAGCCAGAATACCGGTCCCATCAGACCTAAAAATCCCAGCATGGAGGAAATATCTGAAGAACTACCACGACAACCAACTGGTCGATTTCCTAGAATTCAGATGGCCGGTGGACTATACGGCCGACGAAACACCAATACCGGCCACCACAAACCACACCGAAGATGCTGAGCACCTGCACTGGATCCGCGAGCACGTCCGGTAGGAACTGGGACACGGCGCCCTCCTCGGTCCTTTCGCATCGACTCCCTTCACACCATGGGCCCAGACCAGCCCCATGATGACCCGCCCTAAAAAGAACACTGACGAGTGGCGGGTCATCGTGGACCTCAGCTATCCAAGGGGCGCCAGTGTCAACGCGGGGATCAGGAAGGGCTACTTTCAAGGAAGGCCCACCACCTACACCCTCCCCGGCATAATGGAACTCGTGGACGAGGTCGCAAGGCTCGGCCAGGGCTGCTATATCTGGTCCGCAGACCTGGCCCGAGCCTACAGGCAGCTTCGGACATCTCTCTGTCCCCCTGCTCGGCATCACGGTCGACGGGGGCCTCTACTTTGACGTGGCACCAGCATTCGGATGCAGGACCTCCGCATTGGCGTGCGCCTGTACTACCAATGCCGTAACCTACTTACCCCGGAAAAGAGGACACTTCGCTCTATGCTACCTCGACGATTTCGTCGGGGTACCGGCCACAAAGAAGGCCGCCGACGCGGCATATGTCGACATGCTGAAAATCATGGCGGCACTGGGCCTGGCCCTCTCACCCACCAAATGCACTCCGCCCACCCATCGCATCCAGTGGCTCAGGTATGAGATATGCACCGACCAGATGACCATGTGCATCCCGGACGACAAACTCGCGGACCTGCTCAAGGAGTGCAACAACGTTTGCTGCGTCTCCAAAGATAACAAGAGCGGCCCTCCAGCGAGTCGTCGGGCGACTTCAACACTTCGCCAGGTGTGTCACCCCGGCACTCTCCGAGAGACCCCCCACACCGACAGACACCCAGACACCCAGACACAGAGCGAACCCGCGACCTGGCATGGTTCGCCGACTATGCAAGGACCACCAACGGTGCTCCTGAAAATGCCTCCTAAAACACCATGGGTCATCGAGTGCGACTCCTCCCTCCAAGCCAGTGGGGAGCACTTCCAGGCGGCATACTACTCGGAGGCATCATACCTGGCAACTTTTGTTAAACGAAAATCCTAATAATAGAAATCCATCCGAGCGAAGTGAGGTGCGCAAGCGTTCTAGGGGGATCCGGGGGCATGCCCCCCCCCCGGAAAAATACATAAAAAATGGTGCATTCTGGTGCATTTTCAGAGACATTTTAGGCACATTATTAAAGAAATTATTACCAGTTTTCAGCCTAAATACTAGAGTGAGTAAAGTTAAAAGTACACGTATATGTATATAAAATGGAAACTATCAGGCGATTAAAGTCTTTACGGTCATAAACAATGTTTGACTGCCTACAAACTACAATCTTTTAGATTGACAGATTGAAAACTCAGACAAACGGACGGACAGCAGCATACCATAAGGCCAACAATAAAATATTCTTTGTTTCCCCTCACACAACCATTTTATTGAGTAGGTAGTGTAAGTGGAATATTTAACATTTTATTTTTGGCCGAATAAGTCCTGTTTTTCAAGCGGGAAATTAAATATAATAATAAACTAAAACATAGAATGATTTTTTTTCTAATTTGATTTTGAATAAGCAAAATAATATGTTTATAATTCGTAGGGCGGAATGAGAATAAAAAAATCGTAATTATTCCAACCAAAATCGTAATAGTTGGCAGGTATGAGGCATACCCTGAAGATTTCATAGCGAGCGGCCACCACATAAACAGGCTGGAGGCCATCAACCTGGTTGTAGCCCTCCACGCCCTTGTGGCCCTTAAGCCGCAAGACTTTGTGATCGTGATTAATACCGACAATGAGACCTCGCAATCGGTCCTAGCATCTGGAGCCGCAAGGGACCCTGTGCTCTGCGCCTGCGCGAGGGAGCTCTGTAGATTCTCCGCCCTCCACTCAACCGAGATCCAGATCCTCCATAAGCCAGGCAAAGACCTAGTGCTTGCCGACGCCCTGAGCAGGGCCCCCTTCGACCCTGCCGCGCAAAAGAAGGCGGACACAATATGCCGCCGACTCGACATAAAGCGGGTCAGGGTCAGGCACGCTAACACTGTTATCCCAAATGCCATCTAGACTGGGGATAGTAATATCTGCTTTCTATCCCCAGCCCCGCCGGATTGCCACACTCTTCAACGCAGGACTGGCGGCAGGGACCTGGCGCAACAAGACCCGGCAGGTCTCGCGGTACCTCCAACACTCGCGTGACCGCCACTACGATCCTCGCAGACCCTCGCAGTACGACCTAATGGCCCTCCTCGCGGCCCTTGACCGTGACCTAAGGTCCCCGTCAGCAGTCCTCAATTACTTGAGTGGAGCACGAACATGGGTCAGCCTCGTTGGGGGAACAACATCAGCATTTGACACCTACGCGGTCTCGGTCGTCAAGCGCGGGGTAGTAAGGTCATCCAACCACTGCCCGGTGCAGGCCCCACCAATAACACCAGAACTCCTCCACCACATCGTCAGGCGCTTCCGGGCGGCGGGCCCCGGGGCTAGGGTCATGACGGCAGCCCTACTATTAGCCTACTCCACGCTTCTGAGGCAAGGGAACCTCCTCGTCACTGGCCAGAAGGGCGACCCGGGCCACACCATCAGGGCCCGGGACATTCATGATGCAAGGACTCACCTCGTCCTCCACATTCGCTCGACAAAGACCACCAGGTCCCCGGCGGACGCCTTCTACATCACCGTCCGCCCGAGCCACCGCTCCTCTGTCTGCCCGGTCAGAGCCTGGCGAGACTACAAGACGACCTACCCCACACCTCCGGACGCACCGGCCTTCCTCCTCCTCGACGGATCACCACTGGCCGCACCCACCTTGTTAGCTGCCCTCAGAGGCGCCATGCTCGCCGCACGCCTCCCCGACCCCAATTCCTATACGCTACACAGCCTCCGAAGGGGAGGAGCCCAGGCATGCATTAGGGCTGGGACCTCCTTGGACGAGGTCCGGAACCTCGGAAACTGGTGCTCATCTGCCATCTATACCTACGTCCCCAAGTCCGCCTTCTCCTCAACAACACAGCCCCTCACAATATCTGGTTGAGGGCCTGAGTCGAACATTCAAACTGTCCTACTGAACTTTCCTACTGTACTTACTTATACATTGCTTATTGTCATTAAAAATCCATAACATGGGCTCCTTGTTCGCCTGGTTATTTGGGAAAAGTTGGCTAAAGTTGGGAAAAGTCGGCTAAAGTTGGGAAAAGTAGGCTAAATTTGGAAAAAAAGTTGGCTGAAGTTGGGAAAAATCAACTAAATTTGGGAAACGTTGGCTAAAGTTGGGAAAAGTCGGCTAAAGTTGGTAAAAGTCGGGTCGGGTAAACAGGTAGTGGCCAGGACTAGGAATTCAAAATGTCTTGCTTTCTCAAGGCGTATTGAAAAACCAAGACAGTTTTCATATAGACCCGACTTTATCCGGACCTGACTTTGCCTGACTTGACTTAACCGGACACAACTTTACCCAACTTGACTTTACCCGACCCAACCCAAATTTGCCCCGCCTGACTTCACCCGACCTGACTTTATCCGACCCGACTTTCCCCGACTCGACTTTACCCGACCCGACTTTACCCGACCCTCAGCTAATTCGTAGAGCAAAGCAGCTCTGTGAATAGCAAACATTCTTCTGCTAATTCGCAGAGCGAATAGGCTCGTCCGAAAATAATTGGTCTTACTCCCGTTCACCCATTTACAAATTATTGACTTTGAAAACATGGTAATGTTTGTATTTTAGGACACAAGTTAGTGAAGTGCATACCCACCATTTAATGTTTGTGCTTCTACTCCATACGTATAGTCTGGCACAGCAATCCGTGGAGATGATTCTACATAATACAATAGCAACATTCTAGAGAAAATGCGATAATATATTATCACTTAAATTACTAATGGAGGATCGATGGAGTCATTTTCAGTTAATCACAGACTTCAAATTAATTCTGATTATTTCAATTGCCGTGTAACTTCATGCAACGTGACAATAGTGCATAAAGTAATAATGCTTTTGATTCACGATTCATTACCTCCAGAGAAAGTAATTTTGCCTGTACACAGAATGTGCCTATGTGAACAATGAGGTGTTACAATCACAAGTTATTCCATACATACAATTCAGGCAACAGTTGTGTCGAAGTTGGCAACACTCTAAAAATGACAAGTTGGTTCTTACATGATCAATCAAGTTCTATTTTTACAACTTGCCTTCGGGAGGATTCATGAAATAGGCAGAAATGTCCAACCCTTCTACAGCTACGGGGAATTTACACATTTTCTTCTTCAAGTGGCATGGAAGGTGTGGAAACTTCTTTTCGGCTGAGAGAATGTAGAGATATCCTGCGCATTGAGGTTGGCCAGCACAAATTGTCCCGCACTCTTCACGCGAACCAGCTAGTTCTTTTATGTCGTGTCCTGGACAGTCTCCCTCCAAACGTGTAAAGCCCACAACTGTGACAAGTGACAATGTGTTGGTAGGCAACGTGGTATATATAACATTGATGAATATTTACTCAAATTCCTTAACCATCAAATAAGTGCATCACTGTGACCAAAGCTCCGTAGTCATCTAGCCCTCTGATAGATGATAGATGCACACACACTAGCCGTCAACTTGATTAATTCATGCTGGCCTCACATTTATTATTTAGGAATAAAGGTTCATACAGCTATTCAGCAACCAAATGTAAGGCCTATTTATGGCCTTTTCAGGTACGAAATTCATTTGTTGGTGCAAAAAAAATTATTACATTATAATGATTATATGCATGTCAACTCTTTATGGTCTTACAGTTACATCACCAGCTATTTTTATGAAGCAAAATAAGTATAGTAGCTATGACAATGCGAACCAGAATATAACATACTAATGCCCAGATTTGACATATCACAATTCTGTCAATGGTCGATGTTTCATTGATGCAGCTAGGAACGAAAACAAATGAAATTGCAGCTGCTTTCGAATCAGACTGACAAATCATAAAATTCAAGGATTTTTCGGCTCATTTGTTCAATTTTGAAGGCCTTTTCAGGGTATTTTCAAATTCAAGGCCTTTTTAAGAGACATTTTCAAATTCGAGGCCTTTTCAAGATTGTGCGAACCCTGGTTACACGCACCATTTTGAATGCTGACAGAATGGTGGCAAGGTAGGCAAACAGGTAGGAGCAAGGTCTCGGACCCAAGCAGGCCTGCACCGAACTACTGAGTTTAGGTAGTGTCATCGTCTTCGGGGAGGTCCCCCCCCCCCCCATTCTCCCATCACCTGATCACCCCAGCCCCATTCCTCTGATACTGGCTAGCAGTGGGCTGTTCCCATATGTATTACACCACTACGGGCTAAGATCAAATTTTGATCTTAGCCCAGAAGTATAATGAACACTCATATGTATTTATAAGTTGGATAGTTGACACCTGTCTAAAGTTCAATGTCATTTTGCAAAGAATCCCTACAAACATCACCGTCGTATGCTAACAGCACATCTATAAGCTAGCACCATTTTTGGAAACATTTAAAACGGCTACTAATTGTATTGAACTTTAATTTAGGCCGGTTCTAACTAAACTAGTCTGATATTCCACAATTTCTGGCTATAGAGTTAGGGCAAGAGACAATCGCAATATATGGATTCAACGCTACATTATACATTCAAATAGAAACAACTGTGTTGACAAGGTGAGAATTAGAATATAAATCAAAATAAATATTTCTTGACTTTTATTATCAAATCAATCGGTAATGGTGTATTTTCTGAGTTACTTAAAAAGTGACCTGTTAGTTCATTTGTGAAAAGGGCTCACAGAAACCCATCGGTAATGTTTGTTGGTTCCGTGAAGTAGGTAATGGGAACTCTAGTGAATGAGTAGACACGAACGCCTTGAAGTCTGAATGCTTAGTCCCGTTTATTCAGTTCCCACCTGACCACGTTACCTCCGTCACGTGACACCCTCTCGCTGGGTCCGGCTTGCTACCTGTACACCACATCTCCTTTTCTCGGATTTAACAAGTGGAATAACTCACATCAATGTTCTTGTTTACATACATCGCCGATCAGGCCAGATAGATTCGTTTGTTTCTGTATAGAATCATGGGCTGGTGTTAAGGTGTTAATTTATCTCTGCTACGAATGTTAATAAACTTCTTTTTTTAAATATTGTTTATATTTTTTTTATATAGAATTTGCAAAAGCTGATCGTAAACCAGAAAAATGAACAAAAATCAATGTGCTTGAGGTCACCCGTGGAACGCCAACCCTTTGAGCGCTGCCACTTTCTAACCTTTCTACCATGCCCCGTGATTTTATGTCAGTGCAGTCAGGTGTCGGAACAAGCTTGGTAATCATGTAACAACGACTCCAACGGTCATTGACATGCTGCAGGAATGTATATTACATAAGACAACACCAAATTGAATCTTCGTACATTAGCACACACTATAATTGTATCCCAAGTTACTCGTGCCTGGGCAGACATCGGTGACTGGGTCTAATACCCTAAACGGTTTACTGGTTTGATTGTTCTCCCCACTTGGGTCACGTAACCCATGTTTTGCACCACTGGATGTTTGAGGTGTTGATGCAGTCCCCCCAGTGTGATTGTGGCTTGTTGTTCTGACATTGCTTGTCTCAGGTGCTCGTATAATAAGCGTGCGATTTCTTCTTATTGTTTTGTCTTTGCTGTTTCGAATACAGTAGTCTCGCCCGTGTTGTGCATTTTTGTGTGTGATCGTGCCTTCCTTCCATTCGTTTTTGTGATTTAAATACAGTATGCGTTCGCCAATGTTTAATGTTGCATGTGACTTTCCTGCATGAATGTCATGATATGCTTTCTGCTTTTGTTGTCTGTGCAGTATTTCTGCCTTGCGTGACGTTAATGCTCTAGCTTTGAATAAATTTGGTATGGTCGGTATCCTGTTTCTTAACTTTCTCCTCATAAGCAGCTGTGTGGGTGAAGCTTCTAAATCCTGCATTGTCCTATTTCGGTAATCTAGTAGTGCTAGGCTAAAATCAGACATGTCCATTATTGACTTTTTTAGCATCGATTTGTTGGTTTGTATGCACCTTTCTGCTGGGCCGTTACTTCTGGGATATAATGGGCCTGAGAATTTGGGAATGAGCTTGTAATTTACAGCAAAGTTCCGATACTCATCACTTGAAAACTGTGGACCGTTGTCGGATACAATGACTCTAGGTATACCATGTCGTGCCTCCTGGCTGTTGCTGGACTGAAAACGAATCACCCTATTCTAGCAATGGTCATTTATGAAATGAACCAACTGACAACGGATGGGTATGACATCCACCTGTGCTGGGTGCCTGGCCATGCCGGCATACAAGGAAACGAACGAGCTGATCGGGCTGCGAAGAAGGCCCTGAACTGTGATCTTGAACCGTGTCTGATCCCTCACTCTGATCTGAAACCACTAATAGCCACCCACATAAAATCCAAATGGCAACATGAGTGGGATGAAAACATTAATAAACTTAAAGAAATTGAACCATCTGTGGGAAAGCCACCACAGACTCATGCGGGAGGTCGGCGGGACCAAGTGGTCCTTAGCCGCTGCCGTATTGGCCACTCGTGGCTTACACATGCTTTTCTGCTCAAGGGGGAACCTCCCCCTGAATGTATTGGGTGTCAGTCCCCGCTGACACTCAAACACATTTTACTAAGTTGCGTTGATTTTTTGGCCCTGCGCCAACGGTTCTACACTGCAGACAGTATGCATGACCTTTTTACTAAGGTAAAACAGGAAAACATTTTAGCCTTTTTGAGGGCAGCTGGACTGTACCACCTCATATAGTTTACTAAATAGATTCTATCAATTATTGGTAAAACTTTTCTTTTTCTATGGGAATTTGTTTCCCTTGACCACAAATATATGATTGTGAGCTTTCTAATTTAATGAGTGTCTATTGGCGCATAATTGATTGTCTGCTTTTACATGTGGAAGCGATGGTTTGAACAAAAAACAAACATTTCTCACCGTGAATATGGCCTATGCTGCCGACATGGCGTAAAGCAACCACCAATCAATCAATCAATCAATCGTGCAAAAATTTGCTTCATATTATCAATGACACCCTTGCTAGTTGTGTCCGGTAATTGTACTACCTCCGGATACTTCGAATAATAGTCTACGACCAATAGATAGTTCACACTGTTGCATTGGAAAAGGTCTACACCGACTTTGTAGAACGGAATGTCCGGAATGTCGTGACTAATTAGTGGCTCTTTGTGTGGCCGCACCCTCACAGACTGGCATACCTGGCACCTAGCAATTTTGTCTTGTAATTGGCTGTCTATCCCTGGCCAGAATACACTGTCATGTGCTAATTGCTTACTTTTAATGATGCCTAAATGTGCACTATGCAACTTGTTTAACATTTGCTTCTGCAACACTTCTGTGATTACTATTCTGTTCTGCTTCAATACAACGTTTTCCTGTATCGTTAATTCGTCCCTGTAGATCGTCATCGCTGTAGTCTAGCACTGCAATAGACATATCGTCATCATATAAGTCTATTGGCTTACTATCTGTGGTGGGTGCTCTTGATAGAGCATCAGCAAAATACATATTAATGCCCTTTACATATTCTAGTTGTAGATCATAATTCTGTAATCGTAATCTCATTCTCTGAAGTCTCGCTTTTAATGTGTGTATAGGTTTTGATATGATATTCACAAGAGGTTTATGATCTGTCTCGACTGTGATTTGCTTGCCGAATATGTAATTATGAAATTTCACACAGCTGAAACAGATCGCGAGCATTTCCCTCTCAATTACTGCATAATTTCCCTGACATTTACTCAATGCTTTTGAAGCTATACTAACTGGTCGGTTGTCCTGAAATAGCGCAGCACCAAGCCCGGTCATTGAAGCGTCTACTTGCATTTTCAATGGCTTTTTTACTTCCTAGAATTTTAGAACAGGGGCTGCTACTAGGAGCTTCTTTAGCTAATGAATGCATTATTCTGTTCTGCCTCCCAGTGCCAGGTGATTTCTTTAGAAGGCAACAGTCGCAAAGGCTTAGCAATTCGGCTGCATGCTAGACATTCCTTGTTTCTGGCTGGGCAATTGTCCCATGGATGCGAGTATCCACACCTGGTGCAATTAGAGCGGTTGGGGGTGTCTCTGTAGGTCCCGCCTCGCCTACTCTCACTGCCACCCCGCCTATTGTCACCCCCAGTGCGCACCGGTGGGCATAATGGGGAGGGGGGGGGGGTGTCTCCCTCGCCTGTCATACCGGTTGACAGCATGCACTTCAGTATCGTCGGTGTTACTGCTACTGCCCGCTAATTGCTCAGAACTGTGCTCACTGAGCCTGCATATTTCTAAACATTTGTCTAACTCTAGGTTTGACGTCTGCAGTAGCTTGTCTCGTATTCCACTGCCTTTGATTCCACATCCCAGTCTATCGCATAGGATAGACTCCTCTGCTGCACCGTAATCGCACAATTCCACACGATACTGTAATTCCTGTATATAAGTTTCCATGTCCTCCGTGGTCTGGTTATAACTATTAAACTTATACCGGACGATGGTGCGGTTCTACTTCCCGTGGCAGTACTCCCGAAATGCTGCTGTCAGCATGCTTATTTTCTCGCGTTTGTCACTCTCCATGTTGATGATGTGGAAAAGCTTTGCCTCTAAACTGGCTATGTGCAAAAAAGCGCAACATTGCACTTTCTCACTTTTGCTTGAAAATCCAGTGGCACCTGCGAAGAACTCATACGCTCCATGCCAAATTCGCCAATTTAGGCTCAGTGGAGCCGGCGGCTTCAATCCTGACAACGCCATGACTCTGTACGTTCTACCACATCTGACACCATGTAGTGAATGAGTAGACACGAATGCCTTGAAGTCTGAATGCTTAGTCCCGTTTATTCAGTTCCCACCTGACCATGTTACCTCCGTCACGTGACCCCCTCTAGCTGGGTCCGGCTTGTTACCTGTACAGCACAGGAGCCACAAATCTTTGGGAACCGACATTTCAGTTCTGTTGTTTTTCCGGCATGGTAAAAACACATTAGGCCTACGGGAAACGATCGTTACCTTGACATTCTATAGATTCCAAAGCGGTATTTTATCTAATGGAAAATATATTGTAGAATAATTTCAATGTAATCTACATTAGAAATAAATGTATGGCAAGAACCCTACCAAGTTCTATCAACAGGAAAAATATGTGGCTACAGGTGTAAAATGAGCTTACAGTGTAGGATCTACTGCATGGTCCATACACATGTGAAGCTATGGAATTCAAGGCTATTCCAAGGCTGTTTTTGATAGGAATTCAAGACTATTGTCATTTGGATTTCAGGAAAAAACGATAGTGAATGGTAATTTCAGACTAATTTAGATCAGTGGGGACAGTTTAATGGAATTCAAGGCTTTTCAAGACTAATTACCCAAAATAGGTTAAATTCAAGGCTGTTCAAGGCCTCGAAATGGGGCAAATGAAGTTCAAGACTTTTCAAGACTTTCCAGGCCACATACGGACCCTGCTGGAGTCTTGTTATGTTGTAGGGTGGTGCGTCAGTGACCTCAGCGAGGTCAGATGGTGGCGTATCTAAGATCTTGTGCTTCTTGTGCTGTGACCCAAGCACCTCGATCTTCGCTGTTGTTCCTTTGTTATGCGCGTCATCTGTTTTGGTCATTTGTCGTCACAATGTTGACGGGTGCTTCCGCGGCTTATCTTTGGCCACCTTCCGCTTGCTCTGAGCAGGCGGATTGCTAACAGTGGAGGTGTTATGTGATCCGCAGCTGGACAGACCACAACGGATCTGGGTCATCCTCTTACTTGATGGGTGGTTTGGCGGTCAAGTTTGATTGTTGTTTTATGTAATGTCCTAACAACATCTAAGGTCATATCAGGGCAAGTATCGTTTTGTGACTGTGCACTCATGGCAACTTTATAGTTCTGCCATACAGGGAGACCCCTCTGCTGGCACCATGACCCAATATCACATGCAGTACCATTATCCTGACACGGTGCTAACCAGTCCTTGTCCTATCCTATTAATGCCAAGCACCAGACTAGGTAATGATAAGTATAAAATTTGTAAGTCATTGCTTTGATTCGGCTGTTGAATAGCAATGTACCTACTGATGATATCTGCCTACAATCAGTTCCATTTCATCTTTATTCCATATATGAAAAGGTTGTCTAGCAATGTATATACTGATAATGATATCTGCCAACAATCAGTTCCAATTCATCTTTATTCCATGCATGATAGGGTTGCCTAGCAATGCACTAGTGATGATGATATGTCTACAATCAGTTCCACTCCTTTATTCCATACATGATAGGGTTGCCTAGCAATGGACCAACTGATGATGATATCTGCATACAATCAGTTCCGCTTCATCTTTATTCCATGTATGATACTGTTGCCTAGCAATGTACCTACTGATGATATCTGCCTACACTCAGTTCCACTTCATCGTTATTCCATATATGAAAAGGTTGCCTAGCAATGTACCTACTGATGACGTTGATCTTCTGCCTACAATCGGTTCCATTCCATCTAAGTAAAAGACAACTATGTTTGCTGCCACATGTTCATCATTGATCAATGATGCCTAACGCTTTGGGAACATGACAGTATTAAGGCTACAGACTAAATACCGAAGTAGTCATCATTCTCACCTTCCAATTTTTTCGGTTTTTTCAGATCTTCATCGTCCACATCTATTATATCTATTCCTGGAAAAAATACAAGGGAGAACATGTGTTATATTTATTACAAACCTACATGACATACATACGTTTGGAAATATATTACCAATTACTCCTTTGGCGAAGCAATTTACCTTTTAGATCGCCAAATATGAGTTGTGATTTTAAGCAATGTCTTTCATGTAGTGATGATTTGTGGAATTTGTATTGCAATTCTCAAGACAAGCATGGACAGAATGTTCCTTATACCTTTACTCCGGCCCACACAACATATGCTTCTGAGCTATGTCAACAATTATATATGCTCAGAGACAATTTCTTTCATGTGTTGTGGTGCAGGGAACGTTTTGAAAGAGGGAAATCAGTTTTAATATTTCACGACGGTCTCATGACATACATTAAGGTGATATTAAGGTTAAAAAGGGGTGATATTTTCGGAAGCAAGGAGGTCTGCATAGATACAACTATATGAATAGTACATGTGTGTATCTATCTATATTATACAATTAGTGGACCAGATAATCTGACATAAATGACAAAGCAAAATATGATTACAGGCTTAATTCAAGACAATTCAACAATCTCCACAGTCGCCTCTTTCAATAATATTTGCAGGAAGTACATCCACACAATCATCCGATAACAACAATTTGATATTTCAACTGAGAGGTCAGAAGCTATGTTTACAATGACTTGCCTACTTCGGTTTCCTTGATATAAGCAGAAATGTCAAGGCCTTCTGCAGGCAGAGGGACCTTACACATTTTCCTCTTCAAGTAGCATGGTGGGTATGGAAACTTTTTCTCAGCACCGACCACGTAAAGGTATCCCTGGCATTTTGGCATTGCACTACACTGCTGCCCACACATTAGCCGTGAACCAGCCATTTGTTTCATGTCATGTCCTTCACATTCTCCATCACGACGAAGATAGCCCGCAACTGTTACAAGTTGGAATGTCTTAGGTCAGTAATCTCAACTGATTACAAGACAAATGGGTATTGCTAATATAACAGTACTTGTATTCATAGGACAATTCTGCATTCAGACCAATGTTGTCCTGACATAGCTGCTTTCTTGTCATCAGAGGACAGTCAAGAGAAAACGTAGTTTGCACATTGAGAAATTGTTTGCACATGGTAGATAGTTACTATTGTTATCACCAATTAAGGGCAGTTCAGAGGAAAGTACCGCATTCGTCTCAATAGGAAGCACTCAATTCCTAGTCTTATCATGCTTAATAGTACCTTTAGTTTAGGGTAAAGAATCTCTAGAAGAATCTGGAATATTTCCATGAAGATGTTTCTGGGAAGAGTACCTAATTCAGAAGGTACTAATATGCATATAGCCCATTTAAAAATCGGGCAGACCAGGGTTATCTTAGTTTCAGGTCAACATAAAAGCAGATTCACTGTCAACAGCTTAAAAAAAAAGATATGGACAATGCTCATAGTCAAATTTAGTAAAATTGGCCACAAGACCATATCACACCTTTTGTTGTTGGATCTAAATTTATTTCAATACCATCCGAATATTTTATTCTTCAAATTTGAAGACAGTATCTTGTAGGCATACAACTGGTGCATATAGCCAGGCCTTAGCTGTGTGCGATGCTACCCAGTGTTGTAGGGTTAAATGATGAACTAGTTGGGAGATGGAGCTTAATGGCTTAATTTGCTAGTAAGGTTTATTACATTCCTTACGTCCTCCATCAACATGTTATACACTAGGAGAATATGACTGCTTTAATGATATTCAATCAAAAGCATTCTCACCGTCCAATTCTCCATCTTCATCACTCAAATACACAACAACGCCTCTGGATTTTTCTATTTACAATGAATGAAAAAGAAAATAATCACAGGAAAGAATCAGAAACATATTACACAAGCAATTATTGAAAAAGAAACTTTGGTGACATTCTTAATATTTTCAAATCGACTTTGATCTGGTTGTTTTTCTTATTTCATTAATGGTAGATCCACATACAAAATAGGTGTTATCTCATAACAGGGTCTGGTGGATAAGACATGGTTTTGAAAAATTCTGTTGAATATTTACATTGCATATTTCTTGCAACTGCAACTAGTTTATCCCAAGATTAGCATACGGCAATACACAGACTGGTATATAGACAGGATAATTTATTATCATTATATAAAAAGGCGGAGAGGCTCCTCCATTATTACTGTTCGAATTATTACTGTGCAGTAATATTCCTGCTATTTAATTGTGATTAATATGTATATCGACCTATCACTGCCCGACTTGATCGATCCCGTGCTGCGCTACTGCAGCGCCACGGAGTCCTGAGCACCAGCTTGTTATAATAAGTCAGGGCTCGCCAACCCTTTGCCCATATGACAGAAAGAACTTTAGCAGTTTCTATTTGACAATTAATGTAATGAGTGAAATAATTCAAATAACAGAAGAGTAACTAGGTAAAGAATGATTCGTACAGATGTTTGTTGTTTGTTTGTTATTGTTTTATGTCCTAGCAACATCTATGGTCATATCAGGACGGGTACCGACTTGTGACAGTGCACACTCATGACAACTTTTATAGTGCTGCCCCACTGGGAAACCAGGCTGCCAGCACCATGACCTGATATCCCACTCAGTCACATTATCCTGATACTGAGCCAACCAGTCCTTGCCCTATCCTAATAATGCCGAGGCTAGGAAGTGACAAGTAACAATTTTTAAGTCATTGGTTTGACTCGACTAGGGTTCAAAATCACGATCACACGATCTACCAACACAGAATACGGACGCTCTAACTCATTCGGCCATCCCGTCTGGTCAATTCGTACAGAAGTATCACGATCACACGATCTACCAACACAGAATACGGACGCTCTAACTCATTCGGCCATCCCGTCTGGTCAATTCGTACAGAAGTGTTTCCTCTTCCTGACCTACAAATTAATGGCTTAGAACTCAGTAAAAACAACAATTATGTCAATCATAACTAGAAAAGTATCACCAATCATTCTAACTCCTTGGAAATAGCAATTTGGTTAAAATGGTAAAGCTATAAATATGTCAATTAGAACTTGCCTCGTTTGGGTTTCTTGAAATAAGCAGAAATGAACAGTCCAGGTACAACCATAGGGTTTTGACACATTTTCTTCTTCAAATAGCATGGAGCATATGGGAACTTCTTCTCCGTAGGAACAACGTAGATATATCCCACGCAATTTGCCCTTATATCACACATGCCACCACAGTCTTTCCGCGTAACCTCCATTTTCTTTAAGTCATGTCCGCTACAGTCTCCCTCCAGACGCTTATAGCCAACAACTGTCACAAATTAGAATTTGTTGGATAGTAATGCTACATCAGAATCATGAGTAAGACAATTGAGGATATTACATAATCTAATTCTAAAAGTACATATGGAATGTATGTAACCGCTACCTTTATTCTGGACCCAATGGAATACAATTTTGTGGGCAACTTACCCTAGGTTTAAAATATTGTATTGCGTCTAACATGGGAATGTTGGATATAATCATGATCCCCCCACCCCCTGTGACTACACGATATCCGGCCCCAAAAAGCGCGGAAATCTTATATTGTCCAATATCATAAAAATTCCGGGATGAAAGTGAATGGTAAAAAAGGGAAATATTAATACCCTCCGAACAAGGAAGTGGAATACGCTCTACGGATAATCTGCACTGACGGCTCAATGGAATGGAGCTAGAATAGGGCATCGAGTAATGTATGAAACCCGACTTATAGGAATTGTCAGTGCTAAACTAACAGGAGAATGTGCACGTTTTCGTAGAAATTCTTCCATTGCATCGAGTATTCTGACCGACTGCATAGATCCCTGATAGTTCTAATACTATGAGAGCCTTCCGTGTCTTCATGAGAATTCACTACTTGCTTTATGTGTTTTGGTTTTAAATATGTCCTAGCAACATCTAAGGTCATGAGAATGGGATTCGGACTGACAAATTGCTGTTATATATCCATGACATTTTGTGATAATTAATCAGAAATTATCACAAATCGCGGAAATCCGCGAGATCGCCCAGATTTATTATTCCTGCAGATGCCCTCTTAATACCTGACAACATTAACACAAGTAGATATGGTCACAATGATATATAAATTGGCATGCCTAACTGGAGTCACGGAACAATGACATAACAATTATATAAATGAATTCAGGATTGGAGAATAAAAACCCATTTCTTGCTCAGTATGTAATTAATGTTTCATAAAAATTAACGAATTGATTGAGCTGGGACGCTCATTCTCCGTCATTGCTGGAAGCATGGTTGGTTGGTTGTTGGCGTTTTACATCCTGGCAACATCTAAGGTCATATCAGGATGGGTACCGACTTGTGACAGTGCGCCCTCATGGTGACTTTATAGTGCTGTCCCACTGGGAAATCAGGCTGCCGGCACCATTACCCAATATCCCACTCAGTCATCATTTTTCTGACACTGAGCGAACCAGTTATTGCCCTATCCTATTAATGCCGAGTGCCAGGCTAGGAAGCAACAAGTATCAATTTTATAAGTCATTGGTTTGACTCGACCGGGAACCGAAGTCCCGATCCCTTGCATGTGTGGCCAGCGCTCTACCGATTCGGCCACCGGCCCCGGTCCTGAAAGCACAATATGACTCCCAATAGCCGATGTCTACTTTTTGTGCTGGAGGCGTGTCAGTCGTTAAACAAACAAATAAACGAAAAAAAGGTGCTGGAAGCACGGAAAGCAGGAAAGCACACAACCACACCCATTCCCGCCCAACCACGCCAAATATATGCCTCACAACGGCCCGATTGGCTCACCCCTACCAGCAATCAGGCATCGCACCCAGGATTCATACAACTATTCAGCAACCATATTTAAAGCCTTTTTACGGTCTTTTCAGGTAAGAAATTCATTTTTTAAGGGCTAAGAAATATGAAATTATAATGGTTATATATATGTCAACTCTTTAATGGTCTTACTTCACCAGGTTTCTGTATGCTATTTTTATAAAGCAAAAGAAGTCTAGTAGCTATGATGATGCAAATCAGAGTATATTATGCTAATGATCAGAATTGCAGCTGCTTTCAAGTCTGACTTCAATCAGTCTAAAAATCTTAGGTTTCTTTTGCACATTTGGTCAATTTTCAAGGTGTTTTCAAATTGAAGGCCTTTTCAAGAGACACCTTCAAATTCAAGGTATTTTCAAGATTATGCGAACCTTGCCTCAGTCCTTACCAGACCACCACTCTCTCCGCACTTGTGTTTTACCTCCCTTCTCTCCTCGTGACTGTGTTATCATCACACCTAATCACAACGATTTACACATTAATGATATGCTACTTACATTACACTGTGATATATCTGCCCTCGCTTAGTAAATGAGCTTATATAAGGTGTTGGCATGCTTATCCGCGGTTAGATAATCTTACCTGTTAATCTGCTTATCTAATTTCACATCCCAACACGTTATACCCAAGGCTACCCATCTATATAATTGCTCGTTTTACAGTAATTTACTTTTTATTACCATTCACTAGTCCTATTGAATGTGTTTGCAGCTTTGCCTATTTCATATACCTGATTCACTGCATAAAGATCGCCTGGCTTTCTCTCATGCATTGCCAGTTTATTGCTCATCTTAGGTTGATTCCTAGAAGTACATAAGAACCATACCAGGGGAGCCAGCATGAAGGGAAGTAGATTCCTAGAAGTACATAATTAATAACCATGACCTGAATAAAAATATATTTAAGATACACAAATGTAATCTCACCATCCAATTGTCTTGTGTCTCTTTCATCTTCAGCGTCTACAGATGCTATGGGTGGTTTCAAAATTACTGTGTTAAAAAGGAAACAAATCGAAATGAGAAAATCTGATCAATTTATACCAAACCGTGGACATTTGACACAATTTTAAATTCCCAGTTTTGTTTTACAATATAATAAATGATATACTAATATTATAATAATGATGGTGATGCTGATGACTACGGTGACGATAATAATAATAATGTAAAAATATAAACAGTAAGAATACAATATGATAATTCACTTAACTCGTACAGACTGAGACACAAGTACATATAAGAGTTATTAAGAATTTATTTGATAATAAGAAACAAATCGGGGACTCCAAATTGAAGTGGCTCTTCAAGTGAATCAGTCGGCCGACTTGGATCAGTCTAGATTTTTGTTTTCCACTGTTTACATTCAGGGAGTATCTCGGATACTTTTTCTTCAGGGTTGATTGATTGATTGGTGGTTGCTTTACGCCGTGTCGGCAGCATAGGCCATATTCACGGCGAGAAATTTTGTTTTTTGTTCAAACCATCGCTTTTACATGTAAAGGCAGACAATCAATTATGTGCCAATAGACACTCATTAAATTAGAAAGCTCACAATCATATATTTGTGGTCAAGGGAAACAAATTCCCATAGAAAAAGAAAAGTTTTATTAATAATTGATAGAATCTATTTAGTAAACTATATGAGGTGGTACAGTCCAGCTGCCCTCAAAAAGGCTAAAATGTTTTCCTGTTTTACCTTAGTAAAAAGGTCATGCATACTGTCTGCAGTGTAGAACTGTTGGCGCAGGGCCAAAAAATCAACGCAACTTAGTAAAATGTGTTTGAGTGTCAGCGGGGACTGACACCCAATACATTCAAGGGGAGGTTCCCCCTTGAGCAGAAAAGCATGTGTAAGCCACGAGTGGCCAATACGGCAGCGGCTAAGGACCACTTGGTCCTGCCCACATGAGTCTGTGGTGGCTTTCCCACAGATGGTTCAATTTCTTTAAGTTTATTAATGTTTTCATCCCACTCATGTTGCCATTTGGATTTTATGTGGGTGGCTATTAGTGGTTTCAGATCAGAGTGAGGGATCAGACACGGTTCAAGATCACAGTTCAGGGCCTTCTTCGCAGCCCGATCAGCTCGTTCGTTTCCTTGTATGCCGGCATGGCCAGGCACCCAGCACAGGTGGATGTCATACCCATCCGTTGTCAGTTGGTTCATTTTATAAATGACCGTTGCTAGAATAGGGTGATTCGTTTTCAGTCCAGCAACAGCCAGGAGGCAAGAGAACGAATCATTGTATATAACATAGTTAGTGTGGTTGGATACCTCGATACACTCCAATGCGAGAAGGAGTGCTCGGGCTTCTGCAGTGAAAATCGAGGTCTGATCGGGAAAGCGTACACCAAATTTTTCCTGTCGGCAGACTGCCGGAGCAGCTACCCGGCTTTGGTCTTTCGAACCATCAGTGTATATGGAGAGGTGGTCTGCAAACTGGCCTTGAATCTCTGCATGCAGTCCTTGGTACTCGAGTGGATGTGTCCCAGACTTCCTCAGTTCCGTGAGTCGGAGGATAACCGATGGCTTTCTCAACGACCACGGGGGATGTTCTGGGACTTTGGCATCCTCCAACACGTCCAAATCCACGCCCAAGGCCTCCAAATGAGGTTTCATTCGGAGCCTCAGTGGCCGGATGTAATTTGGCCTGGCTTCATACCTGGATTCGTCATGTTGCTCGAATAGACAATTGTGTGCAGGATTCAATGCATTAGTTTTTATCTTGACTACATATTGCATGGCCAGTTTGATTCTCCTGTTGTTAAGTGATGGTTTATTGGCTTCGACATAAAGGCTCTGAACTGGTGAGGTGTGGAAGGCCCCAAGGGCCAGGCGCAGTCCCTGGTGGTGGATCGTGTCTAGCAGCCCAATATATGATTTCCTTGCGGAACCATATACTATGCTGCCGTAATCCACTTGTGACCGAACCAAGGTTCTGTACACTGAGAGCAGAACACTCCCCACTCTGAGCTGGACAGCACCCTCAGAATATCCAGCACTTTCAGGCATCTTGTTTTCAGGTACTTTATATGTGGCACAAAAGACAGTTTTGCGTCGAGAATGAGGCCCAGAAATTTGGTTTTCTCAACAACTTTAATGGGATCCCCATCATGGGTCAGCTCCGGTTCCGCATGCATTCTACGCAGCAGGCAGAAGTGCATGCAGACTGTTTTGGTCTTGGAAAATTTTAAACCGTTCAGAACTGACCATCGATGGATCCCATTTATGCTTGGTTGTAGCTGTCTCTTCATGTTAGCGCCGCTGTAATATAAAACAAAGTCGTCCACGAAAAGACAACAGGAGACCCCCTGCTTTACAGCAGCAGCAATACCATTGACCTTGACCCCGAAAAGGGTCATGGCCAGTATGCTGCCTTGAGGTACTCCTAGTTCCTGTGAGTGCAGGTAGTCTTGACACGGACTCGGAAATGCCTGAAGGCTAGAAAGTTCCTGATTAAGAATAATTGGGAAGTGGTCGCTCCCGCAGAGGTCATCCCAGACCCTCCACGAAAAGTCCAGCGCCAGTTCTGGTTCTACAATGCTGAGATCGATGGCGGAATATGTTCCGTAGCCGGGATGCAAATATGTGTATGAACCATCGTTCAATACACACAGAGCATGAGCGGCCACAAGGTCCTCAATTCTCTTGCCTTTAGCGTTCCTATTGTCCCCCCCCCCATAATGGGTTGTGGCCGTTAAAGTCACCCATAAGTAAATATGGGGACGGTAACTGGTCCACAAGGGCGTCCAGTTCTTGTAAAGTGAGAACGGAGCTCGGAGGAATGTAAATGGAACAGAGAGTTACAGTCTTATGCAGCGTCAGACGAACAGCTACAGCCTGTAGTGTCGTGTCTAACGCCACTGGCGTACATACCACATCACGTCTGACCAAGATGGAGGAGCCGCCAGCGGCTTGGTCTCCATCTGGTTCGTGCTTGTTATGAATGGTATAGCCTTTAAGACTACAACTCTCAGAAGCTTTTATATAAGTTTCTTGTAGGCAAACAGCGAGTGGATTGACCATTACACTCCCTGACATTCTTCAGGGAGTGTAATGGTCATGTTGGATGTATCTATTACAAAACCTACCCACGTTAACTTATTTACTGGTGATGTGTATTTTTTGTGTGCTAGTGCAAGACCTAGGCTAGTATTGAGTTTGTTACATCTTCTACAGGCTGAGTGCTTTTTCTTCAGATTTGTCTAACCCTACATAATCGTCTAAGCAACATAGATGGGGGGTGAAAGCAGATCAGTGGGCAGTAGGTCACTGACAGGAAGGGGAAGTAGGTCAGATGCACGTTTCGTGCTAGAAACACAGTTTAACATAGGTGAGGTATTATGACAAGTATCTTTTACAGTAACACGCACTGGCGAACATACAGTTGGCACAATTTGACTTACCCCAGACAGCACACAGTCGTCGGCCCGACGGCGGCCGCTCCGGCGGCCCGACGGTGGAAAACGCCGTAGGGCCGACATTGTTTTGTCCAACCTCCCGCCGTCGGGGCGACGGCGCCAAACGCTGTCGGGCCGACGTTGTTTTGTCCAACCATCCACCGTCGCCCCGACGGCGGCTGCCGCCGGCGGCGCCAAACGCCGTCGGGCCGACGTTGTTTTGTCCAACCATACACCATCGATTCGACGGCGGCTGCCGCCGTCGACCCGAGAAGACGCTGTCACTATAGTGTCAATACGTACAGGTGCAAAAATATTAGTTTTATTCAAAATTAATAGAAATCGAGAACCCATACCTAATAAATTTAATATAGTCTGTACGTGTTGACACTATAGTGACAGTGTCTTCTCGGAAAAACCAAGATGGCGGTCCTTCGTCAACATTCCGTACCGTTCAAATCGTATTAACACGAATAATTCCATTAATACATCGTAATAAATTACAAAACTTTTACAAAATAATCTAAACATATTAATAAACAAACCTGTGAAATAATTCCTTTAAATTCCTCCGATTTCTGGCGTTATTTGTTCAAATAGAACGCTGTCCAACGATCGCACGTGTTGTGCTGGCGACTCGAGTCAGGTGGAGATTCGAAGTAAACAAACCGTATCGGATGATTCAAATCGTATTAACACGAATAATTCCACTAATACTTCGTAATAAATTACAAAACTTTTACAAAATAATCTAAACATATTAATAAACATACCTGCTAAATAATTCCTTAAAATTCCTGGTATTTCTGGAGTTACTGGTAGAAAAAGAACACTGATCAACAATCGCACGTGTTCCGCGGGCGACTCGAGCCGGAATCCAAATTTAAAGAACTGCGCATGCGCGGCCCACCACCGTCGGCTCGACGGTGGCTCGACGGTGTACCAGACGTGGAAAATGAATGCAAACCTGCGGCGGCCCACCACCGTCGAGCCGACGATGGCCCGACGGTGAATCAAAAGTGGAAAGGGATTGAACCCTAACGTCGGAACACCACCGTCGGGCCGACGGTGGCCCGACGGTGGCTCAAAAGTGGAAAAGGATTGAAACCTAAGGTCGGGACACCACCGTCGGGGCGACGGTGGCCCGACGGTGTACCAGACGTGGAAAATGAATGCAAACCTGCGGCGGCCCACCACCGTCGGGCCGACCGAGGCCCGACGGCTCAAAAGTGGAAATTTGGATTGAACCCTAACGTCGGAACACCGCCGTCGGGCCGACGAAGGCCCGACGGTGAATCAAAAGTGGAAAGGGATTGATCCCCAACGTTGGAACACCACCGTCGAGCTGACGGTGGCCCGACGGTGGAAAGTCGGTGCCGACGGACGGACCAATAGCCGACGTCGGGCCGACGGCTGTGTGCTATCTGGGACAGAGGATGCATTTCCAGATTATGCAGCTGCTTTCTTACCAGTGTACTTGCATTTTTTAAGGCAATCTTGTTCTCTGTGCAGTAACGCTCTTTTAAATTTATATGCGCACCAGGCACAGAGTTCAGCATATCTGTCGCGGAGAGACCATGCAACGCTGTAAAACCGCAGTCTTTTCCCCAGTTCCAATTGTAACAAACTTTACCATCTACCTCCATACTATAGTCCTCCTTTGTGTTAGCGGTGGGGGGTTGACTGCGGTGGAGGTGGAGGGATGGGTTGAGGGATGGGTTGTCAGGTGGGTGATATGATTGGGCACATGTTTGAGAGGCGCGCACCGCTGCAGTACACACAGACGCTGCAGATCTTTAATAGCTCAAGGCTCAGTAACACCTTACCAGATTGGGGTACCGGATAGAAAACGGCCCCTGTCCGGTGAAATACGGCAATGTATGGTTTATATACGGTTGGCATGGGCCTTTCCTGTTCGGTAGGTACGGTGGCAACTTTTGAACATGCACAAAACTTGTACCGGACACTGCCGGACTGACGTGTACAGTTGGTGTCTGGTTTAAGTCCGTTTAGTCCATTTTGTCCCTTTCATGTCCGGTACCCATCCTTTATGTCTCCGGTTTGCTTCCTGAATAGTCCGTTGGCGGTGTTGCGGGAATTCGCTCTGTCAATTTTTTATATGTTTTCGGCGCATTCGTTAACAGTCCGGTACATGTCCGGTCGATGTTCGGTCCGTCCATTTGACATTTGGTTTTCGCCCGTCGGTTAACCATTGCTTGTCCGGTTACATTCGGTGTCATCCAGATATCATCCGGTGGCTATTCGTTAATGTACGTTCCTTGTCCGTTTAGCATCCGTTTCGTCCAGTGGCCTTTGACCCGAAAGCGCAACATTTCGACACATTTCAGTACATTTTGATTCTGAACACCACTGGACTAGAAAATTCTTTGTCCGGTTGTGTCCGGTACTCAATCCGGTAAGGTATGACAGGCACTTAAAGGATCATGCCAGTCCTGCCGGAGTCTACCGTCCGCTACCATAGCAAACACTTTCTCAGGCCACCGTCTGCAGGTGGGCAAATCCCACGTGATTGCCATTTGTGCCCGCTCCTCCTCATGTTGGAATAAGGCAGGATGACACACTAACAGGAAAGGGGACTGAGAGCCGAGTCTTCTCAAGGCTACAAAGTATTCGGCCCACATAGCCTCACGTACAGACATCTTCTTCCCCATATCACCTCTAGTAATAAAGTTAATAGAAGTTCCATACATTTAGGTTTCTGTAGTGCCGTAGTGGCTTCCAGTAGCAGGTCTGCTGTGGCAGGGATGTACTGCTGCGCTTGGAGATGCTGTGGACACGGCTGGGCCACATGGTAGATAGGCTGCTGTTGAACGTGCTGCGATGGAGGAGCAGGAACATACCGCTGAGTATACGGTTGAGCACGCCCCACCTGTGTATGAGTCACCAGGGGAGTTAGCCATTGTGGTAGTGTAGAGAAAGGAGGAAGGGGGTGTGCATAGACTGGTCATGGAGTGTTTCTTAGGCATGGAGAAAGCTGATGTAGAGGAAGAGAAGGCACAGGAGAGGTAGGCGCCCGAGGTAGTCGAGACAATCGGATGGCCGCTATTTTTTTCCAGCGCGTTGAGCCTATTAATGACATCTTCCAAGGAGTCCTTTAACAGCCTGTTTTCCTTCCAAAGCTGTAATATAGTCCCTTGTTGGTATGCTAGTTGTTGAATGGCAGGAGTGCCCGGTGGAACGGGGAGGTCTGCTTCTAGCTACTCATCATCTGACGTGTGTTCGTCGTCGTCTAATTGGCAGCAACATGACGAACGTGCATGACGCTCTGGCTGAGTTCGAGAGCTTATAACCCTATCATACTACGACATATCTCGCCGGCGTGCCGCCAACGTGCAAAATCACTTTTAATCATCGAGACACGGCAAACTTTTCCCTGTCAGCGCAACGTATTGGTAGCGCGCGGCCGATGTTGTGAGAAAAAAAAAAAAAAACAGGAAAAAGCTCAAAAGCACAAATCACTATGAATACAAAATGGGCAGGTCCCTAAAAAACTACTCAGAAGATACATTAAAAAATCATCTGCACCAAAACATAAACAACATCACACAAAATAGAGATGATGTTGATATCTATTGGGACAACATCACAGAAATAAGAAAATCAACTGATGAGATGTGTCCCATGAAGAAAATAAAAATACAAAAAAACCAAGACCGTGGGGTAGACAAAGACCTGCTAACACTCATTACAACCAAAAGTAAACTGGGTGATAAAGCAAAATGCACAGAAACAATAGAAGACAAACTGGCCTACCGTATCGCCAGAAACAACTCTCTCAAAGCTGTGAGAACAGCAAAAAAGAAATACATAATAAAGCAGGACAAAGACTGGGGAAGCAACACAAACAAATTCTGGAAAAATGTAAACTGATTATTCCAAAAAAATAACAAAGAGCATACAAACTTCGAAGATAACGAAGGGGCAATGCTCACAGACAAAGATGCAGCAAACAAACTGAACAGACACTTTGCCACAATAGGGCAAAAGCTGTCAGAATTTTTTTTTAAAAGATGGGAAAACAGATCAGGAACTGTGTGAGAATGAAATCCCCAACTGCAAAACAGATATGATAGAAGTAAAAAAATTAATAAATGACATAGACACAAATAAACCAAGTGGAATAGATGAAATACCAACCAAAATACTGAAAGAGGCACTCCAAGCCATCCCGGCCACCATAGTAGACCTATTCAACATCTCCTTTGAGCAGGGGCGTTTTATCTCAGCCTGGAAAATGGCAACCATCACCCCCATTCACAAAGGTGGAGACAAACAAAACATGGGAAACTACAGGCCAATATCAATTCTTCAAACCCCAGGCAAGCTCATTGAAAAAGTGTTACATAGACACATCAATGAACACCTGGAAAAAAACGATATACTAAACGAAAGACAAGGGGGCTTCAGGAAACTGCACTCCACATCAAAAACAATAGCTAACCTAACAAATGACATAATGGCATCAATGAACCAAAAACAATTAGTTGGAGCCGCCTTCATTGACTTCAGCAAAGCATTTGACACAGTAGACCACAAAATACTACTGGAAAAACTAAAAACCATGGGCATAAAATCCAACACTATGGATTGGATAAGATGCTACCTGAACAACAGGCAACAGAAAACAAAAATAAACAATACACTATCAGACAACCAACCTGTCACATGTGGTGTACCCCAAGGGTCAGTGTTAGGGCCACTACTCTTTATAATCTATATAAACGATCTTGAAAAATGGTTGCAAACTGAATGCCTCCAACTATATGCAGATGACACAGTCATATACGCAAATGGCACCACAGAAGAGGAGGTAATAACTAAACTAAATAAACTCCTACTAAAACTAGATGAGTGGTGTGAGTCCAACAAAATAACCATCAACACAAGCAAATCAAAAACAGTACTCTTCTCGCATAAACAAATGCCAGAAAGAAAATTACACTGTAAGTTAGGAAACCAAACACTAGAAAATGTAGACCATTACAAATACCTAGGCCTTGAGTTGGACAGCCAACTAAACTACAACCTATGTATAAATAAAATTATACAAAAAGTAAACCACAAACTGTGGCTATTTGCAAAGCTAAGAGACTACATGACACAAGAAATGTCAATAAAAATCTTCAAGGGCATGGTGCTCCCCTATTTTGACTATGGAGATGTAAACTACATGGGTGCGAGAAAAGAACTACTAAAAAAACTGCAAACACTGCAGAACAGAGCCCTAAAAATCTGTCTAAGAGTAGACAAGCTGCACCCCACCTATGACATACACAAAAGAACCAAAGTGAAATTACTAGAAAATAGGAGAATAATTCATTTGAAAACATTAGCATATAGCTATAGTCAAAACATTAAACTTCTAACAAAACCACAAAGGGCTACTAGAGCAAATAATGCGCCACTACTAAAGCAGACCAGAAGCCAAATAAAAGCTCATGAGAGAAGCACGCTGGAAATGGCTGCCAAGGTGTGGAATGCCCAAACGGTAAAGGAACGACAAATTCCTGACCTAAAAACTTACAAAAAATATCTGTGCAAAATAAGGCTAGGAAACCCCCACTAAGCTGCACTGCAAAGGGGCATGTGATATGTCACGGCCCACCAGCGGGACGCCCAATGGAAGGTAACCATGCCAAAAGTAGCCAGATAACACACCACACAGCTACGTACAAGCCTATGATATGTAAATAGGAGTAGGATAGTCTAGTAATAAGAGTAGAAAAAATAAATACATATATACCAAGAAAATCAAAAAAAACTAACATAGGCTATTAACCATACCAACCAATTATCTATCTGCTACTGAAATGCAGGCAATCAAATACCTTATCAGCAGCCACTGTGTGGTAAGATAACACCAACACTACAACTGGCCAGCATTGAAAACAAGCCTGGGTACCCGGGCTTATATGCTATGGACAGTATAAATACAGCCTCAATAAAAAAGAAATTTAAAATTAAAAAAGTTTGACGCGCCATCCTGATATGACCTTAGATGTTGCTAGGACGAAAAACAACAAACAAAAAAGCAACAGTTTGGCGCAACGAGTCTCGCGCGCACGCGGCGTGTACCTAGCGTTCGCATAACGTATTCCAGCGCGTTTAACGTATCTCGACGCGCCCCTAACGTCGCCATAATGTTAGCACCCGCGCGTTGTCGCACGTCCAAAGTTTTGTGCAAGCACAAAACTTCACCGATACCCTGACTCGCCTCGCCGACCATCGCCGTCCATCAATGAATACCAATGCGCGCCGAACGCGCGTGTAATGCTTCCAGACGTCTTCCGACTTTTCGCCAAAATATGACACACGTCGACGCGCAGTGGCGAGAAACGTCGTAATGTGACAGCACCATTACAGTTGATTTTGAAGCGATAGTGGGTCTGACTCGTATCTTCTTCACTGGCAGCATAATTGATTGAGGAATTATCTATTTTAGCGCGAAACAAGGTCTCATAAACTAACAACCAAGGATGATGCAAGTTACCCATACGAATCGCCATGTAGAATTGGCCGCGTGGCTAGCGTCGCGAGACCGAGGCAAACAAGGAGGACCAGTCGCCTCGTGAAGTGAACTACCCATGTTAGCGATGCCAACATGAATAATTATTCACATTGGTCGTAATGCTCGCATTGCGGTTGATTCGTGGCGAGGGAGGAGGACCCCCCCTTCTTTCCTCCTCCCTCCGATGCCGCCCTGACGCAACCCCCCCCCCCTTCCTCCGACCTTATAAACCGGCCGCCTAGCTGCTCCCAGCCACTCGCCTCTCATCACTCTCCTGGAGCACTCACTTTTTCTTTTGGCTCTCCACCTCCTCGACTCCACGACGCCTCGCGCAGCCACGCCTCCGCGACTTCACCTCCACACCAATATGCCTGCCGCAGCACGAGGACGAGGCCGCCCCACCGGCCGCCGGGGGGCACGCCGGGGGAGGAGCGCATCCACCACCTCACATGATGCCGCCTCCGCGACATCGACCACCCCCAGCCTCCAATCCGAGGCCACCTCATGGGCCACCTCGGTCGACGCCCGGATGGACGCCCAGGCCGCCGCCATGGAGGCGCAGACAGCCTCCATGAACCACCTCACCGCCCTCGTGCAGTCCATGGCCGTCACCCCGCCTCGGGCCACCGCCCCGGCCCCCTCCTTGGTGGACCGCCTCGCCGACCTCCTACAGGACTTCACCTCTGGGACGACCAGCCTCCTCCCCGCCCCCGGACACGGGCCCCAAGACGTGCACCCCACCTATCGCCGCTACAGCAGACAGAGCATCTACGCCACCCAACACGCAGCCTCCGCGGCCCGACTCCCCGCCGCCCCTCGCGCCGCCCTCGACCACTCTCCCGCCTCCGCCGCCGAGGCGGTCCGCGACATCCTGGAGTCGGCCGAGGCGCAAAACACGGGACGACGGAAAGGTATTCCCTCAGGGTATATATTCCCTAACGACCTCATAGAGAGGGGGGCCGAGGGAAAGGCAGTGAAAAGGGGCGAGGCCACAAGGAGGAATACAACCTCGCCCTCCGGATGCTAGAGTCGCATCCGGCCTTCCCCTCGGGCTCCCTCCCCGGATTACTCCATCACAACCTCACGGTATTGAGAGACTGCGTCACCCATCCGTGGCCGACCGTGCGGCGATACTCCGAGACGATATTCGCCTGGATCGCCGACGGCCGGCTCCCGGATGGGTGGCTCGACCCAGTCGCCATCAACACCCTCCGGATGGACGTGATCACCACCCCCGCGAGCGCTCCCGGGGGAGTAAGAACAATAGCCCCCTCGGGCCGCAGCCCGATCATCAGCAGCCCCCCAGCCCAGAGCCACCCAATCAGCCGACCCCCGCACCCCCTATACCCGAGAGGCTTACGGGATCCCTTGCCAGGCTTGGAACAGGGATCCCGCCTCATGCGACCTCGCCCCGGCCGGTGAGGCACACGGAGAACAGGGGGCGCGCAAAAGGCACGCCTGCGCATATTGCGCGAACGTGCGCCGTATCCTAACGGCCAATAGTGAGGCGGTGTGCTTCACTAAGCGCACCCGGGAGCGGGGCTCAGGCGCCCCCGCGATCACCTCGCCGGATTTTTAGTCCGGCGGCAGCGACTCACCCCTCGGCCACCCCCGCCCCCCAGACCCAACCCCGGCACGCCTGCGCATATTGCGCACACCCACACACACCGCCGCCCTGAAATCCAGAACCCTAACCGCCGCCCTGATGATGTCATCAGAGTCCCCCGCCGCCAGACCCGCCGCTGCTTTGATGATGTCATCAGAGATGCCGCCCCCCGCCACACTACACCCATCACCCTCGCCAACCGCCGCGCACTGGACACTCCCCGGAGGAGACCGGAAGCCGCCGGCCACAACTTCCGCCGCCCACACCCCCCAAAATCCATCCACGCCAACCGCCCCCCTCACATCTCACCCCCGCCCCCCCCCCCCCCCCGACACCGCAAGCAGCCGTCACATCTCTGCCGCAGCCCGCACCCCAGGACGCCCCCGCCGCACCCCTCAGAACTATGCCGCCACCACCCCTCACATCCGAGCCGCCACCCCCCCCGCCAGCCCCCCCGCCACCCCTCACATCCAAGCCGACAGCTCACCCAGCGCCCACCCCTCCACCAACCGCCCCCGCCGCCGCCGCCACCGCCCCCGCCCCGCCCCCACGCCCCCGGACCCGGCGACACAGCATATATACACCACCTCCCCACTTCGCGCCGACCCCCCCCCACCTCCCCACATCCACCCACCACCACCTCCTCTCCCCGAGACTTTGACCTCCCCCTCTCCTGCACACACAGAACTTCCTCCCCCGCTCATGAGCTCGAGGCGGTCAACCTCGTGGTCGCTCTCCGTGCCCTCCTCTCGCTGACGTCGCCGGGGCCAATGTTATTATCAATACTGATAACATGGCCTCCGCCGCCACCCTCGACTCCGGGAGGGCGTGCGATCCTACCCTCGGGACCTGCGCGAGGGAACTCTGGCTCATGGCGGCCGAGGCGTGCTTCGAACTCACCATCCTGCACAAGCCCGGCACCGACCTCGTTCTCGCCGACGCCCTCAGCCGCGCCCACCTACCCGGGCGTTGGGCTGCTGTCGCCCGAGGCGAGGTCGCACGCCTTGGGCTCGAATATACCTACGCGAACCACGACGAGTTCCCGTATAACCCCGGACTTTAACTTCAGGCTACACCGACACCGAGATCGCCGCTGTGGACGGACTCCGCCTCGCCTCCCTCGCCCCATCCACCTGGAGGAACCGCCGCCGCCAGGCCCGAGGGTACGTGGAGTTCGCCTCAGGCCACCACTGGGACCCGCTGGCTCCCACCCCCTTTGACATCGCCGCCTACACCGCCTCGCTGTATGCCCGCCGATTTGCCCCCGCCTCCGTTCGGAACTCCATCTCTGGGGTGCGCTCCTGGTTGGAGGAGGCCGGGGGCGATTCCTCCGCCTTCGCCTCGCCCGAGACGTCTGCCGAGGGGGCGAGCGAGCCTCCGGCCACGTCCCCCGCCCGGCGCCCCCTCTCACGCCTGCCTGCCTCGCCGCCGTTGCCGCACACCTCGCCTTTGCCGGGCCCTCGGGCATCGTCCCTCGCGCCGCCCTGCTCCTCGGATACTACGGGATGCTGAGGCAGTCCAGCCTCCTCTCCCCGTCCCCCGAGGCATGGGGCGGGCCACACACCATCACCCGAGCCGATGTCGCCCCCACCCCCGGGGGCCTCCGAGTCACCCTCCGGAGCTCGAAGACCATCCGGCTCCCCTTGGGGGCGGTGGCCCTCTTCATCCCGGCCTCGCCCGGACACCCACTCTGCCCCGTGGCGGCCTGGGCTGCCGCCACCGCCCTGGTGCCGGCACTCGACGCCGACCCCGTCTTCATCCTCCCCTCCGGCCGCCCTCTCGACCCGCGCACCCTGACAGCCATACTCCGCGGTGCCCTCCGAACCTTCGGGGTGCCCTCCCCGGATGGCTACACCCTCCACAGCCTTCGCCGGGGAGCCGCCCAGGCTTGCCACCGCGCCGGCGTGCCCCTGGAGAACATAATGGCCCAGGGCACCTGGACATCCGATGCCGTGCACACCTACGTTCCTCGGATCGCCCCCTCGGGCGCCCCTCGAGCCCTCTCCTCCGTTTTGGTGGAGGGCTCTTCGGGGTCCCTCCCCCACGATCGACATTGACCTTAGGTCCTTGATGACTTTCACTTGTTACCGCATTGTACCTCATATATGTATTCTTCCATTATCCTGATTGCCTTAATTGTTCATTATCCTCATTGCTTCTAGTTAATTACCTGATATTGTCCTATTTCTCATATTGTCTACACTTGACCTTCTATGAATAAAGTGTTTTATTCCAACTACCGCCTTCCTCTCCTCTCTAGCCATGTATCGGTCGTAATGCTCGCATTGCGGTTGATTCGTGGTGGGGGAGGAGGACCCCCCCCCCCTTCTTTCCTCCTCCCTCCGCTGCCGCCCTGACGCAACCCCCCCCCCTCCTCCGGCCTTATAAACCGGCTGCCTAGCTGCTCCCAGCCACTCGCCTCTCATCACTCTCCTGGATAGTTGAATAACATACACAATTTTCGTTTCATATAAAAACATGGTAATTCCATAACCATATCTCTTTATTTCACTACACCCATAACTAATATATCATATTCTGTTTTTAAAGGAAAGGAATACGAATTTTCTTTTTTGTTATAGCTGATTAATGTACAACCCTCTACTTTTCATTATAATCTCCTTTTGAAAAAAAAGCTGAAATTTGTTTAAGTTATATATATCCATTATAACTGTATGTCAGATGTGTATTTTATCCACAGCTCTAGGATACTGCCACAACTACTTCCAATGGTTGACGAGTACACCTTCATGACTTCCTGAAAATGATGACTTCGTTTTTAAAATGAATAATTAGGATAGAAATTTGCAATGACTTGCCTTTAGGGATTCTCTTGAAATAAGCAGAAATATCCAGTCCAGATACATCTCCCGGGGTCTCGCACATCTCGCTCTTCAAGTGGCATGGAGGATTTGTAAACCTCTTACCAGCAGCAATAATGTACAGAAATCCCCTGCAGTCTTCCATTTTATTACAAACATTCCCACACTGTTTGCGTGACATTTTTATTTGTTTCATGTCATGTCCTCTACAGTCGCCCTCTAGACGCATATAGCCATAAACTGTTACAATGCAAAATTAGTTATTTAGTAATTTGAACTGAAATATCCACCCCTCTAAAATGCTTAAGCTATTTTGTTAAGTGTAACCATATATAGTTTCAAATAGTAGGCCCTACATCGTCCTTAGCATTCTTTTAAAATTAACAATTATGTGTGCTTTAATTGCTTTAAAATATCTTCTATAGATAGCTCAACTGTGGCGCTGTTAAATAAGCAGCCTATTAATCTTTAATGTAGGTAGCGACAGTCAAAATTTAAAAAGATATATCCATTGTGATTTAAATAATAATTAAATATAACTTTTTAATACAAGCAGAGCATACAAAGAATTATTTTATCTTCTTTACATTTTGAGATATGACCCGTTGAAATTTGATGGCACTATAGCAGTATAGACAAATGTGATTTTAACCATAACTATAAATGAATACTGCAAATAATCTCTGCACATGTACTAAATATGAAACTACAGTAAAACCTCTCTAACCAACCACTTCCACAGATCGACCACTCCCCTATATCGATTGGTTTACTTGGGTCCCAAACGATCGCCTTTTCAATACCATTGTAACAATTTTTTTTAACTCTCTAAACCGATCACCTCCCAAAATGGACCACTTAAAGTCGGTCCCATAGTTGGTCGATGTAGAGAGGTTTTCCTGTACTCATATCGATCCATTAACTATTAATACTAATATCAAGCAATAACATTATCAATGTGTAGTGCTAGTTGTAAATATTGATGAGTAAACCAATACACTAAGCACTGCCAAATGTCTAAAGAAGAGTTACTAGTCACTAATACATACACTACCATACTCTATCCAGCAAAACCCCTCTAAATCGACCAACCATGGGACTGACTTTAAATGGTCCATTTAGGGAGGTGGTTAGTTTAGGGAGCTTGTTTTATTGTTGCAATGGTATTGTATAGGCGATTGTTTGGGACCCAAATAAAGCGATCGATATAAGGGAGTGGTCGATCTGTGGAAGTGGTCGGTTAGAGAGGTTTTACTGTACATTATTTTTGTGTATATAATCATGATTTGTAGAACAGCCGGAAGACCAGTGCTTCAGTATTGAAAGGATAATAACATCTCTGCTTCAACATAATAACATATTTATCAGAGGAATATAACAACTCTTTAGACAATGTACTCCCAAATGTAGTGAAGTGCAATCTCACCATTCCATTGTCTGGCTTTAATCTGTTCAGGACTATCAGCAGCTGCTGGATTACTTGTTGAAAGCACGTCTAAAGGAAGTAGAAGGAAACCATCTGGTTAGAACAAGTTTGATACGCGTAGCAAATATATTGCAGTGGAAACTTTTAAACAAATCGATGAAGGGTAGGACAAGGCGGAACTGGAAGGAAAAGTTGTTATTCATAATTACATAGATCTATATCATAATTACATAGAAATGGTTCCCACTCTGTACAAGGTTTTTTTTCATGACTTTTCAAGCACTTTTCAGGACTCGAGACAGCTCTTTGTAAGGACCTAATAGAGAAAACCTATGGCCATCCTTATGAAACTTTGCATGCTGTAACCCTGCAAGGATTTCGGAATCATCTATTTACCATCCAAAGGTTAATAAATCATGGAGAATTCAGCAAGAAAGGGTCACAAAAAACAACCTCACCATTGCTGGTAGAACACAACACAGAATGTTGGATGCATGTTTATTGAAATAAAAACATATGATTTCAAATTGTCAGGCAACTGCATTTTCTTGACTTTTCCTCACATTGGCCCTTAACCACAAATTTCAAGGCCTTTCCAGTACTTCATTTTTAAAATGATCAATTTAAGTACTTGGCAGTTTTTTAACTTTTAAGGACTGTAGTGTTGTAGTAATGACCCGAACGCCATGAGTTCTGTATATCGACTGACAGTTCATTCAGCTCACATGACCAACCCGGTTCCTGGCCGGGTCCACCCACCTACGTTTGTCACATCTTCCTTTCAATAAACCAAAGTCATTTAAATCATGCATCCTCATTTTATGTCAGCTAACGTCATGATCAGCGTAATGAGATGGGATACACAATGTTTCAAGAGACAAGGTAACGAAACACGCACACAACGCAAAATACACCAAAAAAAACAAAGAAAAACTTAACACACCTGAGGATGTCTAAGTCTAAATTATCATCACACCAAATCAGCAAATATCGGCATAGCAATGTCCGTTCAACATTTACTAATTATTTACATGACTTTATCATCTTGTTTCAAGGTCTTAATGAACACTCCTTTACAGGTAATTAACCTCTTCAATCACATCAGATTCATGACATAAATGTCATGAAGCCATAATTTCACTTATAGATTAACAGTCTGTTCACTTCATTACAACCTTGATAATATCACAATCAAGCAGAACAACAGTAGATCATTCTTAACTAACAATCAGGATCTCAACAACCATTTGGTTTCAATTATGTTCGCACGTTTACGGCTTGTTCAGCAATGTTCCATGTCTAATTGTCATTCAATTGCGGTTATGTGTCTTTCATCATTGGTGTCACATACCCGAGCCTCTCTACTGGGCGAACAGTTCGACCGGATCGTGTTATGTAACGTGTGTAGTTTGTTGGCCCAACCACTCTTACTGTGTTCTGTTTTCTGTTCTGTCTTTTCTGACTTGCCCCGCACCTTTCGGGAATACTAAATAAGTGCACTCGATTTCTCGTTAGAACATTGCCATCCTCATTTCTTACTTCGTACTGCCTATCTTCTACATTGCCTATTTTGTATATGTGACCGTGGGCCCATTTCCAGTCATATGTCCGGTATCTGACTGCATCACCTATTCCCAGTTTCTTGTGTATTTTCCCTGCATGTTTGTTATAGTAGCTTCTCTGCTTTGCCTGTCTTTCTTGCATATGTTTCATTCTTGATGTCACTGCCTTCGGTTTTAACTGGCTAAGCAAGACAGGTATCTTTGACCTCAACTTCCTGCTCATAAATAGCTGTGCCGGAGATGCTTTTAGTTCGGCAATCGTTGTATTTCGGTAAGCTAAGAGTGCAATATTGATGTCTGTTTCATCCTTGATTGCTTTATTGATTCATGATTTGATTGTTCGAATGTACCGCTCCACTTGCCCATTGCTTTGCGGGTAGTGCGGACTCGAGTGTTTTCGTGTGAAACCGTATTGTTTGGCAAATCTTTTATAATCGTCACTGACGAATTGAGGCCCATTATCCGACACTACTTCCACTGGTATCCCATACCTTCCGAACATGTCTTTGAGCACATTTATTATGTTCTTGCTCGATGTAGAATTTAGCTTAACTATTTCTGGAAATTTAGAATAATAATCAATGATCATTATATAATCTTGATTACAATGAAATAGGTCTACCCCAATTTTCAGGTATGGAGTGTCCTAGGGTATTTCGTGCGAAATCATCAGCTCTCTGTGTCAAATGTCTCGCTCGCTCTGGCATATTTGGCAACGTGATACCTTATCTTCTATCTGTTTTGCCATCCCTGGCCAAAAAACATAATCTCTTGCAAGCTGCTTGCATTTTACATCTCCCAAATGAGACTCGTGCAATTTATCTAATATTTCGCTTTGCATCGACTTCGGAATAATAATTCTATTATCTTTCATTAGGACCCCATCGTAGCTCACTATGTCTTCCCGGTACATATGATATGGTTTAATGTCATGGCGTAATGCTGTGTTGCTCTCCGGCCACCCGTTTTTAGTTAACCTATTTTGCTCACAAAGTGTGTTGTCTTTTTGTGTTTCTAGTGTTATTCGTGTGATGTCATCGCTCACAAACCCGATTGCCATGACACTGATGGTCTTGTCAAACAGATCACTTGGGTCTACTTTGGTTGAGTGCGCTTGTGACAGGACATCTGCAAAGAACATATTAACACCCTTTTTATGTTCAACGTTAATGTTGTAATTTTGGAGCCTCATCCTCATGCGTTGCATTCGAGCAGACAATGTGTTTATTGGCTTCAACATTATGTTAACGAGTGGCTTATGATCTGTTTCAACTGTAATTTCTTTCCCGAAGATGTAATCGTGGAACTTCTTACAGCCTAAACAGATCGCCAGTAGCTCCTTCTCTATTATAGCGTAATTTGATTGTGTTTTGTCAAGCGCCTTTGATGCCATAGCTATGGCCCCCCAAGCCCAGACTGTGAGAGCATCTACTTGCAGTACGAGTGGTTTTGCCACATCATAATATGTTAGTACTGGCGCCTTGTTAAACGCGTTCTCCTGTGCCTCCTCCCAGTGCCAGGCACTGTCCTTGGCTAGGACAGTCCGCAATGGTTTTGCTATCTCCGATAATTTAGGGATGAACTTGTTTACGTAATTCATCATGCCAAGAAACCGCTGAATTGCAGCCTTGTCGGTGGGAGTGGGCATTTCGAGAATCGCACATACTCTTTCAGGGTTAGGTTTTAAGCCATCTTTAGTCAACACGTGTCCGACATATATACATCACACTGGTCTGACCTATCTTCGACTTTTTGGGGTTCAGACGTAGGTCTACTTTACGAGCTCGTTCCAACACCATCTCTAATCTTTTGTTGTGCTGCTCAATCGAATTGCCAATCTTCATCCGCTATGATTTCAACCCCTTCTAGATCCCTGAATATTTCATTCATTTCTTGGATGAAGATATCCCCTGCAGTTTTAATTCCAAAAGGTAACCTGGTATACCGGTATCGGCCCCAAGTACAAAGGTGTGAACTGGATTCATCCAACTGTATCTGCCAATACCCACTGTTGGCGTCCAGTACCGAGAAGTACTGAGCTCCCGCCGTCTTTGCTACAACTTGTTCTACTGTCTTATTAGGATATGGGCTACGCAAAATTGCTCTATTTAATTTTGTCGGGTCCAGACAAATTCTGATCTTTCCCGGCTTGCGCACCACAGTAATCGAGTTAACCCACGGTGTTGGTTCGACCTGAGGAACAATCACACCCATTATTACCATTCAATCCAACTCTAACTTTACTTCATCACAGACAGCATGAGGAATTCTACGTGGCGGATCAATTACAGGGGATATATCATGGTTCACATGAATTTTTGCATTAACTTTAATTGTACCTAAGCCATCAAAAATGTCACTGAATTTATTTACCAGTTTAGTAGCTTCGGAGGCTTTTGTTGACAGGCGATCCACGACATCGGCGCGCGTTATTAGTCCTAACAACACACATGTGTCCTTCCCAAGGATAGCACACCCACTCTCTGTGACATGAAATGGTATCATGTGTCCATTTACTGGTAGTCTTGTCTCTCCTTCCGGTATAATCCGTTGGCCGGTGTAGGTCACGAACCGGCAGCGTGCGGGCATTAGTGAACCAGTTCCCAATGACCGAAGAGTTTTGCTTGGAATAATATTGGCCTTCGATCCAGTGTCCAGCTTGAACCTTACACTTTTGTCACCGACTCGTAACTTCTTGTGCCACAAGCCTGCCTCTTCGTCGTCATCGTCCTCGGTCATGGCTCCTACGAACAGGTCGTCATCGCCGTCCTCCTCCCCTGCGTCCATCAACCGCCATTCACCGTGTCTGCTGGTCCTGTCCATGTCAAGAGCATGTACCGGCGCCGCACTGCGTCTCTGTCCTCTGCACACTTTGAGAAAATGGCCTATTTTCCCACAGCCATCGCATTCTTTGTCCTTGGCTGGGCAGGTTGCCCACCCATGCATGTAACCACACCGAGAACAGCTCACCCGGGATGTGTTTGATGTGGCACCTCCGCCGCACCGCCAAGGTGTTGCCGGTACTGGGGCGCGTGACTGTTGTCGGCCATACTTGCTCATGCCGTCTAATTGGCAGTCTTCTTTTGTGGTGTCGAGCTGGTTGGCATTATATTCACTAACCTGACATATTTCGAGAAAATTGAGGAGCGTTAGTTTAGGCGTTTGAAGCAACTTGTCTCGTAAATTCTTGTCCTTCACTCCGGCTATGAGCCTGTCCCTCAGTATCGAATCTTCAATAACGCCATAGTCACAATATGCAATATTGTGTCGCAGCTCTCTAATGTAAGTGTCCATCGATTCCGACTTTTGATTGTATGTACTGAACTGATATCTCACCACCGGTATATTGCATTTTCCTTCGCAGTATTCCTTGAACGCTGCTATCAATGGCGCTATTTTTTCTCGGTCAGTACTGGCGATATCAAGCGTCGGGAACAACTTCTGGGCCTCCAATCCCGCAACATGTAGAAATATAAAGCATTGCTTTTTTCCGGCTTACTGCTCACCCCTGCCGCACTGGCATATATTTCATACGATGTAAACCAAGTCCTCCATATCACAGCCAAGTTTCCCTCTAGGTTCAGGGGATTTGAACCTCCTTGCCAAAGATATAGTCATGAAACCTCTGGCATCCGAAACATATGGCGAGCATTTCTTTTTCGATAGTGGCGTAGCCACACTGCGCTGAATTAAGCGCGGTGGATGCGAGTGCAATTGGCTTGTCATCTTGCATCAACACGGCACCCAAACCTGACTGACAAGCATCTACTTGAATATCAATGGGTTTCTTGACATTGTAATACGACAACACAGGAGCAGTCCTTAACTTTTCCTTCAATTTATCAAAAGCACCCTGCTGCTCGGTTTGCCAGTGCCACGTGACATCCTTAGCAAGGAGCGTGCGCAGTGGTTTGGCAATCTCGGACATATTAGGTATGAACTTGTGCACATACCAAAGTATGCCCAGGAACCTTTGGACGCCTTGTTTGTCACGCGGCTCTGGCATGTCTACTATTGCTTGTATTCTGTCTACATCAGGCTTCACACCTTGTTGGGTAAGTTGATGACCTACATACTTAAGTGTAGTTTTGCATAGCAAAGATTTTGTCTCGTTTAGTTTGAGATTTACCAACACGGCCTTGAGCCTCTCGTTGTGTTCCTCAACCGTTGACCCATATACCAAAATGTCGTCTGTGACTTTCCCGATACCGGGTAGATCGCCCATGACACAGTGCATTTCCTGAATAAAAATGTCACCGGCTGTTTTGATGCCAAAAGGCAGGCGGGTGTACCTGTACCGTCCCCACAGAGTGTTAAACGTGCACAGACCCGAACTTTCTTCATCTAACTCTATCTGCCAATACCCTGTCATTGCATCCAAAACTGACAAATATTTCGCATCTGCCGTCTTGGCAATAATTTTGGCCCTCTCTTTATCGCTTTATTCAACTTAGTCGGATCCAGACAAATCCTTATCTTATTCGGTTTTTCTACGATAGTTATGGAATTAACCCACTAGGTAGGTTCATCCTGTTCAACTATTACACCTAACTCTACCATGCGATGAAGTTCACTACATACTTTACTTTGAATAGCAAATGGGATTCTTCTAGGTGGATCTATCACAGGTTGTACAGATTTATCAACATGAATGACAGCATTTGCTTTGATAAGCCCTAAACCTTGAAACACGTCTTTGTATTCGCTTACCAGCTGTTCATCCAGGGCGCTGGGACTGTCGTTCAGCTTGGAAATGTTGGTCAGCACGGCAGAGTGCATCTCGTCAACCCGCGCCAGCAGGTTCAATGTCATGCAAGCCTGTTTCCCCAAAATAGGCTGACAGTTCCGAACCACTTGGAACCTGAAGTTTCTGCCGTTCACGTCAACCGAAGCCTCCCCATCAGGAGTTATCCGATGTCCCGAGAACGTCACCAACGAACACCTGGTGTTCGTCAGCTGCCCCGGAGCGACTCTGTCGAAGACGTTCCTTGGAAGCATGTTTGCCTCCGACCCGGTGTCGAGCTTGAACTTGACAGGGGGACCGTTCACTCGGACGGTCGCATACCACAGCTCGGCATCTTGCTCGGCACCCCGGTTAACGGCACCGACGAACAGATCCATTGTCAGCAAATTGACCTCCGCCAGATCCGGGTCTTGCTCAGCATTGTGAGGGTCGGGCTCTTCGACGGCCTACTCATTGACCCTACCAGTCTGCTCCGGCAGACCTTACCGAAGTGCCCAATCTTCTTGCAGGCTATGCAAGCTTTGCCTTTCGCTGGGCAGACTCCCCGGCAGTGTTCATACCCACAAATCAATTTCCTTATTCTCAACACCTGGGCCCATATTCATGTAGTGGTGCCAGCCGTAACCGGTGCTACACGCTAGCTCTGGGGTAGCTATCCGTGGCTAGGGGCGGGTTGGAGAAATAGGTCAAGTCGTATTCACCAATGTCAAAGCCGCCGCGGATAGCTAACCGTGAGTTTATTTATAGATTTGGGAATTCCCTCGATTTGACAATATGAATAACACCGCCAATGCGGCGGGAGCGTTAATAACGGTTCGATTTTAGGGTTAATTTGATTAAATTTCACTTATTGCGTATGTAATTCTGTTAAATATGACAGCATTGAATAGATTTGGGCCTAATACATTGCCACCGATGCGGCGGTGGCGATGTTTTGTTGATTTCGACAGTATGGATATCGACGTCGATGCGGCGATTTGTTTAGTTTACATTCGGCGAATAGACACTATAGCCGTGTTCACACAGGCAAAATGTGAAGCGACCTAGACAAGGCGAACTAAAGGAGTCGAATTAGCGCCCGTTCACACGGGCAGAGTTATCCCCATCACAGGAATCGATTCACGTATACTACCTCGATTAGGTGGTTTACATTATCCGCATCACGTGAGTCGAATCAGCCCTAATCCGTTCACACGGGAAATGTGCGTCGAACTAGGCAAGTCGCTTTCTACGAATTGATTTACATTCCCCGTGTGAACAGGGCTTATGAAGGCGGCGGCGTTAATATCGGTTCGAATTTAGGGTTACTTTTGATCAAATTTCACTTATTGCGTATGTAATTATGTTAAATATGATAGCATTGAATAGATTTGGGCATAATATATAGCCGCTGATTTGGCGGTGGCGGCGATGTGTATTTTGTTGATATGCGACAGTATGGATATCGACGTCGCTGCGGCGGCAGCGGCGATTTGTTTACTTTACATTCGTCGATTCGACAATATGCATAACGCCGCCTATGTGGCGGCGGCGTTAATATCGGTTCGAATTTAGGGTTAATTTGATCAAATTTCACTTATGGCGTATGTAATTCTGTTAAATATGATAGCATTTAATAGATTGAGACCCAGACACGCACACTAACCGGCGCGGCTTCCAGTTAACCCTGGTTTGAAAACGGGGTAGCTTAGCCTAAGCTACGGTCGGCGGTTAGCGCTGGCACCGGGACATGAATAAGAATTTTCCACCATTAGCCGGGTGGAGCTACCCTAGCCACGGTTAAGGCCCTGGCACCTCCACATGAATACGGGCCCTGATTTGGTGTCCTCCAACTGATCCGAACTGAATTCACTCATTTCACACATACTCACACACTTCTCCAGAGTTAACTCAGCAGTTTGCAGCAGTTTGTTACGCAAATTAACGTTCTTTACTCCAGCCACCAACCGATCGCGCAACAGTGACTCCTCCACTGTCCCATATTTGCAATCCTTTACCTTGTCTCTCAGCGCCGTGATGTACGTGGCCATAGTCTCTGTAGCTTGATTATGCGAATTAAACTTGTACCTTGTTATTATCAAACTGCACTTGCCTATACAATATGTCTGGAATGCTTCTGTGAGTGGTCCAATCTTGTCTCGGTCAGCGAGCGCGATGGACATATTGGTGGAAACTTTTTGCACTTCTTCACCAGCGACGTGAAGAAAGATGCAGCATTGCACTCGTTCTGCCTTCAATATGACACCTGCAGCAATGGTGTATATGTCATATGCTCTGATCCATGTTTTCCAGTTCGATCTTGCATTGTTGCTGAGGACAAGCTGACCAAGCGGCCGCAAACCCGGCAGTGTATTAGTGGGCGGCATTCTTCCTCATCTGACACCATGTGAAAGTACGTCTGAACACTTTGACTTCTGGATACTGAATGGTTTATTCCCATCCAGGGCTCACTGAACCGCCGGCTAAACTTTCCATGAGGTCATCTCATTTATGGTGCAGTCACACTACGACGACAAGGACGACGACAAGGACGACGAGTGACCAACGAGTTGGGTTTTCTAAAACCCGACGACATATGCAAATTCGGGCCAAGTTGGATGACACTCGGACGACAGCCCGACGTGGGTGAAACGACGCTCTAACGACATCGGAACGACAGACGAGGGCGAAGATATTTAATTTGCCGAACGACGTCATAGCGACAATATAACGACAGCCGGACAAGATCCTCACGCACTCGACGGCGTGATAACGAGACCGTAACGGCAGACATCTCCGACTCAGCTTTTTAGCGCGACGAGCGAATAACGACAGATTGGCGACAGCGCGGCAACAGCGTGGCGATAGCGACGACTGCAGGACGACAGCGGGACGGGACAGGACTTCGTTGATTGGTTGGTTGTTGGTTGTGTGTCTGTGTGTGTGTCTGTGTATATGTGTCTGTGTGTGTATGTGTGTGTCTCTTTGTCTCTGTGTGTGTGTCTCTGTGTGTGTCTCTGTGTTTCTGTGTCTCTGTGTGTGCCTATGTGTCTGTGTGTGTCTCTGTCTGTGTGTCTGTGTGTGTCTGTGTGTGTCTCTGTGTGTGACTCTGTGTCTCTATGTGTGTGTCTGTGTCTGTGTGTGTCTGTGTCTCTGTGCGTGTGTCTCTGAGAGAGACACACAGACACTCTCCCTCCCTCCCTCTCTCCCTCCCTCCCTCCCACACAGACACACACAGAGAGACACACACACAGAGACAAAGAGACACACAGACACAGAGACACACACACAGACACACACAGAGACACAGACACACACACAGCAACAGAGACACAAAGACAGACACACACACAGATAGACACAGAGACACACACAGACAGAGACACACACAGACACACACATAGACACACACAGACACAGAGACACACACACAGATACACACACACAGCAACAGAGACACAATGACACAGAGACACACACATATACACACAGACACAGAGACACACACATAGACATAGAGACACACAGAGACACAGATACACACACAGACACACACACAGACACAGAGACACACACAGACAGAGACACACACACATAGACACAGACAGAGACACATACAGAGACACACAGAGACAGAGACACACACAGAGACACACACAGAGACACAGATACACACAGACACACACACAGAGACACACACATAGAGACACAGAGACACACACATAGACACAGAGACACACACACAGAGACACACACACAGAGACACAGGTTTATATATATCCAAAGGCAAAGAGGAGCCGACGAGACGCCGACGAGTGCGTAACGGCAACGACGACAGCGTAACGGCAACGACGACAGCGTGACGTGACCGTGACGTGACCGGGACGGGTTCTGAACTCGTCCAACTTTTTCAACATGTCCAAAACCTTGACGGCTTGCCGACGACAGGCGACGAAAGTGGACGAGTTGCGACGACAGCGTAGCGACACCGTAACGAGATTCGAACGAGATCCGACGAGTTCCCAAAAGTCCAACTCGTTGGACACTCGTCGTCGTAGTGTGACTGCAACATTACATACTCCTTTGTCTCACTCACTGTCTAGAACATCATGCATCTCATTAGCATATATTACCCACATGTCTGGGCGTCTATTATGCATATATCACAGGAGGTGGCCGCCACTGAGGTCCAGGTGCAGTGGGACATGATGGTAAGAAGTTACTACCACCGGTGGTCTCTATACTTGGTCCGGCCAACTTTCAACCTGGCACCCCATGTTGTCACTTTTCATATAACTTTCGGATAGTGAATTTCATCCACACTTCCACTATTTTTGTGTGTTTTTTTTGGTACATTAGTTGATTAAGCAGGGGAAATGTCAGTCGCAGATGACTGGTCTTCCTCATTCCATTGCTCCTTGCCCTATCCTAATAATGCCGAGCGTCTGGCTAGGAAGCAACAACCCAGATAGCACACAGCCGTCGGGCCAACGTCGGCTATTGGTCGCACCGTCGCCATCGACTTTCCACCGTCGGCCCACCGTCGGGCCGACGGTGGTCTTCCGACATTAGGTTTCAATCCCTTTCCACTTTTGAGCCACCGTCGGCCCACCGTCGGGCCGACGGTGGTCTTCCGACGTTAGGTTTCAATCCCTTTCCACTTTTGAGCCACCGTCGGGCCACCATCGGGCCGACGGTGGTCTTCCGATGTTAGGTTTCAATCCCTTTCCACTTTTGAGCCACCGTCGGGCCACCGTCAGGCCTACGGCGGTAGCCCACTGATGGTTTGCATTCATTTTCCATATTCGAGCCACCGTCGGCCCACTGTCGGGCCGACGGTGGTCTTCCGACGTTGGGTTTCAATCCCTTTCCACCGTCGAGCCACCGTCGAGCCGACGGTGGTGGTTCGCCGCAGGTTTGCATTCATTTTCCACATTTGGTCCACCGTCGAGCCGACGGTGGTGGGCCGCCGCAGGTTTGCATTCATTTTCCACATTTGGTCCACCGTCGAGCCACCGTCGAGCCGACGGTGGTGGGCCGCGCTTGCGCAGTTCTTTAAATTTGGATTCCGGCTCGAGTCGCCAGCGGAACACGTGCGATCGTTGAGCAGTGTTCTTTTTCTACCAATAACTCCAGAAATCCCAGGAATTTTAAGGAATTATTTAACAGGTTTGTTTATTAATATGTTTAGATTATTTTGTAAAAGTTTTGTAATTTATTACGAAGTATTAATGGAATTATTCGTGTTAATACGATTTGAATTATCCGATACGGTTTGTTTACTTCGAATCGCCACCGGAACACGTGCGATCGTTGAGCAGCGTTCTTTTTCTACAAATAACTCCAAAAATCGGAGGAATTTTAAGGAATTATTTAACAGGTTTGTTTATTAATATGTGTAGATTATTTTGTAAAAGTTTTGTAATTTATTAGGATGTATTAATGGAATTATTCGTGTTAATACGATTTGAATTACCCTGTAGGAAGTTGACAAAACCGCCATCTTGGTTTTTTCCGAGAAGACACTGTCACTATAGTGTCAATACGTACAGACTATATTAAATTTATGAGGTTAGGGTTCTCGATTTCTATTAATTTTGAATAAAACTAATATTTTTACACCTGTTCGTATTGACACTAGAGTGACAGTGTCTTCTCGGCTCGTCGGCTCGTCAGCGGTTTCCGCCGTCGGGGCGACGGCGGCAGCCACCGTCGAGTTGACGGCGGGAGGTTGGACAAAACAACGTCGGCCCGACGGCGTTTGTCGCCGTCGGCTCATCAGCGGTTTCCGCCGTCGGGGCGACGGCGGCAGCCGCCGTCGAGTCGACGGCGGGAGGTTGGACAAAACAACGTTGGCCCGACGGCGGTTTCCACCGTCGGGCCGCCGTTGGGCCGACGGCTGTGTGCTATCTGGGAAGTATCAATTTTTAAGTCATAAACCCGCCATTCGCCGTTTGACTGGATCAAATGTGGTAAGGCCATCCTCCATAATTTTTGCGGGTTAAGCATCAATCTGGCCAGGCAGGGTTTGAACTCTAAACGACTAACTACTTCACTTCGTTGAACTGTACTGTGATTCTGAATAAAGGCTCTCGTATAGTAACTCTTGTCCGTATTGTGAATTTGGTGCACACATAGATTTATATACATGTCTCTGAACGTCACATAATTATACATTGATATATATTTATGTTTCTTTCATGAACACCGATACGAAAGTTCACTAAAATGCATATATAACATGTGTATGCATAAATATACAAATATACAGGAACACACGTACCATGTTGTCTGTGGATCTGGAACAGAAACAGCATTTCAGCGATGGCTGAAGCAATACAGTTTAACCATCACAGTGAAAACCTTTTCTGATCTTTTGAGATATGTACATTGACACACGCACCACATTTTTAACATTGTGTATTAAGACAGTTACTGTATATGGTTACAAAGACTTACCTTCATGAATGTCCTTGAAATAAGCAGCAACATCGAGCCCATTTATTTCAGCCGGGGTCTCACACATTTTATCCTTTAAGTAGCATGGAGGGTGTGGAAAGCTCTTTTCAGCAGGGAGAATGTAAAGATATCCTGTGCATGTTTCTATTACATCACATGCTTTCCCACACTCCAGGCGTGTACCTGATAGTTGTTTTATTTCGTGACCAGGACAGTCTCCCTCAAGACGCATGTAGCCAGGGACTGTTACACAGTAGAATGATGCAATTTAATATAAAATATACGACCATTGTAGATAATAAGAAATGTCACCAACACCTATCAACCTATTTGGCTTATGACATTTGAAAGATTTTATACAACTATTTTCCAGAACAGTTCAGACCTTATTCTCAGGATATACAACAAAGTAAGCACATTTAACCAGTAACATAAATGACTGTCGTTGTGTAATTCATGGACGTTTTTATAAGAGACCAATTGTGCAACATTTCAGATATATGTAACATTTATGCTTTGTGACATTAGCTGGTGAAAATACATTGCCCACTACGAATATGACAGGTTGCAGAATTGTAATCCCGGTTTCAAACCCTGGTCCCTGTTGCTACCAAACTTGGCTCTCAGCATTACTAGGACAGGGTAAAGGAGCAGTGAAATGAGGAAGTGGTTGTTACAGAAAATTGAAATGTGAACTACGGACTCAATGTATTGTTACACCCTATAATTCTATATTATGCACTTCATAACTGGCACCAGATATAATCTATAATCTATAATACCCAGATTAATAGCCCCAATTATACTTTACTTTTTGGATCGTAACGGTGCGTAACTAGAAAATAGAGCAAATGCTGAATTGCCAAGACCGCTTCATTCCTGGTTATTTTTACCTCATTTCTTGTTCTGTTAATATACATACATCTGCCTAGTCCAATGAAAGCATCAAATCTGCCAAACCAACTATTTCTAGATTTGTTCATCCATGCTTAGATACTGGTGCACTTTATTAAACGTGTTACCTCATAGAAGGGAATACTACGACAATTTAATAGAACCTGTTTCTGCTTAAGCCTATGAATAGTATGATATTCAACATTTTGGCTTGCACACCAAGGTAATATTTCATGTTTTCAATTCAAATATCTCTAAATTTATAATATAAGTTACTTTAACTTAATGTAAGGTCATGTGTAATGACTGACCTAATACATTTATCTAAAAAATGATATGGCAGAACCCCAAAAAATAGAAGACTATGTCATTTTATGGAACATAGATGTTCTAGTAATATCTTATAAAATGTAGTGCAAGGCTTTCTCACCTTCCAATCTCTTTGTATATTGTAGAGTGTCCGTTCCAGATTCTTCCGGAGATGATTGTTCTAGTTCTGTAAGTAATTTTTGTTAACAGGGTAGAGTTTTTCTTTAGAGCCAACGATGTGATATATCTTTACCGAAACTATTGAAATACACATTGGATGGAATTATACTTATTCAATTAGTGGTGAAAGATCATAGATATACATAGAAAATTTACGTTTTCCACCACCAACTCGGCCTCTGATGGGAGTCAAAGAATTAACTGACTAAAAAATTCTAAAGCCGGCACCCATAACATGTTACTTGTTACATACATCAACACATATGATATCAAATGTGGACCTGGTTATATTGAAATGCCCAAAACTTCTTTTTTTTTAAACAAAAACGATTCACAACTTTGCTAAAGAGTCATAGTCCTAAAATACTACCTCATATCCTTTTACTTATTGTAGCGTGTGTATTTTAATAATACTTTAAAGATCTGGTGCACTCACGACCAGAAGACCAATGTTATGTCGCTGACAAATCACATATGAATAAAATTCATTTACCTCCCCCGCCCGCCCCAAACCCCCAGCCCCTTAAACAGAAGTGGTGTAGGCAATAGCTCACCGTGCAATATGCTTTGTTGAAAAGGTCTATAAGGTCATATCATAGTAGCATCCTAATCGATATATGCCATGGCTTATATGATAAGTGTTTAAACAGTTCACAGGTTGGGGAAACACCTGAATTGAGAGTCCGTTGGTACAATCGGGTCCGTTGATGTAATCTAGTATGTTAATTAGTAGGCTTTACTATAGGAAAATGTGTTTTTGGCTATATCAAGTGAACCTGTATGATGGGGTGATAAATATTTATATTAATAGAAAGAGCCAAATCTGCTCTACTACTTAAATAAATATCAGCCACATTTGGTGTTTCATGTAAGAGTAATTAAGGATTGAATTTACATTAAAATAGAAAGATGTATAGGGTCTTTGCCCCCCCCCCCACACACACACTTAGTGCCTGGGTGAGCAACAGAGCCCCCCCCCCCCTCTCCTCTGCTTGCAAACAAGGGTGGGAGGGGGCTACCATGGTTACTAATTAAGAGAGGGTGTGGTTGGCCGACACACTGACATCAACACCAGCATCTCCCCCCCCCCCCTACACACATACCCCTCCTCAAGACCATGAAGACATTTCTGCTCATTGGTCCTTTTTATTTTTGTAAATGGATTTTATTGGTATGAAGAGCTCTGCTCTTTGAAATCGGTTCCTTTTCGTGATATGGTATCAGACTTTGTTAGGATACATAACCCCAAGCATTCACTCAATTAGACATTAAGGAGGTACATTCATACAACGCCCTGGACATGGGAAATTGGCTCCTAAAATAAGGCGTGAGGTTCATCATGACTTGCCTGAGAATGGCTGCGGGAAATAAGTAAAAATGTCCAGCCCTTTAACATGCTTAGGATTCTTGCACAACTTCTTCTTCAAAATGCATGGAGGGCGTGTAAACTCCTTTTCGGCTGGGCGAACGTAGACAAATCCAACACACTCATCCATTGCGGTACATAGTTCTCCACACTGCTTACGTGACGCATGTCTTTGGTTTATGATATGCCCTGGACACTTTCCTTGTACAGAGGTATAGCCAATAACTGCAACAAGGGAGAGCGTGTGGATGTCAACTTAAATCTAGATACTGACGAAAATATGTAGATTGCAGAGAGTATATTTTTTTAGATAATTAGATAATATTTGATTTTATATTTGTTTTAATTTAAAAAACTAAGAATTGCTGATTTTTTATAAACAATGTATCTTGTATAAGTATGAAAATTACAGTGGTGAATGTCTCCTAAAGTGGAAACCGATTGGGTAAGGGCTATTCATGGAGTCACTATTGTATAACGTTGACATTACTTGTCCTGGGGCCGTATGTATATGGTCATTCTCAGAAACTGTGTACAACATATTTGGTTTCCACATTACAATGTTAATGATTTTGCCTTTCCTTTAGGGGGTAGTAAGTCAAATACTTATTGTTGACACTCTGTATAAAATATGTTAACAATACTAAATGTTTTTAATCTATCTCACAAAATGTACCCAACAAATGTTATGTAATTTTGTGATAAAGTGAGAACATGAAAATTTGCATATCGACACTGTGCATCTACCCAAACGTCGTTTTCAACATTTTTCTTGTAAAACACAATCTTTGTGGCTTACCTATAATCATTCAAATCTTGCTTGAATTTGTTGTGTGTGCTATTATGATGTGTTGGATGTGTTAAAATGATGTTATGGATGGTTGTGATGTGCGCGTATAGCCCATGGTAGGGACCAGTATAGTGGTACGAGCACCGCACTGGTGGACTCGGAATAAAGCCAGTAGCGACTTACACTTCAAAGCGACCGGACTCGCTTTACTACATTGTGTCAGATAGAGGGAAAACATGCCCAACGCCCAAGCCATACAAATTCCCAGTCTGAAGGCTCCGGGGCCTTTAGTTCTAGACAGTGACGTTTCAAGTAATTGGAAACAATGGTTCAAGTCATATTCTACGCAACGGCAGCTGGCGTGGAAACTCGGCCGGAGAGAGTGCAATGCTGCATCCCAGATAGCACACAGCCGTCAGGCCGACGGCGGCCGCTCTGTCGGCCCAACGGTGGAAACCGCTGTCAGGCCGACGTTGTTTTGTCCAACCTCCCGCTGTCGACTCGACGGCGGCTGCCGCCGTCGCGCCGACGGCGGAAACCGCCGACGAGCCGACGGCGACAAAAGAACGTCGGCCCGACGGCGACAAACGCCCGAAGGCCATATTGGGTTTTTCCGAAAAGACACTGTCACTATAGTGTCAATACGTACAGGTGCAAAAATATTTAGGGTTAGGGTTAGGGTTACCAGATACAAATTCAATACCCATAACCAAGCAAGTGAGAGCATGTCGGAGTATTGACAGCGGTTCGAGATAGGGTAAAGGATTGTGAGTATGGCCAGATTCAAGACTCACTGCTACGTGACAGGATTGTGGCGAGTGTAAACGATGTTAGCCTTCACAATAAGTTACTACAAACAGCAGATTTGACACTATGGCGCTGCGTGGACATGTGCAAACTAAGTGAGTTCAGAGCGGAGCACCTAGACGGAAAAACTACAGACTCAGGAGATAAGGAATTGGATTACTTAGCCAGGAGCACCGGTCCACAGGCCGCATCACGAGGTGCCCGACCAACAAGAGCAGCGACGCCATCTTGGAGACCGAGAGGTGCCCATAACAACAACACGGACCGTGGCATGTGCGGTAATTGTGGATACCCGCACTGTCCGGGAGCATGCCCAGTACAGGGAAAGACATGCATGTCCTGCAGGAAAGTTGGACATTTTGCCAAGGTCTGCCGTTGCAGGCCGACCCCGATCAGTGAGCCTCACAACCAGGAGCCATCACATCACAGTGCACGGATGGACGAGCTAATGGCAGACTTGTTGGTGGGTGAACTGGAGAAAGACACTGATAGGAGGAAGCTGTGGTTCCAGGACTTTACGATCAAGGGACAGGCAACAAGATTCAAATTCGACACGGGCTCCGAAGCGAATGTGTTGCCCAAGCAGTGTTTGATCGCATGCAGGGAGCCAAGATGACAGCGCCGAGGTTCAGCCTCATCACCTTCTCTGGAGAGCGAGTCAAGCCCGATGGGGAGGTGATCGTCAGCATCATTTGACATGATGTTGTCTTCCAGATCGTCTGAGGGGCTCACCCGATCCTAGGAAAGGAAACCTGTGTGACTTTTGGACTGATCACTAGGATCGACAAGCTTGATATGGGCCATCGAGGCAGCAGACAAGATGCAGAAACTGTGGTAAGCGAGTATGCTGATGTTTTCAGGGGGCTGGGGCTGATAAAGTCAGACACTGTAATTCACGTTGATATGAGTATAACACCAGTAGTAGATGCCCCTAGGCGTATCCCTTATGCAGTTGAAAATAAAGTAAAAGCAGAGCTAGAGCGCATGATGGAGTTGGGGGTAATTAAAGAGCAAGTCGAACCGACAGAATGCGTGAATTCGATCACCATAGTTAAGAAAGCAACAGGTATCAGGGTCTGTCTCGATCCAACTAAACTCAACCGTGCAATCCTCAGAGGCCCTAATCCGACCACCACGATGAAAGAAATAATTGCAAGAACCACAAATGCACGGTATTTTTCAGTTCTGGATGCACAATCGGGGTATAGGCAGATCTAATTAAACTATTCCAGCTCCGTGGGGGTGTTATCGCTAGACTTGACTCCCCTTCGGGGTAAAAACAGCGGGTGATATTTTCATCCTGGAGTAGGCATTGTGACCAATGATATCCTCATCTATGGTTCTACGATCGAGAAGCATAATGAGCAACTTAGAGCAGTATTGGCGCGAGCAAGGTCTGTCAACCTTAAATTGAGCCCCGCGAAATCCAAAATTTGCAGAACAGCTGTTACGTATGTGGGCCACAGACTAATGCAGAATGGGGTCGAGCCAGATCCAGACCGGATTCAAGTGATCGTAGACATGCCATCACCATGTGACAAAGCAGGCGTGCAGCGATTTCTGGGCATGGTAGGGTATGTCCATAAATTCATACCCAACCTGTCAGAAATCGCTAAACCACTGCTCATCCTCCTGAACAAGGACGTCGCATGGCACTGGCAGAAAGAACAGGCAGATGCATTTGAAATGCTAAAACGTAAATTGGAAAGCACGCCAGTACTAGCTTACTATGACGTAAACAAGCCGATCGTGTTACAAGTCGATGCCTATCAGTCAGGATTAGAGGCTGTCATCATGCAGACTAACAAATCGATAGCTCTAGCTTCTCATGCATTGGATTCAGCCCAAACGAAATACGCGATTATCGAGAAAGAGATGCTGGCCATCTGTTTTGGGTGCCAGCGATTTCATGATTATTTGTATGGTAAAGAGTTCCACGTTCAGAAAGATCATAAGCCGCTTGTTTCAATCATGGAAAAACCAATCATTAAACTGTCCGCGCAGATGCAGCGCATGAGTATGCGCTTACAGAACTACCACCTGAAACTAACGCATGTCAAAGGAACGCTTATGTTTTTTTCAGACACTCTATCGTGGGCTGACAGTAAAGACAGCACTAGTGTGAGTTTGTTTGACAATAGCTTAAGCATAGCCATGGTTGATTCTCCAGCATAAAGTATCCTTAATGACATTAAACATGAGTTTGAGGCGGATGAGTCGATGAGACACATTTGGGTGCTACCAAAACAAAACAGCTCCCTAGAGAGAGCATTTTTTTGGCCGAATATTGATAAACAAATTGAGGAGCGAACTAACAGATGCAACACATGTCAGAACAATAGAAAACTACCACACACCAAACCACTAATAAACCATAGCATCCCCTGTGTCCCATACGAGAAGGTCGGAGTAGATTTATTTGCGATAGACCACGTAACATATATCATTACTACACAAAGTTTCCAGAAATAACTAAATTAGATAATACGGCCTTTAACAATATAATTAATTCACTAAAAGATAACTTTGCTAGACACGTGATACACAAAATGGTAGCTTCGGTCAACGGGCCACAATTCACGAGCCGCGAATACCGTGATTTTGCAGAGCACTATGGCTTTACCCCATTGTATTCAAGCCCGCAATACACAAGGAGCAATGGGCAGATCGAACGGTTTGTCCAAATGGTGAAGCATATGATAAAGAAATGCACCGAGACAGGCAAAGACATACAATTAGCCTTATTGAATTACCAAAATGCTCCAATACAAGTTCTGAATGCTTCTCAAGCTCAATTGCTGATGAGCAGGCGGTTGCGATCTTGCATACCCACCATAGCTCAGAACCTTAAAGCACATCTACAACAGGCGAAACAGCAAGAAACATTGCGTATTCAAGAAAGGCAAAAATACTACCATGACAAAAAATTGATAAAGCCGCACCAATCGCTACCCACAGGAGACCAAATAAAATATAAAAACCATGGCGGGCTGTGGAAAAAGGGGGTCATCAGTAGTTGTGCAGGTCCAACAGCACACAAGTACTAAATAGAAAACGAATCAAACAAACAATTAAACAGGAACCGAGTACATTTAATTAAAACGCCCCAGGCAACAGACAGTACAAACACCACAACAGTAAACACACCACCAGATAACCTACTTCCAGTCCCACCCACCATAGACATAAACCCACACCCAATCAAAACATCGACGTTTGGTTGAACTATTAGACCAGTGGTTAAATTAGACCTATGAAGTAGGGCAGGCGACTAGCCCATTTGCAGCAACAGATTTGCATGGTGGTGGGGAAAACACACGTCATTAATGTAATTGTAGTAGATAAAGATAGTGAGCTTCTGATTGAACATGAGAATTCAGAGGTAGTGAATGTCATTATAGTTAGAAATATCTATGGATTTATAAATGGGTTTAAGGATATAAAGGCAAGTAGAAGGGTTACTTATGAAATTGTCAAAATTGTGTTGTTATATGAATAACTCTGGGGCATTACACAACGTTTGAATCAAAATGTTAGTAATAGTAGGTAAGATTGTGAAGATTTGATCAATGGTAAATGTTAAATTGTCATTTGTCATCTGATGACAAATTTGCAATATGATTGACTTTGTTATAAAGATAGATGACGCACTATGTGAACATTTGCAGTTCAAGCCACAACTGTAATTGAATAATATTTCTCACTTTGTTAACCTGCCTTAATCACAAGTAAAACATGGTTGAATGTTTATTGTGAAATCTAGATGTATGGAGTCCAAGAACAATACACGGGCCATGTAACATCCGGCCGTATAACCTGTATGAATGGGGGATGTGATGTGTCCATATAGCCCATGGTAGGGACCAGTGTAGTGGGACGAGCACCACCGTGGTGGACTCGGAATGAAGCTAGTAGCGACTTACACCTCAACGCGTCCGGACTCGCTTTATTACAATGATTGTTACACAGTAATGGTGTGCGGGTTCCCCTACCACTGGGGGCTGGGGTAGAGGAGACTGGACTGTCTCAGCATCCTGTAGTATCCGAGGAGGAGGGCGGCCCGAGGAACGAGGGCCGAGCCACCGGCGGAAGCCAGGTAAGCGGCCACGACCGCGAGGTGCCCAGGCCCGGTGAGGGTCGGAGAGAGGGGCGGCGAACTCGGCGGTGGTGGCCGGGGTGCGGATCGCGAAGTAGGGGGGTGGGGGGTGGGGGGGGGGGTGGAAGCCGGGTAAGTGGTCGATATAGGCAGTGTCGCCAGCCGACGGGCCGCGGCGGGTGCGGCGGGTGCGGCGGGTGCGGGAGCGAGCCGGGCGAGGTCCCCCCCCCCCTCGTGGGGGGAGGGGGTGGGGGGGTTGCGGCGGGTTGGTGGCGGTAGGTGGGTGTGGGGGGTGGTGAGGGAAGGGGTGAGGGAGGCAGCGTCCGTGGCGGCAGTTAGCTACTCCAGTGTCTGGGATGTTACATAATCCGCCGCCGATGGCAGGGCGAGCGGCGAGATCTGACGAGGGGCGCGGCAGTATCAGGGGGGGGGGGTGGCGACTTCCGGCGGTTGGCCGGTGGCATCTGGGGTGACGGGGGTGACAGGGGGGGGGTGGCGACTTCCGGCGGTGTAACTGCGACTTCCGGCGGTTGGCCGGTGGCATCTGGGGTGACGGGGGTGACATGGGGGGGTGGCGACTTCCGGCGGTGTAACTGCGACTTCCGGCGGTTGGCCGGTGGCATCTGGGGTGACCAGGGTGACAGGGGTGGCAGGGTGTGTAATGACGTCTTTGATGATGTTACCGGGTGCGCGACCGCTGCTGGCTGTTGTGATGTTTGTGATTACGTCACCGGGTGCCCGGCGGTTGTGAGGGTGCTGGGCGAAGCGTGGGTGTGAAGGGTCCCCCTGGGGGCCGCCAGTTGCATCCGTCCGGGTCCGGGTGGGTCTCCCGCCGCCGGCGGACTAAAAATCCGCCGAGGGGCCAGCCACCAAGGCGCGCTCATGGGTGCATTTTGTGTTGCACACCACCTCACTGTGTGCTGTACATTCTGTTATTGGCCTTGATATAGAAAACGGGTATTGTGATATGCAACCCTATTTGTAAATACAGGGATTGGACACATTGATATATGTACAAGGTGTCAGAAATGTATTAAACTACCCTAAGACCTTTTAAAGCTATTGCTATTAATTAAATTCGGCACTTCAAGCCCATGACACCCAATTTAATAGCTTTAATTTAAAGTTCACCTTTTAGAAGGGAGGAAAATATGGCTTGAAAATGAACATTAATTGTTTGGTTCTCTTGTCACAAAACCATTTCAATTAAACCTGAGAACAAAACGATTGTCTTTTTACCATTTGACTCTTTTGAAAATATACCATAAAATCCTCACCTTCCAAGCCGTTTGTGTCACTGTCGACGTCTTCTAGAACTACCATTGGATCTGTTACGACAATATAATGTGTTTTTTTTAGGCGAAAATAATCAGAAAGACACAATATATTCATGGAAGGATTCCTGACGTGGGGATTCAAGTACACTCTTTTGGTGGGGTACATTAGTTGATTAAGCAGGGTAAATTTCAATCACTGACGATTGGTCTTCCTCATTCCAATGCTCCTTACCCTATCATAATCATGTCGAGCGCCTGGCTAGCAAGTGACAAGTTTCAATTCTTGAGTCATTTGTTTGACTCGACCAGGGTTCAAACCCATGGGTTCTAATCCCATGACCTACCAACATGGGAGACAGACGCTTAACTCATTCGGCCATCTCGTCTGGTGCCACTTAAATTTAATTTTGCTTCTTTCAATTGTGGGAGTAGATCAATAATTACCCTCCGCCCGAAATGCCAATTGGCAGAGGTGGTTGGGCCTGCCTGTGAGACTTGCAAGGCCGACTCGCCCCTGCCCCCCACCCCGCCGCCGGATGCACACTGCCTCCAGCCCCCAGGTGTGGGGGCGGGAGCCTCCGGCCATGCCGATTGACAATAGACTTTGCCTCCATATGTCGGCACTGTGCTGCAGATGCAGTCAACGAGGAGGCATGAGTGGGATAACATGTCTTTATTCCCGGTGGCCCCCGGGGGCATTACATGAATGGTTTTACTGTGTTGCGGCCGTCCGAGAGCTGCAAGGAATCAGTGTCATGTGGTGATCAGAGTATGGGATGAGAATGGCATGAATGAGGTGGGACAGATGATCAAGGCAAGGCGAGGTGAGATGTCAACCAGCGGGTAGCAGTACTGAGTAAAGTAATATATTATATAGTAACAGTTGATGGTTAATTAATTAATAAATGGTTAATTACATAAATGGTTAATTGATGTAATAGAATTAATTGATGATTATTGTTATTGTTTATATTTCTTTGGCCAAGCCAATGTTGTAGCTGTAGCACTGTTGTGTCGTTGGTTGTCGTGCATGTTAATGTGACATCGCTCGCACGAGTGCGGCATTGACCTTCCTGGAGGCTTCGGTGCTGATGTAGCGCCTGTGAGCATCGGAGGTCCATCCCCCGAAGCGCTGCACCTTGAGCTCAGAGCTGCCCGAGGCGAATGCGACCGTTGCTGCGGCCCTCCTTATTGCGTGGAGGGTAAATGGGGGGCCGTTGGACTGCGCCAGCTGGGCCTCCCTCCACCTCCTGGCACTGTAGGGGATGGTCATGGGCTGCTGGTCCTCCGGGAACAGCAGGAGGGGCTCCGCGGGGTCGGACGTGGGGGCAATGCGCATCATCGCGCGGTACGCCCCGACCGGGCAGAAGCAGGGATCCAGGGCCGGGGCCAGCACCAGAATGCGGGACTGGTTGTTCGCCTGCATGTTCTTGGCCCACTTCTGGTCGATGCATAGGGCCCCGTCCTGCTCCCAGACGTCGCCCCTGGTGGTGTGCCATGTCTGGTCGAAGGTGGCCGCCGACCTCGGTGCGACCTCGGACTGCCTCGCCCCTGTGAAGAACATCACCAACAGCGCGAAGGCCTCCACCGTCCCGGGTGGGTCGGTCCTGAGGTCGACGACCTCCTGCCGGATGACGTGCATCGGTGCGTGCTGGGAGGCCTTGGGCCTGTGGGTCTTGGATCTCCGCAGTGCGTCCATTGCCAGTCGCACTGTTATGTGGTCGATGGGGCGTGGGGAGACCTCCCTGAGCCGGTAGAATAGTCTCGGGTGTGACACCGAGTTCACCACAGACGATGGGCACAGTAGGGCCGCACGCTCTTCGATCCAGCACCTGATATGGAGCGGCGTGGGGGACAGCGGCTGCACCGCGTAGTTTGTTTGTTTGTTTGTTGTTGTTTTACGTCCTAGCAACATCTAAGGTCATATCAGGACGGGCTGCACCGCGTAGAGGCTGCAGTGCGCCGTGTAGTTGGTGATGGTGGCGTTGGAGCCCAGGCCTCCGTCTGCCTGGCTATCGTGGCCCGGGTGACTCCGCGTATTCCGTGCCTGCGAGCAGAAAGAGGTTGGAGGGGAGCATAATGGAGAAGAGCTGGTGCTACAGGGGTTAAGCAATTGTTCACGCAAATGTTGATGTGGTGGTATGTGATGCGGACGTTCCGGACGGCCTGGAACATCCAGGTGGCCGTAGCAATGGCGAGTAGGCGTGGGTCCTGGCCCCTGCCAGTTGAGAGCACCTGGACCGCCGCTTCATTGTCACACCATATGGCTATGTGGCCACCCGCATCGTGGGGGCGGGCCAGTGTGTGGAGAGCGACTAGTACGTTGAGGGCCTCTATCTGCATAATGCTGTCGTCCCCCGTGCAATACCCCTCTCGGAGGGGCATGGAGTAGGCATGTCTGTCGTCTGCGCCGCCGATGCCCCCAAGGCAGGCGTCGACAGCTATGTACCTGTCTGGGTCGTTGGGCGGGATGATGGCGGTGCCGTTCCAGCCCCCGGCAAATGCGGGGAACCATGCGAGGTATGCCCGCATCTCGTCGTCAACGCGGGCGCTGGTCCCGGAAATTGCCCTGAGCGCCCCGAGCAGGCGGCCAACGAAGAGCCTGGCGGGGTGGACGCACTTAGATAGGTGGAGGAGCTTGCCTAGGTGGGACTGGAGCTACTTCCTGGTTATGTGGTTACTGGTGGCAGTGGTGTGAACCATTCGCATGGTGCTTGCGACCATGTCGGCCGGCATGGCGAGGGTCATTGTGGGGGCGTCTATGAGGATGCCCAGCCACCGGACGGACGCCGCAGGGTCTGTGTCTTCTTGGTAGCCTTGGGGAGGCCGAGCTCGTTGAAGACGACTCGGGCGGTGCGGAAGTGGGCCTCGGTGGTCGGGCGGTCCGGGGCGACCACTATGAGGTCGTCGAGATACATGGTTGCGGCTATGCCGCGTCCCCAGAGTATATATACGACCACCTCTGCCACCCTTTGTATGTGGCAGCTGGATCAGCGTACGCCGAAGGGAACTGAGGTGTCGAGGTAGTTTACGGCTCGCCAGCGGGCCCCAAGGAGGGGCCAGTCGAGGGGTCAGTACCTAAAGTTCTCATAAGCCCTGCTTATGTCCATGGTGAACATGAAACTCTGGGGGCCGCTGGCTCGGAGCTCACATGTGAAGCCGTCCACCGTGGGGAGGCAGTGGTCGCGGGTGTGGCACAGCGCAGTGTTCTTTATAATGTATGTTCATGGATGTTTTGTGGGGTAAGGATAGGTCGGTGATTATCCTCCTTTTGCTGGGGTCGGCCTTCTCCCTGGTCATCATAGGCGATGCATGGAACCAGGGGTGGAAGGGTGGTTCGCGGTAGGGCCCTTGGAGTGCCCCGTATTCGGTCTCTTTGTGTATGTATTCACCCACGGCCTCCGGGTGCTTGGTGGCGCTGGGGTGGTTGCCGACCCACCCGGTCCCGGAAGTCGGGCCGAGGTAGCCGAGAGGGAAGCCAAACCGGGGGAAGTTGACCAGCTGGCGGTGGTTGCGGGACCCGGATAGCAGGGCGCTCCATCGGTCGACCCTAATTCCTCCCTGGCCGCAGGCCGCATGGGGAGGGGGAATGCGGCCGCCCCTGCCGGCTGGGGGGGGGGAGGGCTGTCCCGGCGGTATGTACGAGATGTCGCTATCAATGGCCACGCTCTCCTACGTGCGCCAATCCTCCGTTTTGGTCGGGTTCTCCCCGAGGGGAAGGATGGGGCAGGATCCTCCGGTCCCGGGCACCGTCAGATTGCGGGCGGGGCGTGCGGTCCGACCCTTCTTCCCGGCAGATCTGTGTCTTGGCATTTCTCGTCCGTTGTGGTTGCGAGATACCGTGGGTGCCAAAGTAAAATTGACTAGTGGTCAGGCCAGATGGGTGATGCAGAGTGACCAGCGTAGAGGCGTGAGTAGTGGTTATGAGCAGGGGAGGCTGTGATTGGCCGGAGGAGCCATGAGTGAGTTGGGGGGGTGAAGGAGTGGTGATGGAGGGCTGGTAGGAGTGGGTGGCAGTGTGTGTGTGTGCCCCCCCCCCCCCCCCCCCCCCACCCCACCACCCGGCGATGGTGGGGGAGGCAGATGTTTTGCCTCGCAGCCCCGCATGCCCCACCATGATCCCGAATGAGCACTCGCTCATTCCCCACCATGGGTGGTGACAGAATCGATCCTACCCCATGCGCATTTGCCGAGCACAGGACGCGCAAATGGCTGCACCCTACTCACACCCTCCCCGCAACATTAGCGGACATATACGCAGCAGCGCGCGCTACTGGAGTGTCCAATGCAGTCGGCGCGCGGATTGCCGTACCATCTGAACTCAACATCCCCGCGTGGCGCGCATGGCTGACCCGAAGTGGCGATTTCGCCCAGCTGCTAGACTACCTCGAGTATGGATTTTGCCCTTGGCTACCTCGGCCCGGGCTCCCATGCCAGCTCCGCCCCCAACCACCCCAGTGCGCAGCAGCATCCCGCCGCCGTCGACCTGTTCATTGCGAAGGAGTGGTGCCATGTACAGCCCTATGGGCGCCCCCCATTCAGTCCATGGTTCTACATCTCCCTCTAATGTCACGCCTTAAAGCTGGCCCTTCCCAGCAGCGCGTGATATCGGACCTATCCTTCCCGCTGAAGGAGTCGGTCAATACGTATATCATAAAGAACACGTCGCTGGGGATCACGTGCGACCACTGCCTTCCCACGTTTGACGGGTTCACACGCCAGCTGTACGCCGTGGGCCGTGGAGCAAACATGTTCACTATGGACATAAGCAGGGCATACAAGAACTTCCTCTCCTAAATAAGTCTGCAGAAGGGCAAGCTCCATAATAAACTGACAAACTCCAAACCCGGCTAACTCCTCTGTCTCTAAGAGCAATGAGACTTAGTATCCTCTCAAAATCATGTACAATAGACAAGCATATGATTAGTACACAGTTGATATTCAACCATTTCTTTTCGCCTCAGTAATATATTACCTTATCAAAAGTAAGCACCATCTCCCCTGCGGCACCCACATCAGCAGGATGTGGGTGCCGCAGGGGATAGATAATAAATGACAAGTGTAACATGGGTCATGCTGATCTTAAAGCTGCATAGCTCGAAGAAGCATCAAGTTTTCAAAACCAAAACAATTATCTAGAAATGATTCTAGACATATAACTTAGATACTGGTGCACTTACTGAGCATTTGTTACCACATAGAAGGGAATAACCAGGTAATTTAATAAAACCTGTTAATGCAGAAGCCTATGGTGTCAGTTTTAACGTGCTTGCCAAAACTAATTTAGCATGTTGGCACTTCAAATATCTCAAAACTTAGCCATTTAAATTAAAAGTTACTTCAACCTAAAGTATGGTTGATTATAACAATCAATTTAATATATTTATCTCAGCAAAAATGACAAAAACTCAAAACCATCTGGCTATGCAACTTTAACATGTGTAATTCTGTGCGCGGGAACAATCCTTACTCCTCCTCCCCATTGCAAACAGCTCTATGTCCTGGCGCCCTCTGTCGCCGCCTGTATTAATCACCCCATACCTGCGTGCCATCTAGCGTTTCCGTCGAACCCATCATGGATCTACTCGTCTGGAGCCGCTCACTTCTTCCGCAGCATTCGAGCAGTACGTGTGGTATGTGGAGCTGTTCCGTCCTATTTCACCACCCTACCCACCCATCTAAGAGCGATATATATAGGCGGAGGTGTAGACCTGATTACTATGAAGTATTTGGTATGATGTATATTCGCTAGTTATTAAGTCCAATCGCTGCAATCGATTGCTCCGTATTGCCTACACTAGCGCCACCAACGGGCAGTTCCCTCGGTGTGCGCGGCAAACTCGTCACTTCTCTATCTGATTTTCAAATTCGGAAACGTCATTTCATGCAATTTGAATAAAAGTGACCATATATATATATATATATATATATATATATATATACATATATATATATGTATATTATATATATATATGTATTATATATATATATACATATATATATATTATATATATATATATAAAACGGAAACATTGATTATGAGAAAGCTGGGCTCAAATAGTTCAGCCAATACGGCTGTTATATATATATATATTATAGATATATATATATATATATATATATATATATATAAACGGAAACATGATTATGAGAAAGCTGGGCTCAAAATAGTTCAGCCATCACGGCAGCAATCGCAACCTCTTCTATTCCTTTCAGGAGGTAGGCCTACTTTTTCCACAAGTTTCTGAAAATTACAATACTGTTTATAAAATGAGTAGTAGTGCAATCTTTACAATTACTTGCCTTCAGGGAGTGTCTTGAAATAAGCAGAAATATCCAGACCGTATCTATATAGAGGTCTTTTACACATCTTCCTCTTCAAGAGGCAGGGAGGGTGTCGAAACTTCTTTCCATTGGGGCGAATGTACAGATAGCCCTTGCAGTAAACCATTGAGCTACATTCGTTGCCACACCGTTTACGTGAGCCAGACATTTCTTTTATGTCATGCCCTGGACAGTCTCCATCTGAACGCACATAGCCAGATACTGTAAGAAGTGAGAATTGATTGGTTGTTATTGCGAACTATAATACCTGTCTTGAAATAACTACATTAAAAGGGTGAAGGTTGATGTGAAAGTACAACGTCTGAACACTTTGACTTCTGGATACTGAATGGTTTATTCACGGCCTAGGGCTCGCTCAACCCGCCGGCTAAACTTTCCATGACGTCATCTCATTAGCATACTCCTTTGTCTCAAACTCTGCATCTCGTTAACATATATTAGCTTTGTTTGTTTGTTTGTTGTTGTTTTACGTCCTAGCAACATCTAAGGTCATATCAGGACGGGTACCGACTTGTAACAGTGCGCACTCCTGGCGACTTTATAGTGCTGTCCCACTGGGAAACCAGGCCGCCGGCACCATGACCTGGTATCCCACTCAGTCACATTATCCTGACACTGAGCACACCAGTCCTTGCCCTATCCTAATAATGCCGAGCGCCTGGCTAGGAAGCGACAAGTATCAATTTTAAAGTCATTGGTTTGACTCGACCGGGACTTGAACCCACGACCCCACGATCTACCAGCATGGGAGACGGACGCTCTAACTCATTCGGCCATCCCGTCTGGTTAACATATATTAGCCACACACCTATAAGTCTATTACACATATATCACATCCCCCCCTCAAAGTATTTCTGAAACATGGAATGTTTCAAAATAACCATGACATTATAACCACATAACAGTCAAACGAATGCACAATAATATATATGCGTACTTAACTTAAATACAAGTCCTTGCAAATGTCCCAGCGCCCTATGGCACTGAAGTCCTTCAACTGTCCGGCCGTAACGCCTCACGTTACAAATTGTCCATTACATATTAAATACAAAAAACACAGCTGAAAATACAACTTAATCCTACATGCACATGTTATACGTGTACACACCCAATCCACACTGAGCTATTACAGGTCTAACCTGCTCACCGGCCTAATCAGCCGACCTGACCTACTTGGATTAGCCGCACTGTTTACATTCGGCAATGACGCTGACCTAGTTTACATCTGCCTGACCAGTTCGGGCCGCCCCCCCACAGGCGCCCTAATAATCTGCACACGGTTTTGATACAACATATTACCTGACTCGTTCAAAATTTGATATTCTCTCCCAGAAACACCAGTCCGCCCCAAAATAACCCCTTTTTTCCAGTCCCCAGCATGATTCTTGTATTTTATTTTATCTCCGACTTTCATAGGTTTGTGCGGCTTACCACACTTCCTGTCATGAAACGCTTTCTGACTTTGCTGCCGTTTTGCTGTCTGGACTTTCTTTGGATTTTGCGTTTCGGGCACCAACATTTCTTCCACCATCGGCAACCTGCCCCTCAACCTTCTGCTCATGAGCAGCTGAGCTGGAGATGCATTCAGGATGGGCAATGGAGTGTTACGATAATTCAGCAAAGCTAACTGAAAATCTGAACCAGTCTTCTCGCACTTCTTTAACATGTCCTTGACTGTTTGCACAAACCGTTCTACCTACCCATTGCTACGGGGATACTGTGGACTGGAATATACGGCCTTAAACCCATAGTGCTGCGTAAACTCCCTATACTCATGGCTCTTAAACTGTGGACCATTGTCAGAAATGACCTGACTAGGAATACCGTGCTTTGCAAAATTATCCTTCAACGTGTCAATAACAGTGACAGACGATGTATCGCCCAACAGCATCACCTCTGGATATTTTGTGTAGTAATCTACAGTTATCAGGTAATTCTTATGATTTAACTCAAACAAGTCTGCGCCGACTTTTTCATACGGTTGACAGACGATCGGGTGATTTATCAATGGCTCGTTATGCAAATTTTTCCGGTTGTTTTGGCAAGTGTCACACCGACTGAGTTTATCTTCAATTTGCTTATTCATATTCGGCCAAAACATACAGTCCCGCGCCAGCTGCTTGGACTTTGTCACACCTAATTGTGTCTCATGTAACGCCTCAATCATTTCACCGCGGAGACCCGGAGGAACCACCACCCGATTGCCTTTCATGACCAGACTATTTTCTATCGTTAACTCGTGTTTGCATGGGATGTACTGTCTCAGACACGGTGGTGTCTGTATGCATGTAGTGTCCCACCCATCCTCAATGTGTGAGATCAACATGGACATCTTACTTAACAAACTTGACGATTGCATGTCCACTGCGGCAATGCAGAACGTGTCATCGAACAGGTTACCATGACCTACTTTGGCACTATGGGCCCTGGACAATGTGTCTGCAAAAAACATCAAAGAACCCTTCACATGACATGGCTGAATATTGTAATTTTGCAACCGCATTCGCATTCTCTGCATCTTGGCCAAAAGTTTATGAATTGGTTTCTGCATTATCGCCACTAACGGCTTGTGATTTGAACCTCTTGTGATTTGAATCCGTTTGGATTTGAACCTCTTTGCCAAAGATATAGTCATGAAACCTCTGTCATCCGAAACATATGGCGAGCATATTTCTTTTTCGATAGTGGCATAGCCACACTTCGCTGAGTTAAGCGCAGGAGATGCGAGTGTGACTGGCTTGTCATCTTGCATCAACACGGCACCTAACCCTGACTGACAAGCATCTACTTGACTAACAATGGGTTTCTTAACATTGTAATATGACAACACAGGAGCAGTTCTCAACTTTTCCTTCAACTTATCAAACGCACCTGCTGTTCGGTCTGCTAGTGCCACGTCCTTAGCAAGGAGCGTGCGTAGTGGTTTGGCTATCTCGGACATGTTGGGTATAAACTTGTGTACATATCCAACCATGCGCAGGAACCTTTGGACGCCTTGTTTGTCACGCGGCGCTGGCATGTCAACTATTGCTTGTATTCTGTCTGGATCAGGCTTCACACCCTGCTGGGTAAGTTGATGACCTACATACTTCAGTGTAGTCTTACATAGCAAAGATTTTGTTTCGTTTAATTTCAGGTTAACCGACCTAGCTCGGTCCAACACGGCTTGGAGGCGCTCGTTGTGCTCGTCAACCGTTGACCCATATACCAAAATGTCATCCGTGACTATCCCGATACCGGGTATATCGCCCATTGTAAAATTTTCCGATATAATGCATGAGGATTTATGTGAAATTACTATAATAAATTGCAAACTGTCTATATAATGATAAATGGTGTTATATAAAAACCAAAGGCATATGAGGGATGTGTGAAGTTAATAAACTATTATTCATTAGGTATAGAAATTGTATAGTAAAATAGTCTTTGGAGGAGTGTCACTTCCTAGAAATACTCTTTGGAAGAGTCACCTCACATACCCCCTCCCCCCATGGTGTTATTTATGGATCATTGGCCACCACAAGGCACTGTAGCCGGCATAACAAGGCCTTGGAGACAGCAGATTGTACTCTGATTGGTGGATTGAACCATGTGACCACTGCCATCTTGGATTCTAGAAAACCTATATAAAGTAATAAATGAAGGAGTCTCACTCTCCTACTTTCACTCTTCACCTATTTTCCTTCATTACCTGTATTAATTTCCTTTGACTTGTCCAGACCACCACACCACCAGCCGGCGACTTTACAAAATGGCGACCACGACTTGTTGAAACTACCGGGATTTGAACCTACACAACATTGGTTAGTAGTGACTATATTGAGTGTATTTGATACTTTCGGTGTGTTTCGGTAGCATTTTTCTTTTTATTTGTTATATGATACTATAAAGCTTATATTTCTTAATTAAATTGTTAGTTTACTGCTGGTTATTTGAACGCACATGGTCTTGTAATTTTGACGTTAGGGCTAGAACTACAATATTTTTTAGAGAAACTATATTATATATGTAGTGTTTTTATTTCATTTAATTTGATATGCTATTCTAAATTCTAAATACTTGAGGATAAAAAAGAACTTTTCTATTGACTACGACTGGTGGGTTGTAGGAGTGGATGAGTTAGTTTTCTTCTATTGATTCTCCAATCTTTTTACTTTTTACAGGGGCTAAATTGAATTAAATTACTTTGTTGACGAGTTTCCGACGAAAGTGTCAGTTCTTGAGGGAAACATTAGTCTTTGACGTCGGTATTACTGTAATATCGTATGTCTGAAGCCTTGTGTCGCCACTAGAAGTTTTTCATTTTTCGGACTACTTTCAGTAATTTTGTTTAACCCTGAAGTATATCAGAGCGTATTAATATATACGGGAGAGACTTTTCACTTTTCTGCTACTGTTCAGGTAACTCTATCGGTTGGATTCAATTCTTTAAATTTATTTCTACCGCGCTTTACAAAACACTAAATTTCCCATATAACCCGCTACAAGGAGGATATCAATAGCGTGAACATATTTGACTGGTGGTAAGTTATATATTGTATTAAATACACTTATACTACACACTCACAATGCCTGTAACACGGTTAAAAGAAGATTCTTTACGTGAACAATTTGGGTTGTGGTTTGAAAGTCAGATAGATATGGGTATCTTGAGTGAAGACTGTGATAAATTGGAAGCATGGACTAAATTTATGGCTGATAGTATAGAGAATATTACTGACAAAAATGAAGAAAGGATATTGCAAATTACAGAACGTACTGAGGCTGATAATGACAGGGAAGGGCGTAGAGAAAGACGGGAATTAGCTAGTCTACAATATAAAAGTAATGAAACCAAGATAAGAGCTCTTAAAGCATATGGGAAGTCTGTCCCTATGCTGGATGGGACTGACAGAGGTGCACTGAGAGAGTGGGTAGATCTTATTGAGAGGATTGGGGTACTTTAGTGCCTAAGAAGGATGGTACTATACGTCTTTGTGGTGACTACCGTAAATTAAATGCAGTGACGATTAAAGATGCTTATCCTTTACCCAGGATACAGGACATTTTTGATCAATTGCATGGTGATAACATTTTTACCACCATTGACCTTAAATCAGGGTATTGGCAGGTAATGGTAGATAAAGATAGCAGACCTAAAACAGCTATAAACACACACATGGGATTATTTCAATTTAAGCATATGCAATTTGGTTTAACGAATGCACCTGCAGTATTCCAAAGAATGATGAATGTAATTTTTGCGGAACATTTTGGTAAATGTTGTCTAATTTATTTAGATGATATTATTATTTATTCACCAGATGAGGAGAGTCATGAGAAAGATGTGACTAGTATATTGACTATCTTAGAAAGTAACAATATGACTATTAAAGAATCTAAATGTGAATTTGGAGTTACTGAAGTAAAACTCTTATCTACACCTTTCATATAAACAATTGGTGCTGAAAATTCTGCTAATAATACTGCCCAACGTTGTATACGTGTATTACAAATTTCTTTAGTGAAAAAACATTTCAATGGAGCATGATCTGTATAGATAGTAAATTCTGCACCATATAAGTAAGGTCTTAATTTTAGTAGAGCATAAATAATAGCAAATGCTTCTTTCTCTATAGTAGATGTAATTACGTTGAGCAGGAGAAAATCTAGTACTGATTAAATGCACTGGCCTGTCTATTCCATTCTCATCCTCCTGCACCAATACAGCACCTAAACTGTACTCAGAAGCATCTGTATACAGCTTATATGGTTTAAAAGGATCAGGAAATTTCAACAGTACACAATCTAATAATAGTGTCTTCAACTCATTCCATGCAATTTCACATTCCATAGTCCATTCAAAACTACATTTATTACTAGTTAAATAAGTTATAGGAGCGACAACATCAGCATAATTACGAATTAATTGTCTATAGTATCCTGCTGATCCTAACAATCGTCTTACTTCTTTTTTACTTTTCGGTGAAGCCATATCTCTTATTGCAGTAATTTTGTCAGGATCCGGTTTCAGTCCTGCTGAACATACAACGTATAATGTCTGGGCTGATATGTTGTCTAGATTGAGACCTAATACTGAAGCAAAGGAACCAGTAGAAATGTTTGCTTTTGATTCACTGTTAGCAGAACAGGTAATTCCTTTTGAACACTATGAACTGTCATATAATGATGTAATTAATGAACAGAAAAAGATTAGAGAGTATACGTTAGGTGAGAATGAAGAAAAGAATTATTTATTAATGGATAATCTTCTTTATTCAATGATAGCTCCTACTTTCACTCTTCACCTATTTTCCTTCATTACCTGTATTGACTGCCTTTGGCTTGTCCACACCACCACACGGCGACTTTACAAAATGGCACACAGTGCATTTCCTGAATAAAAATGTCACCGGCTGTTTTGATGCCAAATGGCAAGCAGGTGTACCTGTACCGGCCCCACGGAGTATTGAACGTGCACAGACGTGAACTTTCTTCATCTAACTCTATCTGCCAATAACCTGTCATCGCATCCAAAACTGAAAAATATTTCGCATCTGCCTTTTTGGCAATAATTTCGTCAATCGTTTTGGTAGGGAAAGGCGCTCTCTTTATCGCCTTGTTCAACTTAGTCGTATCCAGACAAATCCTTATCTTGTTAGGGTTTTTTACGATAGTTATGGAGTTAACCCACTCAGTAGGTTCATCTTGTTCAACTATGATACCTAACTCTACCATGCGATCAAGCTCACTTCGTACCTTACCCTGAATGGCATACGGAATCCGTCTAGGCGGATCAACAACAGGTTGTACAGATTTATCGACATGAATGACAGCATTTGCTTTGATCAACCCCAAACCCTGAAACACATCTTTGGATTCGCTTACCAGCTTCTCCGCCTGAGCGCTGGGACTGTTCGTCGGCTTGGCACAGTGCACCTCATCCACACACGCCAGCAGGTTCAACATCACACAAGCCTACTTGCCCAAAATAGGCTGACAGTTCTGTACCACTTGGAACTTGAGCACTCTGTCACCGACGTCCAGCATCGCCTCCCCGTCAGGAGTGATCCGATGACCCGAGAACGTCACCAACGAACACCTGGTGTTTGTCAGCCGCGCCGGAGCAACTGTGTCGAAGACGTACCTCGGCAGCACGTTCGCCTCCGACCCTGTGTCGAGCTTGAACTTGACAGGACAACCGTTCACCCGAACGATCGCGTGCCACAGCTCGGCATCTTGCTCGGCACCGCGGTCCACGGCACCGACGAACAGATCCGTTGCCAGCACATTGACCTCCGCCGGATCCGGGTCTTGCTCAGCATTGTGAGGATCGGGCTCTTCAACGGTAACCTCGTTGACCCTGCCAAGTCTGCTCCTGCAGACCTTACCGAAGTGCCCGATCTTCTTGCAGGCTATGCAAGATTTGCCTTTCGCTGGGCAGACTCTCCGGCGGTGTTCGTATCCAGAGTTCTGGCAGCGGATCTTGAACTCTCCAGCAGCGGCGCCGCCGGCATTCCAAGATGGCGATTTCCAAGATGGCGTCGCCGATGACCGAACCGCCGGTGCACCGGTATGCGCAGTAGCATAGTTTCTTATAAAATCAACCTCCTTACTTTCCACGTCTGATTTGGTGTCCTCCAACAGATCTGAACTGAACTCACTCATTTCACAAATACTGACACATTTTCCCAAAGTTAACTCAGTAGTTTGCAGCAGTTTGTTACACAAATTCACATTTCTCACTCCAGCCACTAACCGATCGCGTAACAGCGACTCCTCCACCGTACCATATTCGCAATCCTTCACCCTGTCTCTCAATGCTGTGATGTACGTAGCCATATTTTCCGTAGCCTGATTATGTGTATTAAACTTATATCTTGTGATAATAAGACTGCATTTGCCTACAAAATATGTCCGAAATGCCTCCGTGAGTGGCACGATCTTATCTTTATCAGCGAGCGCGATATCCATATTGGCGAAAACTTTTTGCGCCTCCTCGCCAGCAACGTGAAGAAAGATGCAGCATTGCACTCATTCTGTCTTCATTACGACACCTGCAGCAGTAGCGTATATGTCGTAGCGTATATGTCGTATGCTCTGATCCATGTTTTTCAGTTCGAGGACAAGCTGACCAGGTGGCCGCAATCCCAGCAACATATTAGCGGGCGGCATTCTTCCTCATTTGACACCATATGAAAGTACAACGTCTGAACACTTTGACTTCTGGATACTGAATGGTTTATTCACGGCCTAGGGCTCGCTCAACCCGCCGGCTAAACTTTCCATAACATCATCTCATTAGCATACTCCTTTGTCTCAAACTCTGCATCTTGTTAACATATATTAGCCACACACCTATACATCTATTACGCATATATCACAGTTGACGGAGTTTGAGTTGGTCATACAAATTTGGCTGATGTAACTAAACAAATGAATTTCCAGTTGCTTAGGGGATTTTTCTTTTTTTAATTTCCATTCTCAGCCCTGCAGGGACCATAAGACAAATTATTTATAATCGCTCAAATGTATGGAACACTGCCTAGTCCCATTCACCCATTAGTGGAACACACCCGATGATGGAACAGCCCCAAGAGGAACATTGCCGAATGGTCTTAAAATGGATTTGATTTTGGTTTGATCTTTGCCACCATAGGGTGGTGAATCGGATAGCGGGCATGAGTACTATTATCACTACCAGGCCAGGCTTATCAGATATACCCTCTTGGTGTTATTGTTGCCATTATAGAAGTACTTAAGTTTGTTGGTGGCTGCTTTACATCCGAGCAACATCAAGGTCATATCAGAACGGGTACTGACTTGTGACAGTGCACTCATTGTGACTTCATAGTGCTCCCCAACTAGAAGATGGGACTGCTGATATGATTTAATATCCCACTCAGTCACATTATCCTGATACGATGTGAGCCAGTTCTTGCTCTATCCCATTAATGCTGAGTGTCAGGCTAGGTAGCAACATGTATCAATTTTGTAAGTCATTGGTTGGACTCGACCGGCGTTTGAACGCACGACCTTCCTCATAGGAAGTCAGCCAGCACTCTTGCCGATTTAGTCAGTACCAGGTAAGGTGCATAATTATAGCTCGCTTGATATACATGACTGTTTCGATGATAAACTACAAAATACTGTAAAGTGTATTCTCACCATCCAAAGGATCCTCCTCGTCCGAAATTTCGATAAGCACAGGAGGATTTTTAATTCTGACTACATAAAAAAAGAAAAAGGCAAAATGAAAAGAAAGAATATGAAAACAAGACAAAAAGGATAGGGAGATAATGCTACATATGTTTGCTAAAAACAATTTAAGTAGCATTTTCGGCAGAAACCTGTCTCTGCAAGTAGAATTGCGATTATTTGATTAAAACTGCATAGTCCAATCAAAGCACAGCATTTTCGGAACCAAAACACCTACATATATTATATCCAATATAAATACTGGTTCACTTGTTAAGATTTGTTACTGCATAGAATGGAATATTAAGTCAATTTAATAGAACCTGCTACTTCTGAACGCTATGGTGTCCAGCATTTCGGGTTATGCTTCCATTTCAAATATCTTTAGATTGAGCGATTCATAATAAAAGTCATTTCAAACTCAAGTAAGGTAGATTATAACAATCAATCTAATATAGTTATCTAAAAAGTATGGCAGAAACTCAAAAGTAAAACCATCGAACTATGCAACTTTAAAGTGATAGTTTACATAAATGTGTTTGAATGAGCTGGGTTCGCCCTTTGTTGGTTGGTTTGTTGGTGTAGATTCACGCCCTGGCAACATGTAAGGTCATATCAGGACGGGCGCCCTTCATTGTCATTGCTGTGTTATAGAGAACCACGACTTTTGACACTGCTCGCATGGACTTCATCTTGCCGCACACACCCTACCTTGCCCACATACATACATACATACACACACGCATACATGCATGCATACATATATACATACATACATACATACATACATACATACATACATACATACATACACACACACATATATACAATGCCGCCGACCAGGCTAATTAGGGACAAGTATCAATTTTGTAAGCAATTGTTTTAACTCGTTCAGGGTTCAAACTTACATACATACAAGTTTGTCGTATACATACATCAATATATACACACATGCACACACACGCATACATACATGTATACACACAGCCATACAAACATACACACATATATTAGCTGAACAATAATACTAAATAGAGGCATTCAAAGTGAAACAGAAACGTTTCATAAAAATCGCCTGAACCAGAATAATTGAACGGTTACGGCAGCAATCAAAACCTCTTCTATTTTGGAAATGTAGGTAGGTAGCTCTTCAAAAGCCTCTGAAAATGGAAATTTTGACGTAAAATGAACTTGCCTTTGGTCACTATCTTGTAATAAGCAGAAATATCCAAACCGTCTATATCTACAGGGACTTTACACATCTTCGTTTTCAACATACATGGAGGGTGTGCAAACTTCTTTCCAGCCGAGCGAACAAACAGATATCCTACACAGCCATCTACTGTGTTACATTCTTCCCCACAGTCTTGCCGTGAAGCAAATAGTTGTTTAATGTCATATCCTGGACAGTCTCCATCGAAACGCTTATAGCCAGAAACTGTAGGAAGTGAGAATTGATTGGTTAATATTGTGACTTGAAATATCTATATTGAATCTAGTGTGATAGCTATTTCACCACGCATTTCCTTTATAGATTGAAATATGCAATGTATTCAACATGTATTTCACTAATTTGTACTTTAATCAACAATCAGGTATAGCCGGATGTTCTTAATGCAGGGATGAGAACAGCTCAGACCTAACAAAGCGGGTCATTTCCCAAAAGTCAGGAAACCACTAAGCGGTGAGAAATTCCCATCCCTGTAGTGTATATAGCAAGAATGAGAACAGGTCAGGCCTAAACAGGTGGATCATTTATCAAAAGTGAGGAATCCACCAAACAGTTGGATTCTCATCCCTGCATATAGCAAGAATGAGAACAGGTCAGACCTAAAAAGGCAGGAAACCGCCGATCGGTGGGAATTTCTCATTCCTGTTGATGTGTCCCCTTTAATGACTTCAACTAAGTATCATATATGTATACCAGCATTTGAAATAAGATCTTCGCCGCTTGTCCGGGACAAGTGAGAATAGGCATAGACAAGTAGAATATGACTTGAGCTTGTCCATTGGGCAAGTGAAAAATTTGGTCTGAAAAGCAGGTATTTCACAATTTTGTTTGCTTTCCATTGTCATATTACCAACCCATCTATTTCAGTGTTCTCGTTCATTTGTAGCCAAGACCTATATATATATAGTATAGTTATATGAGTCTTACCTGGGTATAGATGATGGACAGCTGTTGTTTTCACGAGGTACAAGCCTCGGATAGACGTGGGCTAGGGAGAAGGAAGCACATGCGGCTCCAGCAATCTTTACCTACTTATTCAGGATAAAAATGATCTTAAACGCAATGGATACTATCATGTTTACCTCTTGGCACAAGCAAACATAATAGACATGGTAAGGTGTGGAGGGCGGGCCCTAGCCCACGTCTATCCGAGGCTTGTGCCTCGGGAAAACAACAGTTATCCATCATCTATACCCAGGTAAGACTAGTATAACTATACTATTTTACCTCGGTACTACGCCTATGGCTAGCCTCAGGCTAGGGAGACTTTTACATAAATTCATTTTTATCCTCTTAATACTTCTTTTGTAACTATAAAGTTTTGTATTCTTCTGTACTACATAGTGTACCTTATAGTATACCCATTTGTTAATACAAACATTCAATACATCATTTCAATAAACAATTGTTATGTTTTTCTCACCTGTCTTGTTAATTGGTGAGTAGTGGAGTTGCGTCTCTCGAAATGGCTTTGTGTGGCTTAATAAAGCTTATTAGGAGTTGTCTAGAGTTCTTTATTCCTTTTGTCTTGGATATATATTCCTTAATTGTAGATACTACACAAATATGTCGATCCTCTGGGAAGCTAGTGAGATGCACTGAAGATAGTGGATCCCCTGTACGGTTTGATTTCAATAGTTTGTCTAAATCAAACGTGGTCTCCTTACTGTCTATCTTTAATCCGTTTAGAGACAGTGCTACAATAGTCTGTCCTCTATGTCCAGTTACTAATAATAGTAGTACTGCTAACTTGTAACCTAACTGTTTAACAGATAAATGTTTATTAGAAGGCCAATTCTTGAATAACTTAAAGACTACCGAAAAATCCCAAAACCTATTATATTTTGGCTTTGGTGGGTTTCTTTCGTATACCGACCTAAGAAACCAGGTAATTACTTGATGTTTGCCGATTGACTGTCCATCTATTCTCGGTAATATAATAGAGAGGGCACATCTTGCTGCATTAATTGCACCATATCCTAATCCTTCGTCTTCAAGCATTCTGAGAAATCTTACGACTTGCGCTAAAGTTGGTTTCATCACCCTAACATCTTTCAGTAAGCAATGTAAACCCCACTTTTTCAAATAACTTGCGTACAATTTGACTGTTCCTTTCCTCCATGCATGAGATGTAAGCTTTTCCTGCGTTATTTTGTCAAGTCCAAATTGTTCTAAATGTTTATTCAAAAAAGGAATGCCACCAATGGGGTTGTTGACACGTCTCCGTGTGTCATGAGTGGTCCTTGATGTTGAAGATTTCCTTTTTCCTTTGGTATTTTCATGCTGTCTCTCACTCCTATTGCTATTGCTGCCAGCCATGGCTGTGTGTCCCAATCTGGCACTATCAGAATGGCATGAGCGTGATCCATCCTGATCTTCCGAACCACTCTGTTGATAATGCTGAATGGTGGAAATATATAATAAAATGAATCACCATTCCAGTCCATGGAAAAAGCATCAACTCTCCAAGCATCCAGTTCCGGATGCCAAGAGACATACTTTTGAAGTTTGTTATTATTACGTGAAGCAAAGAGATCTACTTGTGGCTTTCCCCATTTTTGACAAATTTTGTGAAAAATGTTATCATTCAACGACCATTCTAAATGATCATGAAATTGTCGGCTTTTCTTATCAGCTAATATATTTTGACTGCCTGGGATATGTCCCACTGTCAACCATATCCGTTTTTCTTGTGCCCAGTTCCAAATAAGTTTGGCCATGTGGTTGCACGCTTTTGAGCAGGTACCCGCCATATTTCTAATATAGGTCATCGCCGTAGTGTTGTCTGTTAATACCCGTACATGAAACTTAGGAACTCGTACCAAACTTCTCAAGCCTAAGTAAATAGCTCTTAATTCCAACACATTAATGCGATCGGAAGCCTCATGTTCGAGCCAACGTCCTCCCGTTGCTTGATTATCTCTATGAGCTCCCCAACCTTCTAATACTCATACTCATACTCATCCGCTTCTGATTTTGTTAGGCTTAAAAGCCTGTATCAGGTCGATGCATGTCAAAATTTGAATTACTAGGATTAAACGCATCGAGTACCGGATGTATGCAATATTGGAGCCCCCTCCAATGCTTATCCAGTCTGCCTTTGAAGGCGTTGACGGAAGGCGCTTCTATGACATGTTCAGGCAGTGCGTTCCAGGCATTTCCTATCCTGTTACTGAAGAATAGCTGTCTGACTGGTTTTATTGCTCTTTCCTTCTTCAGCTTGTATCGATGACCTCTAGTTTTACAGTTGGCCAGCTTCAGGTATCTATCAGGTATGTTTGCTAATGAAGCGTCTGTAGTTACTATTGTATTTGGTTCCCCCATTCTAAAAGGGTTGGGTGAATTATGCAAATGTGTTAACCACCACAAAATATCTTCAATCCCTTCTTGAGAAATAGTCATTTTTCTCTCAAATTTACCTTTGGTGCAGACCGCCTTAAAGACGTTCTCAAACCTTCTGTACGACAAGAAATTACTTGTCGCTGTCAACAAGGCAATGCTGGAATCCATGTCAGCACACAGAGTTTGGAAACAATTTTCCGTCATCATCCTATTTGCCACTGGAACGATTGCTGCTCGAGCTGCCAATACACCTTTGTGTACTGTGTGTAGACAGGACTCAAACTTTTATCTGTCATCACTCAATTTGACATCCTCGTCCATTTCTTTATCAGCTGACTCGGGAACACCTTTGATCCCGGTGTTTTGGTCAGCCAGCTTCGTGATTACTTCAGCTGGCTTGAAAGTGTGGAAGTGTCCTCGTATGGTCTTCCTCATCAGCGTGTAAGTATTTATCTTCTTCTCGATCTTGATCTTTTTCACCACTTTTCCACCGATTTTGGCATATTTGCCAACTCGCTCAGTGTCAGACTCTGAATCAGTCGACGTTGAGTCTGCCTATGAGTCTGAAGAATAAGACTTGCTTCTCTTCTTTTTCTTCTTAGACTTGCTCTTTTTGCCTGCAGTGGCTTTGGCACAAGCTTTATAGTATTCGTCTCCGTCAGAAGATTCAACCTTACTTTTATGTTTCCTCTTTCGAGAGGGAAAGTCCATGACTTCTGAGTCGTCAGTGGACGGTTCTTCATCCGACCAGTCCTCCCAATCAGATTACTCCGATATACCTTGTTTATGCTGCTGTTGTTGCGGCAACATCTCGTCCAGGCGTTACTGGACTAGTCGGGTAACCCTGTCGTCTAAATTAGACGTCCCAGGTCAGGCGACTGCTCTCGTGAGTGAGTTGACCACATTCCAGGCATCGCATCACCTTCACTGAGCGTGTGATATGCATCGGTTTTACTCCGCTTCACCGCCATCTCGTTCATCTGAAAAACAGCAAAAAAGAAATTTTTGTCAGAACGCGAGGGAAAATGTGCAAAGCAACATATAGGTACTAAATGTGTATTTACATCGGCTTTAATACAGGCGTTTGTAAGCTAGTCATGTCGTAAGGTCTTCGGCCGGACAAACCAAACCGAAACCAAACGAGGGGAAGGGACCAGTGTATCGCTCCCTCCCACACTCTCTGTTCCATACACTTCTCCCTCCTGCGGCTACTGCACCAGCAAGTTGGAGAAAATGCTACGTAACTCGGAGGTACGGCTAAATATGGGGAATCCATAAAAGAGACCCAGGATAAAATCCAATGGCGAATCCATAAAAGAAACCCAGGATTATCCAAGCGATAACTGGCTCCAGCCAGTCACCTCTCCGTTCGGCAACGGGCGGTATTTAATAACACAAAAAAACATAATAAAACTACTTAACAAGTTTTACTTTTGTGTTAATAACATAGAGCATTGCTTTATACATCATAATCACAATCACAAACAACGTACTTACTCGAATTTCCGTCGTTTTAGGTAAAAACCCACTGGAGCTTTAACCACAACGTCCTCCCGTTGTGACTAAATTATGCTAATTGGTGGACCCAGAAGTGCTTCCTTCTCCCTAGCCTGAGGCTAGCCAGAGGCATAGTACCAAGGTAAAATATATATATAGGGTAAGTTATACGAGACTTACCTGGGTATAGTTGAAGGATAACTTCTGTTTTACCGAGGGCTTAGCCCCTGGGTAGTCGCAGTACAGGGAGACGAAGCAGTTCCGGTCTCAAGTAAATTTTTACCTAGTTTATTAAGGAGGATTATAATGCGAGCCAATTGTTTATTTTAGTTGTCATGTTGTTTTTTAAACAACCTTCATTTAAAAATAAATGTATTAACCTTCTGTGTCGCTAGGAGTGGGTGGGAGGGCCCTGTACTGCGACTACCCAGGGGTTAAGCCCTCGGTAAAACAGAAGTTATCCTTCAACTATACCCAGGTAAGTCTCGTATAACTTACCCTATTTTACCTCGGGCTGTAGCCTCCAGGGCATTCACAGCCCAGGGAGATTTTTACGTAACGACTTCCTCCTTATTTTCTTGTTTATTTCCCCAATGAGGAGTCATCTTGTTGTATAAAGTTTTATGTTATAGCAAACGTTTATTATTGCCATTACTACAGAGTCACCTAAATTCTTGGACATCTAGTACAAGGTTGGTCACCACAAGTGCCATCAATTACTATACTACTCAGCCTTTTACATGGTTATTTCAAGTGGCCTCTACTTGTTATCCAATAACCTTTTCGCCACTTTACTACTTTTCTCGACCTTCTTGTAATAATGAAGGACGAAAGAACTGACTGTCTTCCAGCAGGCCTGTTTCAGTATTGCGTAAACCGAAACTCCCAAGGCTTTCGCCTTTGAAGCAGCCTCACCCCTGGTTGAGCGTGGCCCAAATACCTTGGTATTAATACCTGCTCTGTCGAGCACCTGAACCGTCCATTTTGCCAAAGTGTCTCTGGAAATAGCCCGATGAGGGCGTACTTAACTCACTAACAGCTGTGTACCTGGCCTAATGTTCTTGTACATCTTATGTAACCTTTAAGAGCTCTAACTACACAGATCCTTGAATATTCATCATATGCAAATAGTGAAAAAGAAGACAGTGGATCACCAAGTTGATTCGACATGATTAAAGTTTTTAGTTTGAAAGTCACCTCTTTCTCTTCTTCCTCCATCCCCTCTAGCGAGAGTGCTACTATCGTTTGGCCTCTGTGGCCTGTCAATAGGAGGAGTAGTACCACTAATTTTAGTGTACGGCCTCTAAGATTCAAGTTTGTATTCACCGTCCATTCCCTGCGGATATTGAATACCTTCATCATGTCCCAAAATCTGAAGTATTTAGGTTTAGGAGGATTCTTTGCATACACCAATCTCATTAACCAATGTACTAGTTTTTTACCAATTGATTGTCAATTTGTGGCAGCACCACCGATAGAGCACACCTTGCAGTATTTACTGCACCTAATCTGAATCCTTCTTCTGCCAGTGTCTTCAGGAACCGGCATACCTCTGCCACCGATGGGGCTAGTGGTTTGACGCTCTTTGTTATACAGAACAATCCCCACTTCCTTAGTGCATTTGCATAGAGTCTCACTGTTCCCTCATGCCATGCTGACGAAACCATGAACTCAGTTGTAGCTTGGTCCATACAAAATGGCTGCAGGTACTTCCTCAGAAAAGGAATGCCACCAAGTGGGTTGTAGAGACATCTCCCTTTTTCTTGAGGGGCCCTAGTGGAATCAGATTGTCTTTTGCTCTCGGTAGAAACCTCTGTTTATGACTCTACCGGGTTAGAGCAGTGAGCCACGGTTGGCTCGGCCCATTTGGTGTTACCAGGATCACACTGGATCCTTCGATCCATAGTTTCTGGGCGACCCTGGCAATCATGCTAAATGGTGGGACAATGTAGAAATAGAATTTTGATCATTTAAATGTGAACGCATCCACCTTCCAACAGTTGGGTTCAGGTCTCCATGAGCCATTTACTTATCAACTTTTTTAAATGTTCATGACACGAATAGGTCTACTTGGGGTTTTCTCCAAATCCCCAAATTATCTTGAATAATTTGGGGACAAGGCACATTCAAGGTGATCCCTGAATTGCCTACTGTGCTTATCTGCTACAACATTTTAGCGAACCCGGATATATAAGCTGTTGTGAGCCAGTTATTCCTTAACTCTGCCGAGTTCCAAATTTCTTTGGCTATTGCATTGCATTGCATTGAGGCGATCTGGTGCCGCCCCTTTTTATTAATGTAAGCCAACATTGTTGTATTATCGGCATAGATTTGAATGTGGACATTACGTTCTTTGATTAAGTTTTACAAACCTAGCCAAACGGCCCTTAATTCTAAGACATCCAATGTGTGAATCAGACTCATCCTCTAGCCATCTGCCTGCAGTGGCTGTCTCACCCCTGTGAGCACCCCAATCTTGTAGTGACGCATCCGTCGTGATTTCTACACTGGGGTTATCTAGTCTAATTGGGCTTGGGGATGACCCTACTGCCCTTTCCACCAACAAATGTCTTCCCAGCCTTCCTCAGAGATATTCATGAGCCTCTCAAAGTTACCCTTACTTGCTTATGTATGTTATGGTATGCTTTGTTTTTATTTATTTCAAGTGATTTCACATGGGCTTGAGCTTATAACACGACTGGTGTGTACTCAGTCACGAGTCCTAACAATGCTGTGACTTGCTTAATTTGAACTTTCTTCCCCATTCCCAAATTGTCGACAAATGTTTGAAACTTTTTAATCTTATCTGGTGTCCGTGACACATCCAATTTTATGGTGTCTCATTGGAACCCAAGGAACCATAGCTGTTGTGTAGGTGTGGTCCCAGACATTATGTCATGAATTGAAAAGCACTTGGTGCCAGCAATGATGTATTTATGAAATTAGCCATGGCCCTGGTTAAGTCTGAATGACTTCATAACTTTTTAATGCCCTTAGCACAGGGCTTTCGCTCATGGTGCAGTTAGTCGCATATTTGTAATATGCCAACTACCTGTGAGTGTATTTAGTGTAAAACCATTTAACATATGGCTTTTGCCCCTGCTGCCTTCAGTAGCATATTTTCGCCTACCTGTACGTTACCAAGTCGGGTCTGAATGCCTTTAGCTTAGGGCTCATGCCCCTTTAGCAGTCAGTGCATATTTGCAAAGTGCAAAATACCTGTAAGTGACATTGGTTAGGGCTGAAAGCATTAAATGCAGGGCTTTTGCCCCTTGTGCATTCCATGGGATGGCAAGTAATGGTAAGTTTGCAAGTGCAAAGTACCTATGAATGACCACGTTCAGATCTGAATGTACTTAGCACAGAGATGTCCCTGTAATGAGGATATATAATTCCGAAACGTTGATGGGATTCAAAATCCCTGCTTGCACAGGGGAAGCCTGTGCTCTGCGTATTCGGCGACCACGTTATGCATATCTATGTGAGGCGTAACATGTTTCTATGACAGCCGGTTGTTCACTGGCGCAATCTGCTGTGGCCACCTTCCTAACTTTAAGCATGGGACCAGTGTGGGTCTCAGGTCCCCTGGAGCGAGCCTGTGGCTACGCCCCTGCTTATCTCGCCAAATCGTTAAATCTGGAACCCATGATGGGACCAGTGTAGTGTTTACATCTTGGAGTCTTACCCGAGCCCCGCCCTCAAGGTGTCAATCCGTGGACTGCCGAACGGGAAGCTTGCGCTCTATCGATCTACATATGTGACGCGTTATTAGCCATTGGCGAGTGGAGGGAACCAATAAGGTTCGCAGATTGTCCTCCACGTGGAGGTATTGGTCGTAATGTTAACGGTGTGTAAAGCTGTATTCACACGGGCAAAATGTAAAGCGATCTAGACAAGGCGAATCATATGAAGCGATTTAGATGCGCGTTCACACGGGCAGTACTTGGGCCGGAAATCTATATCTGCGCATGAGCAAGTCCAGACTAACCAGTGCCATTTTGGGTTCGTCGATGCCGGCACGAGAGAGTGTGGGTTCGACCTAGATATCTATGGACTGAATCGTATTGGTTTGGAATGGTCAAAACTTCTGCTGGGCAGTGAAACCCTAAAAATAAATGATGAAAAAAATATCTGTCCACAGCTCGCAGTTTCATAGACTAAATTATATAATATGCGCTTTTGATCGACCGGAAAGTCAACAAACCAAGGACTCGACTGCGCATGCGTGTGATGTCATAAATCGCTTCATATGCGTTCACACGGGCAAGATAAAACGTTTCAACATAGATCGGTTCCTGTAGACCACCTCGCGAAGCGTTTTATAATAAACGATTTATATGAATCGATTCAGCCCTAAAACGCCTCAGCCGTGCGTTCACACGGCAAATCTGAGTCGAACTAGGCAAGTGGTTTTGCGGGAGGCGTTTTAACTTGCCCATGTGAATACAGCTTAAGACGCCATGAGGAATAGACCCCATGCATTCAAACTTTTGTGTGTTTTTAGACTCACTGTAGTGAGCACGGCTAATATAGCTGGGCGGGTGAATGCTTAATAGCCGCTAAACATCTGTGACGTGCTATTCGGCATAGATACGTGTAGAAACTAATATAGTTATGTGTCAATGTTAACTATTTCTGGAGTTTGTGCTTGTGAACTTCCGTATGGAGAGCCTTCCCTCTACCGATTTGGTTAACCCATCCGGGGGTTTGGCATTACATCTGATTGTATCAGTTGAACATCAATGCTTACTGTCTTAACTGAATAAATTATATCATTATATAGTTTGAGTGACTCCAAGTTTATGCTTTATTGTTTTGTATTTCTATTAATTATTTATTTATTTATTTTGTTAAAATAAAATTAGAAGTTATGCACTGCGCGTATCGGCCACTCAATGGCCATGCACATTTGTTTTGCAGCCAATGTGTGTGCACAGCCTCGATGTTTGTAAACATCTTGATTGAAATGGGTCTATAAGAACCGATCTGGTTCTACGTTAAACCTGTCAGACCGCTGACAGCGGCGGTGTCAAATGTTAACCGTTTCTTGGATACAAGCTCATGACCTTCCACACAGGAAGTCTGCGCTCTGCCGATTCTACCAATCTGTCCATTGGCTTGGAATTAGATAAGGAAACATCAGCTAAACGTCCATGTGACACACTGCTCGTCATAGACGAGTGTAGAAAATGCTGTTTCTATGAAACCCAGCTACTGTTATCGCGTAAAGCTGATGTGTAGGGAGGGACCAGTGTGTCCCTCCTCCAGAGAGCGTGTATATAAACAGATGAGAGGGACAACTCTCGCGAAAATCGGTAACACAGGCTACAGTGGCGTTCCTGGCGGTTAGTGTTGAACAAGCTTTGAGTTTGCCGTTACGCGCAGTGCAAAACATTTGTTTTTATTCAAAATTAATAGAAATGCAGAAGCCTAACCTTATCAATTTAATATAGTCCTTTTGGTAAACATGTTTTCTATATGTGTTCCAAGCGGTTTGTTTCTATGTGGTGTAGTTTTAGAGATATTTAACGTTTTCTGTATGAAGATTGCTCACCGCCATTGACAATGCCTTGAGTTTGCCGTACGGGTAGTGCAAAACGTGTATTTTATTCAAAATTAATAGAAATACAGAACCCTAGCCATGTGAATTTAATATAGTCTCATCGTTAAATATGTTTTCTATATGTGTTCCAAACAGTTTGTTTCTATGTGGTGTAGTTTTAGAGATATTTCACTTTTTCTGTACGAAGATTGCTCAAGGCCATTGACAATGCCTTGAGTTTGACAGCTGTGTCATATACTGTTCAACAACCACCACTTGGAGCGCCACAGTCGGCAGCTGTTACACGGTCTAGTATGGGAGTTGTCCCTCTCATCTGTTTATATACACGCTCTCTGCCTCCTCACAGCCGAGATACTTTGTGACGGCATCGCCAATATTCGAAACGGGAACCTGCGGGGAATCAGTTAACAACCGTTGCATACCTATTTGCATAAATGCATATATTAACCCAATGGCCCGGTGTCGTGGTTTGAAAGCCCGGCCAGATCGGATGCCCGGCTGTGGCTTCTGCGCATGCGCGGGTTTTCGGAGGCCCTGCAAACTGCAGCATGTCGGAGTTTGAGTGCCCTGCCAGTTTGAAAGCCCTGCCAGTGGACACTTATTTGTTGTTTTACATCCTAGCAACATCTACGGTCATATCAGTGCGGCCTCACTGGGAGACCGAGATTAATTCTTGTTCTAAATATTGCCAAATGTCCATAAAACATTTGAAAGTTTGTTGTTTGTTTTACATCCTAGCAACATATAAGGTCATATCAGGACGGGTGGGGGGAGAGGCATCTGATAGACCCATATCACAGATTCATACAGCGTGCAAAGAATCAAACGATATTTGCATCCTGACCCTAATACGAATAATCTTCCCCAACCCTGATACATATTAATTAAGCAGAGCTCCATTTGACAAAGGAACTTGGAATGAACTCCTTGCAAACCCCAGCCAAGAGGTGGGTTACTGGGTCGGGTTGTTTTGCACACGACACGTGTATTTGTCGACTCCACTCACGCTGTTCTATTTGAAATTCTGACGACTCGGGTGACCGGAGTCGCCCGGGTCGTGTTAATCGATTACGGCCCGGGTGTTTGAAACTGGGGAGAATTTGACGCATGCGCAGACGACACGCTTAAAATCCGCGCATGCGCAGAAGCCACGGCCGGGCATCCGATCTGGCCGGGCTTTCAAACCATGACACCGGCGTATCCGCGGTGGATCATGGTCATCGCTCAGCGCTGGTGTGCAACGGCAAACGCCGTCTTCGCGTTACACCCTGACCTGGGTGCCGTCAACAACCGTAGGCATGGCCTTTACCGTCATACCGTTAACACTTTAGCGCAACAGGTTTTGTTGGTGTGGATTGTGCTATTTCCCTAAGGCTGTAGTAAAGCCGGAAAAGCAGTAAATGCTACTGTGCATGTCCGTAGCCTAACGCCAAGCGTTGGCTGCACCGGTGTGGCGGTTTCAGCGTGTTCCCGTGCTCAGACGTGTACCTCGCTTCTGCGCATGCGTCAGAATCTAATAAACATGGCCGTAATCGATTAACACTACCCGGGCGACTCGGGTCATCCCAGTCATCAGAATTTCAAATAGAACACGGCGAGTGGAGTCGACAAATACACGTGCCATGTTCCAAAAAAGAATAACTTAGATTAATTAAATGGAATAATATCCTATTTTGCTGTATTTTTTATCGGTTATTAAAAAAAAAAAAATTGTCCACCCGAGCACGGAGAAGCGTATTCGATTATTCGACCCGAGTTTGTAGGATGTGCGCATGCGCAAATAAGTGTCTCGGGTGATCCGCGCATGCACAGAAGCAACGGGAGACGGCTGAGCACGGGAACACGCTGAAACCGCCACACCGGTCTGGGTCTTAGGCAGGAAAGTCAGAAGCTTTACCGACATGACCATTTATGGCAACTGCTGTCTTAGGGCGTAATCGATTAATCAACTCGGGTCACCCGAGCCACTTTTTGGCGCATGCGCACATCCTACAGACTAGGGTTGAATAAACGAATACGCTCGGGGTGGAAAAAATGGTGGTTTAATCTAAAACCTAATTATTTGTTTTAATAACCAATATAAGTACAGCAAAATAGGATTTAAAGTATTTTAGGATCGTATAAGCTGACAATCTGGGTTATTTTAAAAAAAGCATTAAAACAACGAATAGGACTTGTAGTGGTAGCTGTTATCCTACAGGTACCAGCTCAGGTGTGACGTCATCGTTCCTAGCAAACCCCAGCCAAGAGGTGGGTTACTGGCGTCGGGTCGTTTCGCACACTGCACGTGTTTTTGTCGACTCCACTCGCGGTGTTCGATTTGAAATTCTGACGACTCGGGTGACCCGAGTCGCCCGGTCGTGTTAATCGATTACGGCCCTAGTGTCTACTCAAGGAGTAAGCAGTGCACTGTAAAATGGTATGTAATACACTTATTGAGAACTTCAGTGGTTTTGAATTTTTTTTGCAAACTAACTTTGTTGCACACCGAGCGCCAACATAGGAAGCCAAGCAAAACTCGATACTTTAGCCTGGTAGCGGTCTATGGATCGACTCATTGAGCTTGGTGTATCCAAGGCTGTGTTCAAGAACACCCCTATGGTACCATTTATGTATTCCGTAAGTGTATAAACACAGACAAAATCTGTCGGTAGCCATATTATCACAACAATAACACGATCAACAGATCGATACCGGTGTGGTGGTTTCAGCGGGTTCCCGTGCTCAGAGGTGTCCCTCGCTTCTGCGCTGCTTCTGCGCATGCGCGGATTTCGCATCAACTCGGGTCACCTGAGCCACTGATTGGCGCATGCGCACATCCTACAAACTCGGGTCGAATAATCGAATACGCTTCTCCGCGCTCGGGTGGACAATCTTTTTTTATTTTTTATTAACCGATAAAAATACAGCAAAATAGGATTTAAAGTATTTTATGATGGCCCAGTTTACCTATATTTCCATTTAATTAATCTAAGTTATTCTTTTTATGCACATGGCACGTGTATTTGTCGACTCCACTCGCCGTGTTCTATTTGAATTTCTGACGACTCGGATGACCCGAGTTGCTCGGGTAGTGTTAATCGATTACGGCCATCCTTATTAGATTCTGACGCATGCACAGAAGCGAGGGACACCTCTGAGCACGGGAACCCGCTGAAACCACCACACCGGAAGTACACAATACCGGTAAGTGGGTCAAGACGCTATCGTATGTAAGTAAAAGCGAAAATCACCCCGTAACTCTCCGGAATGTTATTAAGTTGCAATTACACGTAATACACATGATCTATAAGTGTTTAAACACAAGATTGAACAATGTCAGATCCTGAATTTATCATAAACACATTGAAAAGATAAAAAAACGTACCTTGAAACAACTCAGCATGTATCTGAGTCTGTTGGAATATGCTAATTGACTTGAGACCGGAACTGCTTCATCTCCCTGGGCTGTGAATGCCCTGGAGGCTACAGCCCGAGGTAAAATAGTATAATTATATGAGTCTTACCTGGGTATAGATGATGGATAATTGTTGTTTTCCCGAGGTATAACCCTCGGATAGACGTGGGCTAGGGATAAGGAAGCACATCCGGGTCCAGCAATCTTTACCTACTTATTCAGGATAAAAATCATCTTTCAATACAATGGTACTATGATTTTCCCGTAATGGTACAATAACGGAATAGACGTGGTAGGGTGTGGTGGGCGGGCCCTAGCCCACGTCTATCCGAGGCTTATACCTCGGGAAAACAACAGTTATCCATCATCTATACCCAGGTAAGACTCGTATAACTATACTATTTTACCTCGGTATACAGCATCAGGGTAGCCTCAGGCTAGGGAGACTTACATAATTCATTTTTATCCTTAATTCTGTTATCATCATTTTTAATCATTGTATTAGACCTTCATAACATCAAAGTTTTTGTTCTCACCTCATATTGTTATTTGGTGAGTAAGCGCTTGGCAAGGCCGGTAGGCTTTTCTAGTCGTTTGTTATAATGTTTTTCAAACGACTTAGCCGTCTTCCAGCCCGCATGCGCAAGGATTCCCTCTGGTGGAAAGAGAAGTGTATTTCCCTTTATCAACCCCTGCTAATTTCAACACTGTGATCGTGCATATGGTGAGAGTGTCTGTTAAAATTGCTTTGTGTGGCTTTAGAAAGCTCAACAAAAGCTGTTGTGAAGTCCTTATGTCTTTTGTATTGGCTATATAGGCCGTTATGGCTGACACAACACATAACTTCCGATCTTCGGGGAAGTAATCTAAGTGAACCCTGGATAACGGGTGACCCAACCTGTTTGATTTAAATAATTGTGCTAAATCAAAAGTTGCCTGCTTTTTATCGATCCCTAGTTGATCGAGAGATAACATGACAATTGTTTGTCCTCTGTGTCCCGTTACTAAAAGTAACAACACCGCAACCTTAAAACCTAATTGTTTAACATCTAAATTTATAATACCATTGATACACCCCAAAACATATTATATTTTGGTTTTTGGTGATCCCTGGTTTAAACTGGTGTCAAAACCAGTGGATAAGTTGGTGTTTACCAACTATCTGTCCATTTCGTCACGGAAATATAACTGATAAACGACATCTTGCAGTGTTAATCGGTCCCAACCTAACGCTTTATCAAGCATCTTTAGAAAATCTAATCAGATGTGGCATTGTAGACCTCTTAGGTTTTTCTTTTATAAGTAAACCCTGGTAACCCCAGTTTTTCAATAATTTGAATATAACTGAAGATTTCGTTTCCTCCTGGCATGCGAAGTTAATCTCCGCTGAGTAACTTTATGTAATTAAAAATGTCATAAACATGTGTTCCGAAAAGGAATGCCAGAAGAGGTGTTGTTAACACATCTCTGCGAACCATCAATGCTTAAAATCTTTTCCCCTTGGGTGTAGGAAAAGTATAGAGTTTGTCTCTGGTAAGGCTAAAATTTGCAAGCATTGCTGCGTGTCACAATCGGGGACTATTAAAGCCCTCCTTGCTACTCTGCCGATTAGGCTGAATGTAATAAATTGTATTTTCCCAAATTACAGAGAAAACATTCTTCGACTTTCCAAACGGTAGTCTGTGGATGCCATGAGACCAATTCTATAATATATTATTATTTCCGGATGCCAAAGAATTTATTTTTGGCTTTCCCAATTCCAATTTATTACATTCTTTAATTATATGGGTTGGACATTGTCCCTCCCATGTTGCGAATGGAAGCCATTGCTGTAGTACTGTCAACATTCTGACCTAGCATCTGGGCATGCAGACTAAACTACATAACCCTAAATACACTATTGTCAAGTGTAGACCATTAATGTGATCTAAACTTCTTCATGAAGGCATCGGCCTTCAAAAACCCTTTAGTTCCATCTTATGCTAAATTCTTAACTATTTGCAGCAAAGTTAACTTTGTAAATGTTGTACATTAATCATTTACTTTTAACTGCACGTCCAATTAATCATCAATATACGGGAACCGAATTGTCCTTCCCGCTGTATGAGCGAACAAATTGTTGTTTTTGGAGCTTACTAAATAAGCGAGAATCACAACCTAAACCCATTGGTAAACAAGTAAATTCATATAGTTGTTCATTCCAAATAAACCTTACCAAATTGTTGTCTGTTTCATAAATTGGTTTGTAACTGCCTGTGAGCAGGTCAACTGTGACTGGCCCATAATAAATAACCCATGTATGTATGGAAAAATTATTTATTTTTACCTTTTAGAAAAACCTGTTTCCGTGGCCATGTGAGTTTTCTGTGCAACCTCTACTTGTTCACTTTGAGATTTAGCTGAGAGCATTTGCTCCAGCTTCTTGAGCCGCTTCTCTATCCCTGGATAGCTGGCGTTAGGCCTGCTTCCCTCCCCTAACCTAGTGTGTGGCAGGGAAGCTTAAACCATTACCTCTGGTGACGACTAGTTATCATCCTAAATGGGATCTTCGGGCTTACGGCCCTTCGTATCCCACAAACCCTTAACCCAAAGATCTGTAAGGATCAATGAACTTTAGAGTTTTCAACCCACTGTTTGTTTGTTGTTGTTTTTTCCCCTCCAGAAAATCTATAATCCTATCCAGGCGGGTACCGGTTATAACGTATATACCCATGGCTAATAAAGCCAAAGTACCTCTCCGATCCGTACCGATCAATGAACATTAGAGTGTTCAACCGACTGTTTGTTTGTTGTTTTTCGTCCTGGAAAAATGCATAAACATATCCAGACGGGTACCATTTGTAACAGTACATACCCATGGCTAATAAAGGCCAAAGTACTTCGCAGGTCCGAAAACCGTGTAACCCTCAATTGAAAGTTTGCGTGTACCCAAACAGTGGGATGTGGCTTCAGCCAACATCGCTCTCCGTTTTTAACGGGGTACCAACATGATGTGGTTATAACCATAATCGGTCTCCGCTCGTTCACAGGCGGGTTACTGCAATGAGGCTTCAGCCTATGTCTCTCTTCGGTTTGGCCTGGGCGGTATCCCGGGCGAGTTATTCTGATGAGGCTTCAGGCAACATTGCTCTCCATTTTGCCACTAGCTTTAAAAAAGCAATACGGCCCCAGCCATCACTACTCGCCGTTAATCAAGTGCGGCTTAACGTGATGTGGCCTCTGGCAACCTCGCTCTCCGTTCGGTCACGGGCGACAATACTGGTGTTGGAGAACGTATTTACACCGTTCCAACACAGGCGTGTAGCCTAAATGTAATGTGATATGGTAACCGTATGGAAACCAAACTCCACGAGGTGTAGAATCCAGTATCTATGTGAAGTAACCGAGGAACTAAACCTGATGTGGCTTCAGCCAACCTCGGTCTCCGCTCGAATACGGGCGGGTTGAACGTAATGTGGGTTTAACCACAACGCTCTCCATTTGCCAATGAGCGTTACAATGTAATGTGGCTTCAGCCAACATGTCTCTGCGCTCGGCAACGGATGGCTTAAAGTTATGTGGCTTCAGCCATCAACTCCTGTCGTTCGCAAATGGGTGACAATATGATGTGGCTTCAGCCAACATCGCCTTCCGAGTAGTAACGGTCTTCAGCCAACATCGCCCTCGGTGTGGTAAGGTTTGGCCTAACTGGATGTAACTTTAGCCAACTGCGCTTTCCGTTGTCTAACAGGCCGCCTAAACGGGATGTGGCTTCAGCCAACATCTCTCTCTCCGTTTTAATGGGCTATCACGTAACGTGGTTGTAACCATCGTCCCTTGCCGCTTGGTGACGGGCGGGCTACCGCGATGAGGCTTCAGCCAACATCGCTCACTTCCATGGCTTCCCAGTCCCGAAGCAACCGTACCTTATGGTCGGTCTCCTCTTCCACGTCGGAAGGGATTATGGCCCCCCGGGCTGAGGTGACGGCAAAGCCGTCAACCCCGGAGAGGAGTCACAGTCCTTCTCCGGGCGAGCTGCAGGGGCTAACGCCCCTCCCTTACTCCGCTTCATAGCCATCGGCATCTGTCACAATCAAAGAATGTAAACAGTACTGGAATTTGACTAAACGTCACAGGAGGTGATCAAACCAACATCTGTGCGTCAAAGTACAGACGCCACCTATCTAAAAACCACACAAAGGACGTTATTGTCCTTAATAAAGAAACGTGTGGAACGGTTAGACCGTAATATACGTCGTTCCTTAGTGAACGACGAATAAACTATAAGAAGTAATCGAGCGATAATGGGGGATTTAAGCGAACGAACGAAACCAATGCAAAAAGGCGACTCGAAAGCTAGCGAACCGGACTTTCGGAACGGTTAAACGCTAATAATTCCGAAAATACAGTCGCCACCTAGCTAAAACTCAGACAATGGACGGTAATGTCCTTAATAAAGCAACGTGTGTAAAATAATCCGCGAATTCCGGGTATTTGTGGAGAAATTTGTAGAAAAGTACCGCTGAACAACTCGCGTACGTACATGTACCGCGAGATTCTTATGCTAATTGCTGGACCCGGATGTGCTTTCTTCTCCCTTGCCTGAGGCTAGCCTGAGGCTGTATACCGAGGTAAAATATATATATATATATCAAATCTAAGTGGTCCATTTAGGGAGGTGGTCGGATAAGGGAGTTAGGATATAGTTTCAATGGCATTGTTGGGACTCAAATAAAGCGATCGATATAGGGGAGTGGTCGATCCGTGGAAATGGGAGGTTAGGGAGGTTTTACTGTATATGTATATATATGCATATAAGGCAAGTACTGTGGGCAAGTGAAAATTCAGACAGAAAAGTGAAAATCACACCGGACTTGTCCGGTGGACAAGTGAAAATGTTTGCTTATTTCTATCACTATATATCAATCCCATAATCAATTTTAAACCCGGCATTAATAAACCCGATATTAATGCCTTATGAATAAAAACATCGAGTGAGCACTTGTCCACTTTGGTACTGTTATTACTGACAGAAATGGTTCCAGATTATCACCGCCAGGTTCCCTAGCATCCTCTGCTTGTACCGAAAAGAAAACTAAGTCTGACAAGTCTCATCCCCGGCGCAATACTCTCAAATCTGACACTCATTCAGGTTGTCCTAGTTCTCCAGTCAGGAAAATTGGTCAAATATCTCAATTCATAAAATGGTAATCATTTCACTCCTTTACATAAATATTGAGCATTATTTCTAGGCAAGACATAAAGCATACGACCGTCATCATAATTAAGGTCATCCAAACAAATTATTATTCGTAAGATTCAGGTAGTTGCATTTTCTGGCAATCTTATGATAACTGCATGTGTTAATATTACATCGAAAGTTCTGATCTTCCTTTTCAACACTGCTTGTAATCAAAGGACTACAGTTGTCTCAGCTGTGTTTAATAAATATATCATTATTAGGCCTATTTGTGTATCCCCAGATAGCACACAGCCGTCGGGCCGACGTCGGCTATTGGTCGCACCGTCGCGATCGACTTTCCACCGTCGGGCCACCGTTGGGCCACCGGTGGATTTCCGACGTTGGGAATCAATCCCTTTCCACTTTTGAGCCACCGTCGGGCCACCGTCGGGCCACCGGTTGATTTCCGACGTTGGGTATCAATCCCTTTCCACTTTTGAGCCACCGTCGGGCCGCCAGTGGTGTTCCGACGTTAGGGTTCAATCCCTTTCCACTTTTGATTCACCGTCGGGCCTTCGTCGGCTCGACGGTGGTGATTGTTGATCAGTGTTCTTTGTCTACCAATAACTCCAGAAATACCAGGAATTTTAAGGAATTATATAACAGGTATGTTTATTAATATGTTTAGATTATTTTGTAAAAGTTTTGTAATTTATTACGAAGTATTAGTGGAATTATTCGTGTTAATACGATTTGAATCATCCAATACGGTTTGTTTACTTCGAATCGCCACCTGACTCGAGTCGCCGGCTCGAGTGGCCAGCACAACATGTGCGATCGTTGGACAGCGTTCTATTTGAACAAATAACGCCAGAAATCGGAGGAATTTAAAGGAATTATTTAACAGGTTTGTTTATTAATATGTTTAGATTATTTTGTAAAAGTTTCGTAATTTATTACGATGTATTAATGGAATTATTCGTGTTAATACGATTTGAACTACCCGGTACGGAATGTTGACAAAGGACCGCCATCTTGGTTTTTCCGAGAAGACACTGTCACTATAGTGTCAATACGTACAGGTGCAAAATATTAGTTTTATTCAAAATTAATAGATATCAAGAACCCTAACCTTATAAATTTAATATAATCTTTTTGGTAACTATGTTGTCTATATGTGTACCAAGCGATTTGTTTCTACGTGGAGTGGTTGTAGAGATGTTTCACTTTTTCTGTATTTAGGGATAACTATATTATTAGTATATTATATATAATCTATTATATACATATAAACGCTCGGAGAATTATTTATTATTTATTAGTGTCGATTCTACTCGACTGAATATTCGCCAATCGCCGTCGTCCGCTGTCCCCTGCTGCGTTGCTGCGGCGCTCGACGCGGCCCGATCTGGTTTGAATCGTCACTTGCCTCCTGTTTTTTGCTTTTCCAAATATACTGATCGACGTTGAAAACGCTTGGTTTTGGTCAAAATACCTATCGATCGTTATGGACTGCTTAACTCGGGCCAACTGACGACTATCAGTCGGTTCAAAGTTAATAGATTAATTGCATATTAGTATCGTTATCGATTTGAATCTTCGATTTATTCGTATCGATTTTAAACTGCTCCGTACTTTAACGGTCGTTCACCATAGATCGCCCGATTGGGCCAACGGACGACTCCTTTCGATTTTGCAAGTTTAACGGACGATTAAACCATCCGAACTCAACGGTCGATTTCGTCAGTGACCTCTGATCGGGCCAACGGACGACGGACTGATCGACTGGATCGACTTATCGGGCCAACGGACGACCATGATAAACTTTGGATAACGGACGACCGGTGGGAATGCCGCTACCCTACTGTAGTGATTGCGGCTTCAACCACAGAAAAAACGACAAGGAGGCGTGTGAAGACCGGAGGGATCATGTTACAGTGCGTACACAAAGTACGACCAAGATGGCCACTGCAAAGACGAAAGACGATTCGGGCCAAGATACGACATCGGTCACGGACTTGTCGTATGACGACAAGGAGGAAGCTGTGAAGAAAGCAATCGCTGAGCTGGAGGCAGAGCTGAGATTGCAAGACTTACAGGAAAGGTTGAGGGGGCTTGAAATAGAGAGGGACAGGAGGAGATCGGGTCGACCGCTCGCTCGGGACGAACCTCAGCGCGAAGACAACACGGAGAGGTGCGAATTGGCTAAGGTCATTCGTACAGCTCCGGATGATACAAGATCAGAAGTGAAGACGAGGGACAACGAAGACGACGGCCATTCTTCATACGGCCGTTCGCGTAGACGTTCAAGGGACGCCGGACGACACGATCGCGGAGTGATAGCAGCGCTTCCAGACGAAGACGGAGTAAGTGGTCTCTCAAGAAACACACTTTGGGGGGAAAGGACGTGAGGAAGCTAAACGGTTACGAACTGATTAACGCTAGCGCTTCCTGGTGCCTTACCTTACCGGACCTGTCCGTCCAAGACTATAAGGCGTTCTTGCAACATCTTAAGTTTGTCACCAATCGCGCGAGGGATGATCACTACAAGGACGTAGCTCATGTCGAGTACGATTTGGAGATCAGGAAGTTGGCCGAGACATTGGGGTTCGCTGCGTTCGCTTCGAAATACCAAAGCGAAAGCATATCACACTACAGTGACCAGAACCGTAGGCAACGGAAGGGCGGCTACGGAACTTCAACGGCATCCAGGTGAAAATCGCCTTTGGGACCTGGGAAGCGCTCCTGCTATGCCTGGAACTCCGACGCTGGATGCAACCGCAAGGAAGACGAGTGCAGGTTCAGGCACACCTGCTCGAAGTGCGGCGGAAAGGGGCACAAACCCTATAAGTGCAAAGAGTGACTTTGTGGTGAAGAGTTCACAAGACTTGCCCCGGCAAGCGGAGCACGAGCCCTCGAGCCGACATAAGATAGGTGTTTTGATCGGGGACTCGGTTGACAGGGAGACTGTCATCAGGGGGGTCGATGTTGACAGGGAGACTGTCAACAGAGATGTTGCTGAAAGGAGGAGCAGCAACTCATGCGAGGACACATATACATCGACCGACAACGCCGCGGAGAGCGGCAGCACCGTTCATGACGGGGAGATACAAGTGGACCTTAATGAGGACATGGTTGTCAATAATGACATTGCAGACGGAGGGGTGATGGACACTCGAGCCGATGGTCGCGGCGACCAAATCGGGCCCATCGATACCATTACTGATAGTTTTTCTTCCAATGTACAGGAGGGAGGGGTTGAGAAACTTACATTATGGGGCACTGTTAATATAAAGGATGCCGAGGGTCGTTTACACATTCGGGATGTGGGAGATCATATATTGGTCTCGCTTTCCGAGCGGATAGACGGTAACAAATTCCAATTTGAAGTATATCGATCATGTTTTGAGGGCAATTGTGACTGCACCCACTTTATTGAAGCAAACTGCTCCCAGCTGAAGCCTTGTAGATTTGTTGTAGAACTATTCTTCAGGGGGGATAACGATCCCGACGCTATATTTATATTGCTAGGAGTGGTATTCAGTTTCAGGGTAATAAATGATGAGTGTGTTACCTCCTATAACACCAGGGAGAGGAAGCCTAGGAACAACTGGGAACGCGAAATAATTTTTGAGAAGTTTCACGCAGAGCTAGCCGACGGGAATATATCCAGGGTCCTTGACAAGCCTCATTGCACACATTCGGTCTTTGTCATACCGAAAGACAATGGCGGTGGTAGAACCGTCGTCGATTGTAGCAGGCCGAAAGGGAATTCTGTCAACCACTACACACATGGCATAGCCACTACCTTCAGCTATAAAAGCATTGATAACGTTACTGACTGCATGGAGAGAGATGATTTTCTATCCACCATAGACATTAAGGATGCTTATAGAGCTGTCTCCATTCATCCTTGTGACAGGCCTCGTCAGGGGCTTGCTATCGCTAGGGCGCTTGGTGATGACGGAGCCTATTACCTGGACAATAGACTTAGCATGGGCCTTTCCTCTAGCCCTTACAAATTTTCTAAAATATCAGACTTTATTGTAAGATGTGCTGTAAGGGAGGGCGTTACTCGAGTCATTAATTACCTCGATGATTTCTGTGTCTTAGGTCAGAGTGAGTTTGAGGCCATGAGGGCCCAGAGGTTAGTTCTGGGCATTATCCGCAGGTTGGGGTTTTATGTCAGCTATATGAAGGTGAGCAAGGCTGGACGGAGAGTTCGGTTCCTTGGAATCATCATTGATTCGGACAATTTGGAACTCACCCTTCTTCCTATAGATAAGTTGGATAAAATGAGACGGACACTTGTAACAATGAGGGATCGGAAGAAAGCTTCAAAGAGGGAGCTCGAACAGGTCGGGGGAATCCTAGCCCACTGTGCAAAGGTAATCAGGGGCGGGCGAACCTTTACTAGGAGGATATTTGATATGTCAGCAGCACTCAAGGAGGGCCACCATAGGGTTAGGCTAACTAAGGGGGTACGCGAAGATCTCGAATGGTGGATCACATTTTCCGCCCAGCTTAATGGCAAGGCCAAAATTCTGGGTCGGTTTGCCCCCCTCATTGCCTCCTACAGTGATGCTTCGGGATGGGGTCTGGGTGCTCTTCACGCTAACGACTGGCTGGTCGGCTCTTTTGTTGAGGCCGACGATAGATTGCTCGCTGGCTATGTGGGTCACCATCACGTTAGTCCCGAGGGCCATGTAGCTGCTTCCCATATAAATATTAGGGAGACGGCTGCGGTCTATGCCGCCTGCGAGAGGTGGTCACATAAGTGGGCTGATGCAACTGTTGTGATGGTTACTGATAGTGCTGTCGTTCAGGTTGCCCTGAGCACAGGCAGATCAAGATCTGGCGGGATCATGTATTATCTCAGGAGATTGTTTTGGATGGCGGTGAGCAGGAATTTTGAGTTCAAGTCTGTTTACATTTGTAGTAAGGATAATGTGATCTGTGACTCCCTGAGCCGCCTCAACGACAGTGCTAGCAACACCAGGATTTTAGAAGCTGACCCTGAGGGTTTGCTCTGCTGTAGGGCTAAACTTCTTCATACTCTATTCTCTTACAGAAAGGTCTCAGCTGAGAAGGGAGCAAAAAAGCTTTCAGGAGCAGTTCTACGCGCCAAACTCGATAACAACAAGGGCTGTCCAAGTCAAGAGATACTTGGCCTTTGTGGAGACTTTTAGTTCTACTCGTGCTCCTGTTCCATGTTCGGATGAGCAAGTCACCCTGTACGCAACTTGGCTCGCCCGCTCTATGAAGTATAGCTCAATCACTAATTACCTGAGCGGTTTAAACTACTTTCTAAAACAGACTGGTGCTCAGCCAATTGACTACAACAACTTCATTATATCTTCTACACTGAGGGGTATTAAGCGGGTCAAGGGTGATGTGCCACGTAGGGCCAGGCCCCTGCTTCCTTCTATGATGAGGAAGATATTTGCTAGGCTGCGCTCCTCCCCGGGCCATACATCGTGGAGAGCGGCTATACTAGTTTCCTTTAGAGCCCTTCTGCGGAAGGCGCAGGTCACCCTCTCGGACTCAACGCTTCGGAGGGGGGATTTCAAAATTTTTGACTGGGGCATGGTCATAACGATTAGAAAAAGTAAGACCATTCAGTTCGCTGAGAGACTATTGGAAGTCCCCGTTGCTCGATGTGCCGATCCAGGGATGTGCGCAGTCCACTGGGTTGAACTGCACTTCGCCCAGCTTCCCGCTGGACCCGGAGAGGAAGCATGCAGGCTTCCTGATGGGTCGGGCGGCTCTACGCCAATGATATATGCTATTTACCAGCAGACTCTAAAGACCTTTGCAGAGAGGGCAGGTATTGATTGCGACGACTTATCATCACATTCACTTCGCCGAGGTGGCTGCACCTTTTTAGCCTTATGTGGGGCCACGCTAGAGGAAATTAAGGTACGGGGGGACTGGGCATCCGACACAGTTTACGCATATCTTAAAACCCCCTTATCTGTCCGGATTATGGACGACATGAGGGTGGCAGCCACCTTGTGCTCCGAGACGGCTTGATTGGTTTGGGTGGGAGTCGTGCGGCTCCCTTTGGCATTTATCGCTCAGCCCGGAGTCGAATAAACGAACGAACCCAATCTGCTGTCTCTCTCTTCAATTCGTAGGGGAGGCTTATATTATATATAATCTATTATATACATATAAACGCTCGGAGAATTATTTATTATTTATTAGAGTCGATTCTACTCGACTGAATATTGGCCAATCGCCGTCGTCCGCTGTCCCCTGCTGCGTTGCTGCGGCGCTCAACGCGGCCCGATCTGGTTTGAATCGTCACTTGCCTCCCGTTTTTTGCTTTTTGTATTAGGTAGGGCATTTATCGCTCAGCCCGGAGTCGAATAAACGAACCAACCCAATCTGCTGTCTCTCTCTCTTCAATTCGTAGGGGAGGCTTATATAGACTATATTAAATTTATTTTCATAAGGTTAGGGTTCCATCGAGTGGATGGTGGGAGGTTGGACAAAACAACGTCGGCCCGACGGCATTTGTCGCCGTCGGGGCGACGGCGTTTGTCGCCGTCGGGGTGACGGCGGGAGGTTGGACAAAACAACGTCGGCCCGACGGCGGTTTCCACCGTCGGGCCGCCAGAGCGGCCGCCGTCGGGCCGACAGCTGTGTGCTATCTGGGTCATACATGTGTGCAAACATTTTATATGAGTAATAATAGTTCTATCATTTTGCGTGTTTTTGCAAAGCAAAAGTCCAGCAAGCAATGTAATTCATAGCGACTGTTTGCAATAAATACTGTCGTGGGGGTGATGAAAATAGGAAATATTGCGCCTAGAGCTGGACTCAAAGCCACATCTCTTTGCATTCCGGGCCAGTGTGCTAACCATTACATCACCTAGGTTCCCTGATATCACCATAGTACCCACACCTACCTGTCTATGTGGTTACTTGCCTGAGAGGTCGGTGCAGACTACTACAATACCAAATACTTGATAACAATTGATAGATTGTGTGGTGGTGCTAGTAGTAGCATGTAAGCCTACTATCATTCAGTCTTTCGTAAGGAAAATGTGGATCTATTTATAAAATAGTGATTTATTTTAATATGGATATTTCTGCAGTTTTAGGTTTGAATTAGTACTTATAAATTGATATAGCTAATTTATATGTACAGCTAGTATTGCAATATCATGGATATGTTCTATGGACAATTCAGTGTCGGTACTCGATATACTATACTTGTCTTTATGAGAAAAGCTTATAATATCGCTCATTAATATCGTCTTATCAAGTGACATAACTCATTTCATACAATTCACTAGAGAACGTCATCCTGAAAGTTAGGCTCTTACTTTCCAAATGTATTCAAATGTCAAATTATACTTAGAATACAAGATGAGGCTGCATGTGAAGTGTAGAGTTTTTTTTTTTTAAATCAGCTTAATCAATTTTGACTGGCATCATTCCAGTAAATATCACTTTCACAGTGTATGGCAACATATATTAATAACGTAATATGCATTAAAGATGACTGATTCAGTGTATGCAGAGCTCAAAGTTGATATTCTAGCAGTTCACTTGTCTAATGAGATTATTTTGATTGCTGTTATCACACAGTTTCATTATCGTCAAAGAAAAACATGCATCTCTGCTTAGCCTTTGAAACGGCCACATTGGGAGACCTGCGAGCAAAATAAGTTCAGGGCACCAGGCTATTTAGCAGAATACAAATTAGCAAATGCAACCTGGTGATCATTATCACACCTGACTTTATGCTGAGTTTAAATGTGATGTACTTTTTATTAGTGAACAGGTTGCCCATGTATTATTATATTAATTGCTTGAATTTCTTGATTAAATACTCAGTTCAATCCTATTAAAGTACAAAACAATTGTCTTTACCCCCCACATTCTGCCATTGATGCATAACACTTAGGGAAAATCACCTTCCAATATTGCCCCATTGGTGCTGACCGTGGGATGTATATGCGGTTTTGTAGGTTCGCCTAGATCAAATAGAAAAGAGGACAAACACAAATGAAGAAAATGATAAATACATTCATGTAAATCTGTTGACATAGCCTCATTCTCTTCAAATTCAAATATCCCTGCATTTCATTAGCGAGATCTGTCTTCACACTACACTGTTATCCTACCGAACTACCCGTGGATAATGTGGGAGAATGGCTTTAAATTACAGGCTCCGTACAATTCAATTCAATTCTTTTATTTTAACTCTCTGCAAGGTATGTTTACAATAAATTGAGGTGATACAATAAATGCATACAAATTCCTTACAGACAGAAAGGATCCCAGAAAAGCGATGCTTATCTAGCTGGTCTCCATGATGTGAATGAATAAGTGATGACAATAACAAATTATTAAACCTAAGCTACATTTTTAACTAATGATTATGATGAGCTACTGATGCGTCTCTTCACAGTTAGTAAGAAACAAAGTAATGATAGGAATATTATATGGATATTGTGTCATGGATTCATGTACTTACATGCAGTATCAGTAGTTATTTTGCATGTATGTTAATAGGGGTATTATATATATTCTTTACTGGTAATCGATTTAGTATGCATTGAGATAGCTTATCTTTAGTTTTTTACAGAAGTTTTTCAAAGTTTGAAGGTTTCTAATCTCTACTGGTATTGAGTTCCAGATATTGGTTCCTTGGTTTTCAGTTGTTATTTTGCCATATTTGTTTCTAGTGTGTTTGTGATGTATGTTATTTATCTGTCGTGTGTTATGGGAATGGACCTGATTGTTTTCTTTGAAGAGATTATCAAATATTTCAGGGAGGAGGCCATTCTTTTGCTTGTAAACAAATTTTGCAATGTATATTTTATAAATGTCAGTTACCATAAGTAAGTCCAGGTCTTTATGAAGTGATTTAGTTGGGGTGAGATAGTCTTTGCTATACAGTATTTTCAAGGCTCTGTTTTGTTGTGTCTGTATCTTTTTTAGGGTTGATGATTTGGCTCTCCCATACACCTCTATACCATACTGGATTTTGGAGTAAACGTATGCATAGTATAGTAATTTTTTATTTTCCTCATGTACCCGTCGTCTGATTATTTTAAATGAGTTAGCCGTTTTAATTATTGAATTATTTAAGTCATCAATATGTTCATCCCAGTTGAGGTTCTCATCTAGAATTATACCTAGGTATTTCACAGAAGGGACTCTCTTTATTGTGTTATTGTTTATCTTTATGTTGTTTAGGTAATCAGGAATGGTTGTACTTCTGCTTTTAAATATTGTGTAGCATGTTTTGTTCAGGTTTACTGTTAATTTGTTATCATTGCACCATGTAAATATGTCTGAAAGGAATGTTTTAATTGAATGTTTTAGTTGTTTGGGTGAATTTGAGGTTATGAAGCCGTTGGTATCATCTGCAAATAACCTTGTTTTGACATCTTGTTTTGTACAGTTGACTATATCATTTGTGTAGATCAAAAATAGGAGAGGTCCCAGGACAGAACCTTGGGGGACACCATTGCTGATTGAGTTTAGCTTGGATCGTTTACCGTTTATGTATGTAAATTGCTTTCTATTGCTTAGGTAACTCTCAAACCATTTAAGTCCCTGGCCTCGAATTCCGTTGTGCCTAAGTTTTGAGAGTAGGATGTCATGGTCTACGGTATCAAATGCTTTGCTCAGGTCTAAGTAGACTCCTGCAACATGTTTCCCATTTTCAAGGTCTTGTAGTATGTTGTCTAAGATTTCAGTCAGAGCCATTATTGCTGAGTGATTCTCTCTAAATCCAAATTGGTATTTGTATAATATTTTGTATTTGTTAAGAAATTGGTAAACTCTTTTGTACATTAGTTTTTCCATTAATTTGTTTAGGGTACTGAGTAGGCTGATTGGCCTGTAGTTATCAACTAGGTATTTCTCATTTTTCTTATGGATGGGTATTACTTTTGCAACTTTGAGATTTTCAGGAACAGTAGCATTTGCAAATGATAGGTTTATTATGTGGGAGATAGATGGTGCGAGTAGAGTGTCACACTCTTTGATTATTTTTGGCGAGATATTGTGAAGATATGCAATTCAAGGCTATTTCAAGGCTGTTTTTTATACAAATTCAAGACTATTTTCATTTGGATCTCAGGAAAAAACAAGGGTGAATGGCCATTTAGAACTAATTTAGATCAGTGGTGACAGTTTAATGGAATTCAAGGCTTTTCAAGACTAATTACCCAAAATAGCTTAAATTCAACACTTTTCAAGGCCTTGAAATGGGGCAAATGAAGTCAACACTTTTCAACACTTTCCAGGCCCCGTACGGACCCTGACATAATAGCAAGCGACTGATCACCTCATTGCACCAAACCACCATGGGTCAGAACACATGCCTCACAGTCAGTCGCTCTATGACCAGCGCCCCGCATCTGAGGGAAATAAAAGTGTGGAAAAGTGTCTACAGCTTTCTGATTTGTGTAGCTAAATCGAGCGATGCATTTTTATAATGTATTATGGGCAGTGGTACATTGAACAAGTCGCTATTTTATAATCACTGAATAACTCTGCTATATACATATGGTGTCATAATATTCAAATCTTCCTTTTTATATGGCTATAATATTCCAGAAGGAAAGTAATTACATAGAATTGAGTATCACAATAGGTGAACTTTACAATTATGAACACTATGTAAAGGTGAATATCTATTTAGAAACAAATACATCGTTGCTATATATTATAAAAATAGTATATATACAGTGTCCGATCACATGTGAAGATATGGAATTCAAACTTTTTAAGGCTGTTTTTGATAGGAATTCACAACTATGTTCATTTGGATTTCGGGAAAAGAAAAACAATGATGAATGGCAATTATGGACTAATTAGGATCAGTGGAGACAGTTTAATGGAAGTCAAAGCTTTTCTAGACTAATTACTCAAAATAGGTTAAAATCAAGGCTTTTCAAGGCCTTGAAATGATGGAAATGAACTTCAAAGACTTTTCAAGACTTTCCAGGCCTTGTACAGACTATGTATATACCACGGCTGTACAGCAGTGTCGGTACCTGCTGTCTAACGGGGTAATTAGTCACTACTATTGAATTGTGCGGGTTCAATACCAGGACACGCATAGTGTCGCGTGCTCTGACTGTACCCACAGGGTGCCTGATTCCCCACCACTTGGTCTTCGGCAGCGGTGCATGACACAACCCACCAGTGGTTGTATACACATACAAATACACCCATGTTTTTTTTAAGCAGAGCATCAACATTAAGTCTACAAAGCGAGAACTGAAAAGGCACGATTACGCTAATGCCTGAATCAACATAATTCAAATATTACATACAGCAGCAAGTTTATAATTCTTCTAGAAGGTACATTCATACAAAGGGGCCAGGGAAATAACAATTTAGCATCTTACCAATGCAGTAAGTTCAAGTTTTAAATCACTTGCCTTGTTGGGTTTTCTTGAAATAAGCCGAAACATCCAACCCTTTTATATCCACAGGATTCTCGCACATTTTCGTCTTCAAGGTGCATGGCGGGTATGGATACTTCTTCTCAAGAGCGATAGTGTAAAGATATCCACTGCAGGTATCTATTGAATAACACGTCGCCCCACATTGTTCACGTGAAGCAGTTATTTGTCTTAGTTCATGGCCTGGACAGCTTCCCCCCAGACGAATATAACCTGCAACTGTTATAAGTTAAGAAATTCTCTGTGAGTAATTACAACTGAATACCGAACTGACAGGTACTTTAATATAACAAAGTATAAGTATGCAGTCAGTGCAGTGTTAAATAAGTTGCATAGTGATCAGTGATTGATGTAATCCAAAGCTGTTATTTAGTACAAAATATGCACAACCAGTAGTGGGCATATGTAGTAGGTATTGGTATGGGTATGGAGGTGTCAGGTGGGAGGTAGTTGGTTTGATGCTTATAGTTTTGGGGCCATGAATCTCAGCCCTACTCATCCATCCAATCATTAGTTGTGATGTAAGTGGATGTGTAATTTCTGCAGCCATCTCGAAACATCGCAGGTTTGAGTTCAGGCAGCAAGTGTCAGCGTGCATTGGTCAGTCGTTGGTCAGGTTGGTCAGTCGATGTCGTCTTGTGACTGTAAGGCTGTGTATCCATGAACTGTTCTCTTGTGGTGTGTTCCCTTGTTCTGTGTTGACTTGTGACCTTGTGACGCACCATACAATGAACCTGTGTTTTGCTTAGTGGTTTGACCCAGGGACTGTATGGCCTTGTGCAGAGAACATAGAGAATGAACATGTTCAGTGTCTGTGTGGCGCATCACAAGGTCACAAGGGAACATGAAACATTAAAAAGCTCACAATTATAGCATTTGTGGCCAAGGGCCAAGGGAAATAAAAATTAAAGGTTCTATTATTATTAAGGTAGGAAAGGGAGACGCAACGTCACCAACTGAGAAGGGCGCTTTGGAGTCTCCGGGATGGTTGGTGTCGTTGTCCGCATGGGCATGGATATGGTCATGGGTGTGGGCATGTATGTGGTGATGTGTGTTGATGTGGGCATGGATGTGGTCATGTGTGTGGGTGTGGGGTATGAGTGTTGACATGGATGTGGTCATGGGTGTGCGTGTGGGCATGGGTGTGGGCATGGGTGTGGTCATGGGTAAACAAATGCATAAACAAATGCCAGAAAGAAAACTACACTGTAAGTTAGGAAACCAAACATTAGAAAATGTAGACCATTACAAATACCTAGGCCTTGAGTTGGACAGCCAACTAAACTACAACCTATGTATAAATAAAATTATCCAGAAAGTAAACCACAAACTGTGGCTATTTGCAAAGCTAAGAGACTACATGACACAAGAAATGTCAATAATATCTTCAAGGGCATGGTGTTCCCCTATTTTGACTATCGAGATGTAAACTACATGGGTGCGAGAAAAGAACTACTTAAAAAACTGCAAATACTGCAGAACAAAGCCCTAAAAATCTGTCTAAGAGTAGACAAGCTGCACCCCACCTATGACATACACAAAAGAACCAAAGTGAAATTACTAGAAAATAGGAGAATAATTCATTTGAAAACATTAGCATATAGCTATAGTCAAAACAATAAACTCCTAACAAAACCGCAAAGGGATACTAGAGCAAATAATGCGCCACTACTGAAGCAGACTAGAAGCCAAATATAAGCTCATGAGAGAAGCATGCTGGAAATGGCTGCCAAGGTGTGGAATGCCCAAATGGTAAAGGAAAGACAAATTCCTGACCGAAAAACTTACAAAAAATATCTGTGCAAACTAGGCTAGGAAACCCCCACTAAGCTGCACCGCAAAGGGGCATGTGATATTCACGGCCCACTAGCGGGATGCCCAATGGAAGGTAACCATGCCAAGAGTAGCCAGATAACACACCACATAGCTACGTACAAGCCTATGATATGTAAATAGGAGTAGGCTGGTCTAGTAATCAGATTAGAACATCCAAAATCCAAAAAATCCAAAAAAACTAACATAGGCTACTAACCATACCAACCAATTATCTATCTGCTACTGAACTGCAGGAAATCAAATAACTTATCAGCAGCTACTGTGTGGTAAGATAACACCAACACTACAACTGCCCCACATTGAAAACAAGCCTGGGTACCCGGGCTTATATGCTATGGACATTTTAAATACAGCCTCAATAAAAATTTAAAAGATAAATTTTAAAAATGTGGCAGTAATTATCTTTGATCTGTTGCAGGGTAACTAGTCAATCGTATGATATGGTGAACTGTGCACCTTCAGACGACAGCAAATGAAGAGAGGAGCTTCTAAGTTCTTGTTCTTGTTCTTCAGTTGGAGGATGTATAGACATATGTACACAGCATCTTAAAAATAGTGATCTTGGAAATCATGGCAGGTGTTACCGGAATGTGTTCAAATTAGTGAATGCGTCATCACCCTCGACATCATCATTTGCTTTTGGCTGTCTCGAGGCCGGTGGTACCTGTATTGGTCGGAACACTTAGTCCAGGCTGCTCGGTGGTTTCGTAGCCGTCAGTCAATCCGCCATTTACAGTAGACGGTGCCACCATAGCCGTGTCAGTGTTAACTCAATGGAGGGGTTCCGCCGTCGTGCCACCACTGCCTGCGAATTACCCATGTTGCATTCTTTTCTTTTTTTTGTGATGGTCTATTTATGGTGGCCATAACGTTAACTGTTAAGTCTAATGACTGTTTTTTTCAAACAGTAATATTCTCGTTGTTCCCCTTGTTTTGTTACTTTCAGTTGTGTGGCTATCTACTGCATGCATTCTTTCTCTGTGTGTAAGCTTTCTCCCACATCTCCCTACCCTATACTATAGCAAGTGTTATATAACAAGAACAATGAAGTTCTCTCGGATTACAGACACGGCACTTAAGTCACTATATGCTAGGTTTGTTAAATTTTCCCTTGAAGTGAGGTCATTAGTCAATGGAAGGCCAACTTAGAAAGGAATGTAGCAAATCTAAACACCTCAACCCCATTTAAGGCTATTTGAAAGTTATATTTGTTTCCCCATACTGCGACCTATGACAGCTTTAGCACCGCCCTAGACCCTTACTTACCTGGTCCAGTAAATTCTTACCGTCTAATTTTTTCGCTTCTGCCACCTCATATTCTTCAGTTGTTGTAACAAGATGTATGGGTATGACTACACCTATGAGAAAGAAAAACACCAAAAGAAAACATGAGGGACTTTAACCCTAGCTATTGAAGTCGAACTAGAAACGTCGAACAACTCTCATTAATTGCATTTGCACCTAAAGTGAATTTTGAATGTCTTTAGTAATGACATACATTAAATACACCTAGAGAGGTGAGATCTACTAAAACCCATGAAACATATTTGATATCTAAATTCATATTCTCCATTGTGATATGCGTAATACTCCGGCGTAAAGAGGCTGTCACATTAGGGTTTTTTACGGGAGCGTATGGCGGCGTAGGTTCTTAACGTCATATACGTCGGCATACGGCGTCATACGCTCCGCATACGCTACGCGTACGCTCCGCATACGCCGTCATGTGCCGGCTTATGCCGGCCTATGCCGCTGTACGCCGCAATACGCTTTCTCCCGTCCATCCAAATTTGTGTGTGCATGTTAAAAAAATCTCGACCTATGGGGGCGTATGGTTCATACGCTACTCATATGCTTCTCATACGCCGGCATACGCTCCTCGTACGCTGGGGGTATGCCAGCATATGCTAGGGGTACGCCGGTGTACGCTACTCGTACGCTCAACTTTCGGCACGGGCGTACCTCGGGCATACCTCGGGCGTTTGCAGCATACACAGAACCTACGAGTTGCGTATGGGAGTGTATTCGTAGCGTATGCAAAGCGTATGAGTAGCGTATGGCGGCGTATGCCCGACCTATGGTCTCGGTATATAAAGGCGACGCACGTCTTCTTCAGTCATTCCTGCTCTGCTGCTCATACAGGATGGATGCCCAGGCGCTGTAAGTACAGTTCCAGCTTTTCTTCAGAGTTGCCCTTTATCACCATGAGCGTGCTCTATACCTCATGGTTCTTCTGGCGTCCCGTATCGAGAGACGAAGGAGGAGGGAGCGGCGGCGACGATCAGTGTGGGTCAGACCCTGGATTGGGAGGCCGCCACAGTTTGGCTTGTTCGACAAGCTGATGGTCGAGCTCCGCAGCGAGGACACCGCGTCGTTTGTGAACTTCATGCGGCTGCCTCCCCAGTTGTTTGACGAGATTGTGGTGTGAGTGGGACCGAGGATCGCCAAAAAACGGACCACATTCAGGGTGCCGCTCGAGCCAGCGCTGAAAATAGCACTTACTCTGCGGCACTTGGCATCTGGCACAAAATACTCCTCCATGAAGTTTGGGTGGAGGGTGCCCCACAACACACAGTCGCTGATAGTGGGTGAAGTCTGTAAGGCCATCGTCGACGAGTACATGGCCAAAGTCATGACGTGTCCGACGACTCCAGAAGGGTGGCGTGCCGTCGCGGACCTCTTTTCAGAGAGGTGGAACTTCCCCCGTACCTGTGGCGCTCTGGATGGGAAGCACATCGCCTGATGGTGCCCTCCAAAGAGTGGGTCGCTCTACTACAACTATAAGGGCTTTTTCTCTGTGGTCCTGTTGGCGCTTGTAGATGCGGATTACAAATTTATCTGGGCAGATATTGGCGGTTTGGGCTCCGCGTCCGATGCCCAGATTTACAACGCCTCCGAGCTGAAGGCGGGCACAGAAGGTGGCACCATCGGCTTTCCGAACCCTGAACCGCTCGTCGACGGCCAGAAGGATGTGCCGTATTTTCTGATCGGTGACGACGCCTTTGCCCTGCGGCCGACCATGATGAAGCCGTACGGCAAGAGGGGCTTGACCAATGACGAGCGACTCTTCAACTACCGGCTTTCCCGGTGGTGGAGAATGCCTTTGGCATTCTAGCCAACCGCTTCCAAGTGCTGCTGACGACTATGCAGCACCACCCCTCCAACGTGAAGATCATCGTCAAGGCATGCATTGTTCTGCACAACCTCATGAGGACACGCTACCCAGCGCTACAGAACATGCAGCTGGATCGTCCCGAGACAGCCAACAACAACTTTGTGCCTGGAGGTTGGCGAGAGGGCCACAACCTTCCTGACATTGACGTTCTACCTGTTAACCCCAACACCGCGTCCAAGCTAGGAAAGGAACAGCGCAATCTAATTAAAGACTGGGTCGTCTCACCCGCCGGAGCACTGTCATGGCAAGACAGGATGATCTGACAAAACATTTTATCAGTCTGTATGCGCTGTGTCTGTCTACTGTTTTTGCAAACTTATGTGCTTTTCTTGACACTGTACTGTTATCGCTTTTTACATGTCTGTGATGTTGTGACATATCTCCTGTTATATGAGATGCTAATATGTTTATATGTCTAGTAAAATAAACGATATCATTTTATAGATATGAAAACACAATTTTACATGTCTGTTACGTTCTTTCGCTCCCTAATTTAAAGTCATCTAGTTAATGTAATTGTAATGAATCTCCTCTCTTTTTACATGAATTAATCTTTTACATACATACTAAGAACACAGGGAAAAATAGAGTGACACAGAGACAGAAAGGGGGAGACGAGTTAGAGGGAGGGAGGGAGGGAGGGAGGGAGGGAGGAGATGGAGGGAGGGAGGAGATGGAGGGAGGGAGGAAGAAAGAGAGAGAGGGAGGGAGGAAGAGAGATAGAGAGAGGGAGGTAGAGAGGGAGGAGGGAGGGAGGAGATAGAGGGAGGGAGGGGAGGGAGGAGGGAGGGAGAGTGATGGAGGGAGGGGGAGGGAGGGAGGGGAAGAAGGGAGGGGAGGGATGGAGGGAGGGAGGGAGGAGATAGAGGGAGGGAGGAGAGAGGGAGGGAGGGAGGAGGGAGGGAGGGAGAGAAGAGATAGAGGGAGGGAGGGGGAGGGAGGGAGGAGATAGAGGGAGGGAGGGAGGGAGGAAGAGAGATAGAGAGAGAGGGAGGAAGAGAGATAGAGAGAGGGAGGGAGGGAGGGGAGGGAGGGAGGCGGAGGGGGAGGGAGGGAGGGAGGGGGGGAGGGGGAGGGAGGAGCTAGAGGGAGAGGGAGGGAGGGGGAGGGAGGGAGGGGGAGGGAGGAAGAGAGATAGAGAGGGAGGAAGGAAGAGAGATAGAGAGGGAGGAAGAGAGATAGAGAGAAAGAGGAAAGGGAGAAAGGGGAAGGAGAAACATTATTATAAATATTTTAGATTTAAAGTTTTTATTTATGTTTTTATTTTAATTGTACTTTAATATATAACAATTAAATGATGGCATGCCTTTACTGAACACAGACACACAAATTAAAATTGACAGTATATTTATTTATTTAAACATCTTGACATATAAATGTACAAACAATATATAAACATACAATATATATGTGATGTATAACGAATTATGCAAGTATAAAGATACGTAAGGGTTAATTATTACTTTATTGTTATACTCCGTACATACAAATGTACAAAGATAAATAAAAACTAAGACTACATATATACACATATTTACAATAACTTCTCTCCCTTGCCATTGGCATCAGCTGGCGACTGTGTGGCTGACAAGGGGAATAAGTCCAAATTTGCGCCCAACATCCCAGATATCGCGGACAGCCCCGACAAGTTCAATAGTCCTTTTGGGCTGGCCGACTCAGACAAGTTCACTTGGGTGGGGTCGCCGCGTGTCGGAGTCGCGATGTCTGCGGCAGCGCAAGTCCCTGGCCATGCCGCACCCACAGTGGGCGGAGCACCCGCGCGCACCACAAATCCGGGAGAGCCCCTCGTGTGCGCCGCCATCCCTAATGTCCGTAGTTGTCCAGCAGTGTGCGGTGGTGACGGCCGTACCACCAGCGGAGCTGTGGCGGCCTCGTGACCCACGGAGGTTGGACGCAGAGGCTGAGGCGGAAGACTTGGCAGAGGCGGGGGTGGCTGTGGCTGATGAGGAATGTGCGGCTGCCCCATATAGTGCTGGACATACTCGTGTGTCTGTGAAGCCCATGGTGATGCCGGTGGTGGCTGGTGAGTCCAATGGTGGGGTTGAGGCTGGTATGCCTCACTTGCAGACACACGAGCAGGTGCAGGAGCAGGTGCAGGAGCAGGTGCAGGAGCAGGAGCAGGCACACCAACCACCGGGCCCAAGAATGTTCCTTCCTCCTCCTCCAGATGGTGCGACACCATGCGGTTGAGTGGACTGCAAACTGACACAAATCGCTCCTCCGGCATCGTGAGGATCATGTCCCGCACATAGTTGGCGAATGCCACTCGCTTTGTCACCGTCGGTGTCGGTGGAGGAGGCGGCTGCATCACCTTGAGGATGTCGGCAGACTCGTCGAACCTCTTGTGGATGGCAGCGAGGAGGTTGTCGTCACCGGGGGCAGATCGCTTCCCTCTCCCCTTTCCCCGCTCTTGGGATGTAGCGGGGGGAGTGGGTGGAAGCTCCTCGTCCATCGCCACCTCCACATCGGTCGCCACATTATCGTCCAGGCTGACATCGAGGCACGGAGCCGCGACAGGAGCGGCCAACTGCAAGACAAAATCATAAAATAACATAAGTAACATGAATGCAAATCTATATTTCGACAAAAGACACGACAAGTCAACAGTAAATCAAAAATATATAAAGCAAAAATAATTAACGTTAAATGCAAACATGGATTTATAACGATTATATCTCGATGCATCTATTGTCAATATCTCGATTTAAGAACAACTACACAACAACTCAACATTAAAGAAATAAATAACATTTAACAAATTACTAGAATATTTACATAAATACAACAAAAGCATAACATAACAAACTTAGAATACGAGCGGTTTTACGAGAATACTAACGGCCGCACTTGTCAGAACGATAAAAGATTATGTACTTACACTCCTGCAGGGCTCCGGTCGGTGACGGACGACGGACCGCAGGAACCCGAACTTGCGCAGGATCCACTGCTCCCGCTCAGTCAGGTCAGCGGCTCCATCCCCGCTTTTTTTTCTTGTGGAGCCACGTGTTCGTGTCCCTGAACGACTTGAACCACTTCTGGAGATGGGACTGTTGTGGTCCCCAGAAGTGTCGCCTGGTCCTCCCACATCTTGGCCTTTCTGTCTGAGCGGCGGTAATCCGTGAGCTTCATGTTCCACATGATGGGGTTCTCCTGGAGGAAGTCCAACATTTGATCCTCCTTGAAGACCGACAGAGAACAGTCGCTCTTCTTGGCCCTCCGTCTCTTTGACGCGGAGAGGCCACCGGTGCTGGTGGAGGCGTTGGAGGCGGTGGTGGTGGCGTTGGAGGCGGCGGTGGCGGCGGAGGCAGCGGACGACGCCCGTGAGCTGCCCCGAGAGGCAGGAGATGGCGAGCTGGAGCGGGGACGCCAGCATTGCGTCGTCGACCTCTCCACTTCCATCTCCAGCTCCTCCAGTGGATAGTGGTGTTCTGGAGAGTGGTGTTCTGGAGAGTGGTGTTCTGGCGAGTGGTGTGGAGAGTGGCGAGGTGGCGAGGCAGGTGAGGAGGGTGGTGATGGAGAGCATTGTAAAGTCTGCCTCTTTCTGCCTCTCCCATGGCCTAGTCCTCCTCCTGTAGTTACAGCAGCTCTGGAGGCTGGTGTAGTAGCAGTAGTACTAGTAGTAGTAGTAGCAGCAGTAGCAGAAGCAGCAGCAGCAGTGGTGTTCCTCTTAGCAGGCATGGTGGCAGAGTGAGCGGGGCCTGTTGCTGCAGGCTATACATACCCAGTAGCCACCAGGCGGCGGACCGCGGAGAGATAACATACGTCGCGCATAGGTTTCGCATACGCTCCTCATACGCTCCTAAAATATTCATACGCTCCTCATGCCAATCAAAACCGTCAAAAAATGTCACAGCAAGCTCCCATACGCTCCTCATAGGTTCCACATATGCTCAAACCCACCCGAAAGGTCACCAAAGGTCATCATAGGCCGGCACCCGCAGGACTTACGTAGGTTTTCAATACGCTCCCGCCATACGCCGTAATGTGACAGGGCCTTAAGATAAGTCACTATACAAATACATAGTTATTATAATGCATACAAGTAGGCCTATATGTATAGTTGTGAGTGTGTGCGTGCATGCGTGAGTGAGTGAGTGAGTGAGTGAGTGAGTGAGTGAGTGAGTGAGTGAGTGAGTGAGTGACTGATGCTAACGTTGTGTTGGGAATAAAAGCCATATTTACAGCAAAAGGTATTGTGGTAGTTGTTTATATGGTTTTGTTAATTTATCTACATACATTTTAGTTTTTTTGTTCAAGTGTTTGTATTCCTCTGAATAAGGTTGTCAGTGCTAATGCACTGGTCTTCCAGCCCTAATGACAATTGCCACTGCACAGTAAACAAATCTACAACAATATAGATAGACAATTACAAGGAAATAAGCAAAACATTGGTTCATGAATGATAGGTAAAGAAACAGATAAGAGAAAAAAGATACATATACGGGGAGGTAACTATGTTAGACTAGTATGGTAAGCGTTATTAGGGGGTGGGGCATAACTGATTATCTTTCTAGTGGTGACATACTCGTCGAAAGGGTGATGGTGGAATGTAGGTTGGGCCTGTGCTTGAACTGGTCTTTATGGCAATCTCAGGTGGGACCTGTCTTTTAGATTTATGTGCGTGGCAGTTTACAGAAGGGTAAGTGTGATATACTTACATGAATATACACACATACAAAGCCAAATATATCTATTAGCAGAATAGGTAATGGAAGAAGTGGTACCGACACAGAACTATAGGTTTGTTCACGAATCTCAGATAGTGGAACTTTGTTTCGATAAGGAGTTACTGAAGTGAATAATGTATGAGGAGTAAAGATACGATAACAACTACTTGCCTGAAGGGATTGTCTGGAAGTAGGATGAAATATCCAGACCCTGGCGACTTCTGGGGATCTTACACATGTGCCTCTTCAAGTAGCATGAAGGGTACGGAAACTTCTTTTCAGCTGGGAGAATGTATACATATCCAGTACAAGCATCTATTGCATCACATGAGTTTCCACATCCCTCACGTGAAGCACGTATTTGTTTTAAGTCATGCCCTGAACAATCTCCCTCCGTGCGTGTATAGCCAGCAACTGTCACAAGTAAGAATTTATGGGCTTGTAACATCAACTCACATTAATATTGAGTGAGGCTTTTTGTAAGCTATCTTGCAAAGTGTTTCATTTCATAGCTTTAAATGTGCCCTCTATATTATCTACGGTCACCCGTGTTTTCATCAGTTTCATGGAGGGTGAGGGGGGAGGCAAGAACTCGTCTTGGAACTGATTGTGAGTGAAAGCCAGACAAATAAAAGCCATTATAATATCTAGTTATCCTTCCGTCCCGTGAATTACTTATAGTGTATCTTGTAGAGTGGGAAAAGTTAGACTTATGGGCCTAAGTGATACTCACAAATAGTAGTGTAAAATATTCTGATTTACGGCATCGGGGGGAATGCAATTGTTCTATTACTGATCAGGCGTACGTGACCAGGCGCATGTATGTATATATATGCAAGGGCTTGTGGTGCCTGAGTGGGATGTAAATAGACATAGTGGTGTTGGCAGCGCTGGATGTAAGGGCACTCAAGGCCTACCCCCCCAGCCCCCGCCTCTGCTGAGTAGGATCACCACACTCAGGGTCAAGATTGGTGGTGGCCATGGGGCCATACAGCTTGGTTGTGGTGGGCAGACCACTGGTAGCCATGGGGACCAGGAATGATGAATCCCTATTGGTAGGGCCAAGAATGCTTGTTTCCCATTGGGGGAAAGGGGTGGGGTGATACTCTACAATGAGCCCATGTAACCATATAACCATATAAATAATAAACCAAAGGGTTTGACCCTCTCTCTCTTCCTTTACACCTTATACTCTTCCTTTCTCTTTATCTGTATCGATTTCACTATAGCCTGCCTACACAACCACAGATTCGAGCTTTAGCCATTTTACAAAACTGGTGACCACGACTAGATTTTACAATAGGTCATACAAACAGGAAGTGACCTATGGAGTAGTTTAATTGCTGAATGTCAGCGAAAGCAGGTCAAATTAAAGTTCTCAACACAGTCAGTCAATGCTGGTTAGTTAAGAAAATAGGTCGCATCATCTAGGTCATATTCAAACTTACAATGCATGCATATGTTCTCATTGCTGAATAGTTGAAAAACGTTAACAGTCACATAGGGTGTAATCGATTAATCAACTCGGGTCACCCGAGCCACTTTTTGGCGCATGCGCACATCCTACAGACTCGGGTTGAATAAACGAATACGCTCAGGGTGGACAAAATGGTGGCTTAATCTAAAACTTAATATTTTTGTTCAATAACCGACAGAAGTACTTCAAAATAGGATTTAAAGTATTTTCTGATTGTAGAAGCTGAAAATCTGGGTTATTAAAAAAAAAAGCATTAAAACAACACCTAGAGGTTGTACTGCTAGCTGTTATCCTACAGGTACCAGCACAGATGTGACGTCATCGCTCCTAGCAAACCCCAGCCAAGAGGTGGGTTACTGGGGTCGGATCGTTTTGCACATGGCACATGTATTTCTCGACTCCACCCACGGTGTTCGATTTGAAATTCTAGCAAGTCGGGTGAGCCGAGTCGCCCGGGTCGTGTTAATCGCTTACAGCCATACTGCGCGCAATCAAGGCCGTGTTCAAGGTCCGTCTCAGAGATGCCACTGACGTCATGCTAGTCTGAACGGCAAAAGCAGTTTGTTGTCTCGAAAATGGCCACCCCATAGGCAGCGGCCATTTGCAATGGAAAAGCTGCACTGTGATTGGCTGAAACAACTGGATACGGCAGCCATTTTCGAGGCGCTTTTTGTCTCCTATCTGAAAAGGGAGGTGTCGCCGAGACGCACCCTGAACAGAAATAAGCCAAAAAGCATCGCCGAGACGTCGCCGAGGCGCCTCCGAGACGGACCTTGAACGCGGCCCTGCACAACGAGCACGACTAAGAAACTAGATCACGGGTCCTGCTTATGGAAATATATTTTGTCACACTGGCTGAAGCCATCTAGTCTTAATGCGCTACTAATATCAATTACTATCACCTTGTATTTATTTAGCATGCCTCAATACCGTACATTTAAATTGTGGTCTTTTTCATTCAGTATCATAGGTTGTCTAAAAATTGGTCGTAATGCGAAGCATTGCGTTTGATGCGAGGAGAGGAAGAGACCCTCCCCCGCCCCAGACTGTCGCGCAGCATTCTCGCCTCACCCGACACCTGCTGCTCACCTCTCCCTCGCCCTCCCCCGGGCCAGCTGCTTTCACACCTCACCTGCCATCGCCCTCCGGCCCTCCCTTATAAGGCCGCCCGCCGGCCACCCTCAGCCACTCGCCTTCCAGCCTCCTAGCCGCTCTGCCCCTTTTTCCTGATTTGGACCTCCACCACGCCGACTCCACCTCGGACCGCTGCAACTCCTCAGGCCGCTCCAAGCATGCCAGGACAAGGAAAGGGAAAGGGCCGCAAGGGCTCCCGGGCGACCGCCCTGGCCACGCCGGGACCCTCCTCAAGCTCACCGCGGGGCGCTTCACCCTCCTCGGCCCCGGCGTCCCCCTCGGCACCCTCGGACCGCACCTCGGGCGCCGACACGACGGCGATCCTCGAGGCCCTCCAGCGCCTCGAGACTGAGCAGCGCCAGACTACCGCCCGTATGGACGCCCGTATGGACGCCCTGGAGTCGGGGGGACCCTGAGCCCCGCCGGAGACGCCCTCACCTGCACCAAGGCGCCAGTCCGCTTACACCACAGCGCCCGCCCCGGCTGGGGCCCGGCCCCCGCCGCCACCTCAAGCGACCCTGCCGGGGGCGGTACACCCCCAGTACGAGCGGTATAACCACCTCGCCAGCCAAGCTGCCCCTGCTCCGCCGCCTACCTACTACGAGGAGCCGATCGAGCACACCCCAGCATCCGCAGCCGACGCCGTGCGGGAGATACTGGCTTCCGCCGAGGCGCGGCACTCCGTGAGGCGGCAAGGTATACCGTCAGATTATATCTTCCCCTCAGACCTGGTGGAGAGGGGGCCCGAGAGGAAGCCGGTGAAGAGGGGCGAGGCGACTAAGGACGAGTATAGCCTCGCCCTTCTCACCCTGATCGACCACCCCAACTTCCCCGCCCACTCCGTCCAGGGCCTACACCACCATCACCTCACCGTTCTGAGGGACAACCTCGTCTACCCGTGGCCGACCGTCCGCCGTTACTCCGAGACGGTGTTTACCTGGATAGCGGACGGGAGGCTCCCCCACGGGTGGCACGACCCGGTTGCCCTCAACCTCCTGAGGGTCGAATCCCTCACCATGCCCGCCCACCAAGCAGCCAACACACCCGCCCGCCCAGCTAGACCCCGGCCCCAGCCCCGCGCCCAGACCGACACCCGGGTGCCCTACAGCAGGGACCTCCACGGGGCACCCTGCAACTCATGGAACAGGGACCCCACCTCATGCACCCAAGCTACCCCGGGGGAGGTCCACGGCCAAGGGGCCACCAGGCAGCGCCACACAGTGAGGACGTGTGCATGGCGAAACGCGGACGTGAGCGTGCGACACCCGCCACCTCGGCGGATTTTCAGTGAGCCGGCACCTCCCGACCGGCCCGGAGGCCCTTAACCGGCCCACTGATCCTGCAAAAGCCGCCTTTTCCACCAGCACGCCAGCCAGCCCCCCTGATACCGCCCCCGGCCCCCAGCAGGAGGCCCACCGGGGCACCCTCAGCTCCCCCGAGGCGCGGCCTGACCACCGCCTCGGCGCCGACCTTGTCTGCACCATCTCCTCAGCCGGGGACCATCACCCCGCCCTTAAGGCTCTCAATGCCTCCCAGCACCCGCTGCTCACCAACACCCTCGACCCGGACGTCCACCTCGACCCTGGCGACACCGCCTTCCTCTGCCCCCCCGACCCCTGCCCCCCCGATCCCCCCGCTCCCCTTCCCGTCCCCCACCCCCCGACCCCGCCCCCCCCACCGCTCAGGACTTTGCTGCCCCCCTCTCCCGCCCCCACCGCACCACAGCCTCCGCCGAGGTGCCGCGCAAGCTTGCCAGCGCACGGGGTCCCCCTCGCGGACATCATGGCGCAGGGCACCTGGACCTCCGGGGCGGTGCACTCCTACGTGCCCCGCCTCGCCCCCTCGGGCGCGCCGCGAGCCCTCTCCTCCGCCTTGGTGGAGGGCTCCTCGGCCCCCCCCTCACTGACTCATTACCAGACTCACTACCGGACTCTGACTTTGCCCCCTGAGGGCCCCTGTACATTTACTTGCTCGTTGCTCCTCATCAGCCCTTTCCATTATGTTTCTGCTCCTCATGAGCTCCTCTGTTTACTGTTTGTTGTTTGCTCCTCTGTATGACTTCTTTGCCGAGGCGTCCACTAAACGCCTTGTTTTCCATTTCCGCCTTGCCTTCTTCCTTTTCGCACATCGGTCGTAATGCGAAGCATTGCGGTTGATGCGAGGAGAGGAAGAGACCCTCCCCCGCCCCGGGCTGTCGCGCAGCATTCTCGCCTCACCCGACGCCCGCTGCTCACCTCTCCCTCGCCCTCCCCCTGGCCGGCTGTTTTCACACCTCACCTGCCGTCGCCCTCCGGCCCTCCCTTATAAGGCCGCCCGCCGGCCACCCTAAGCCACTCGCCTTCCAGCCTCCTAGCCGCTCTGCCCCTTTTTCCTTCCAGCTGGTGGAGGGCTCCTCGGCCCCCCCTCACTGACTCATTACCAGACTCACTACCGGACTCTGACTTTGCCCCCTGAGGGCCCCTGTATATTTACTTGCTCGTTGCTCCTCATGAGCCCTTTCCATTATGTTTCTGCTCCTCATGAGCTCCTCTGTTTACTGTTTGTTGTTTGCTCCTCTGTATGACTTCTTTGCCGAGGCGTCCAATAAACGCCTTGTTTTCCATTTCCGCCTTGCCTTCTTCCTTTTCGCGCATCAATGTCAAATGCAGGGTAATGATGGTGTAAATTAGATTCAGGTACAAAGAATGCAGGTTTCCCAAATTCCGCTGGTTCCTCAGGAAGGACTGACGTTGTGACCCAGCTTAGCTTACACGGTGGAAGTTGCGTTTGGTGCCCCAGGGATGAAAGTGGTCTGCGGAAATCAGGCCGTGATTATTACAGCGACAGCAAATGTCCGCGATAACGCGGACCTTCTCCCATATAGGCCTACTTAGCACTGTCAGGGAATCGCGGAAAAATGCCGATAGTCAGGGCCGCGTTCAGGGTCCGTCTCGGAGGCGCCTCGGCGACGTCTCGGAAATGCCTCCCTTTTCAGCCTGTAGCTGAAAGGCGCCTCGAAAATGGCCACCGCATTCAGTGGTTTCAGCCAATCACAGCACAGTTTTCCATTGCAAATGGCCACCGCCTATGGGGGCGGCCATTTTCGAAACAAATTGCTTTTGTCGTTCAGACTAGCGTGATGTCACGGCCATCTCCTAGGCGCCTCCAAGACAGAGCCTGAACGCGGCCCAGGTTTCAACTAACCTTGTTGTGACTGTATTATCGTCCATACCGGACCCGCTCTTGTTTGGGTTTGATGTTCTAGCAACATAAGAATTGTATTCGAACTGCCCAAGTGTTGTCATAAGCATATCTTTTTTTTTTAAATTGTTTAAAGTTAATCGGTAAATATAAATAATCCCAGATAGCACACAGCCGTCGGCCCGACATCGGCTATTGGTCGCACCGTCGCCACCGACTTTCGACCGTCGGACCACCGTCGGGCCGACGGTGGTGTTCCGACATTGGCTTTCAATCCCGAGCCACCGTCGAGCCACCGTCGGGCTGACGGTGGTGTTCCGACGTCGGGTTTCAATCCCGTTCCACCGTCGAGCCACCGTCGAGCCGACGGTGGTGGTTCGCCGCTGGTTTCCACATTTACAAATAACTCCAGAAATCGAAGTAAGTTTATGGAATTATTTTACAGGATTGTTTGTTAATATATTTCGATTATTTTGTAAAAGTTTTGTAATTTATTACGAAGTATTAATGGAGCCACCGTCGATCCACCGTCGGGCCGACGGTGGTGGGCCGCCACTAGTTTTCACTCATTTTGTTCATTTGAGCCACCGTCGAGCCACCGTCGGGCTGACGGTGTCAATACGCGCATGCGCAGTTCGTTAAATATGGTTTCCGGCTCGAGTCGCCAGCAGAACACGTGCGATCGTTGGGCAGCGTTCTTTTTTAACAAATAACGCCAGAAATCGGAGGAATTTTAAGGAATTATTTCACAGGTTTGTTTATTAATATGTTTAGATTATTTTGTAAAAGTTTTGTAATTTATTACGATGTATTAATGGAATTATTCGTGTTAATACGATTTGAACTACCCGGTACGGAATGTTGACGAAGGACCGCCATCTTGGTTTTTCCGAGAAGACGCTGTCACTATAGTGTCAATACGTACAGGTGCAAAATATTAGTTTTATTCAAAATTAATAGATATCAAGAACCCTAATCTTATAAATTTAATATAATCTTTTTGGTAACTATGTTGTCTATATGTGTACCAAGCGATTTGTTGCTACTTGGAGTGGTTGTAGAGATATTTCACTTTTTCTGTATTTAGGTATAACTATATAGACTATATTAAATTTTTATTTATTTTTATACGGTTAGGGTTCTCGATTTCTATTAATTTTGAATAAAACTAATATTTTTGCACCTGTACGTACTGACACTAAAGTGACAGTGTCTTCTCGGGGAAAAAAACAAGATGTCCTTCGGGCCGACGGCGTTTGTCGCCTTCGGGCCGATGGCGTTTGTCGCCATTGGGGCGACGGCGGCAGCCGCCATCGAGTCGACGGTGGGAGGTTGGACAAAACAATGTCGGCCCGACGGCGTTTGTCGCCTTCGGCCCGACGCCATTTGTCGCCGTTTGTCACCGTTGTTTTGTTGCCGTCGGCTCGTCGGCGGTTTCCGCCGTCGGGGCGACGGCGGCAGCCGCCGTCGAGTCGACGGCGGGAGGTTGGACAAAACAACGTCGGCCCGATGGCGGTTTCCACCGTCGGGCCGCCGGAGTGGCCGCCGTCGGGCCGACGGCTGTGTGCTATCTGGGATCGCGGAAATCCACGGAGATGTTTCATCCCTGTGCCCTCTCACCCCGGTCCTTCACTGTAGACCCTTTGCTTTAAACTCACTTTGCACATATTACCACACAGATCCTCAGGACTAAACCTGGGAGGGTTCTTGTCATACATTTGTTTCTAATAGTAATAAAGATTCTAGTGAATTATCCCAGCAAATATTTTACATTAGATAAATACTACTTTGTGTATGTATATTCACTACTTCCCAACTTTCTGTTATGTAAGCTGTAGATATGACCTGGAATGCTAGGTCGCAGCCATTATCCTTTCTGGGGTACCAGCGGCACTAGGAAGACACGTATTGTCTTTACTCCTTAATACTTTGAGACCATGCCCAGATAGCACACAGCCGTCGGGCAGACCTCGGCTATTGGTCGCACCGTCGCCACCTACTTTCCACCATCGGGCCACTGTCGGGCCAACGGTGGTGGTGCGACGTTGGTTTTCAATCTGTTTCCACATTTGAGCCCCCCGTCGGGCCACCGTCGGGGCGACGGTGGTGGTTCGCCGCTGGGTTTCAATGTTTTGCACATGTGGGCCACCGCCGAGCCAACATCGGGCCGACAGTGGTGTCCCGCCGCTGGGTTTAAAACTTTTGCACATTTGGGCCAACGTCAGGCCGACGGTGGTGGGCCGCCGCTGGTTTTCACTCAATTTCCACATGTGGGCCACCGTCGAGCAACCATCGGGCCGACGGTGGTGGGCCGCCGCTGGTTTGCATTCATTTTCCACATGTGGGCCACCGTCGAGCCACCGTCGGGCCGACAGTGGTGATCCGCGCATGCATAGTTCTTTAAACTTGGGTTTCCGGCTTGAGTCGCCAGCGGAACACGTGCGATCGTTGAGCAGCATTCTTTTTCAACCAATAACTCCAGAAATCCCAGGAATTTTAAGGAATTATTTAACAGGTTTGTTTAGTAATATGTTTAGATTATTTTGTAAAAGTTTTGTAATTTATTACAATGTATTAATGGAATTATTCGTGTTAATACGATTTCAATTATCCGGTACGGTTTGTTTACTTCGAGTCGCCAGTGGAACACGTGCGATCGTTGAGCAGCGTTCTTTTTCTACCAATAACTCCAGAAATCCCAGGAATTTCAAGGAATTATTTAACAGGTTTGTTTATTAATATGTGTAGATTATTTTGTAAAAGTTTTGTAATTTATTACGACGTATTAATGGAATTATTCATGTTAATACAATTTAAATTATTCGGTACGGAATGTTGTCGAAGCACCGCCATCTTGGTTTTTTCCGGCAAAATGGACAAAACAACGTCGGCCTGACGGCGGCTGCCACCGTAGGCCCGACAGCGGCTGCTGCCATAGGCCCGACACAATATATTTATTCAAAATTAATAGAAAACCTTTTATATTTAATATAATATTTTTGGTAAAGAAGTTTTCTATATGTGTACCAAGCGATTTGTTAATAGGTTGTGTGGTTTTAGAGATATTTCACTTTTCACTAACACTAACACTAACACTAACCCATATACAGAAAAAGTGAAATATCTCTAAAACCACACCACGTAGAAACAAATTGCTTGGTACACATATAGAAAACATGTTTACCAAAAAGATTATATTAAATTTATAAGGTTTTCTATTAATTTTGAATAAATATATTGTGTTGGGCATATGGCGGCAGCTGCTGTCGGGCCTACGGCGGAAGCCGCCGTCGGGCCTACGGGGGCAGTCGCCGTCGGGCCGACGTTGTTTTGTCCAACCTCCCCGCAGTCGGCTCGACGGCGGTATCCACCGTCAGGCCTACGGCGGATACCGCCGTCGGGCCTACGGCGGCAGCCGCCGTCGGGCCGACGGCAGATACCACCATCGAGTCGAAGGCGGGGAGGTTGGACAAAACAACATGGGCCCGACGGCGGTTTCCTACGTTGGCCCGACAGAGCGGCCGCCGTCGGGCTGACGGCTGTGTGCTATCTGGGTGATTACTTTGGTAATAAACTACAAACTATATAGAAATATATTCTAACCATCCAATTTCTTTGCTTCTGGTTCCTGCTCGTCATCAGTGTCCACAATACTAACTGTAGGCAGAATAGATTTGATTATATATAACACAGTGGGAAAATATGCAATAGACAAAACTTTATATGCCAATAGTAACACAATTTAAGTAAAAACTTCAAAACAAAGTTATGATTGATTGGTGATGGTTTAAGATCATGTCGACAGCGAAGTCTATATTCACAGCAAAAAGTTAGTGGAACTTATTGTCACTTCGGTTTCATGAAAATGTTTGATCTATTCTATATGCTCACATTGAAATTAATTCCTGTAATCTGAAATGCATGCTTAAATACTTCCTTTTTTATCTGGGAACTGTTTTGTTTGCTATATCAATGCAATACAAGATGTTAGTAAAGATTGAACCATGTCCCATATGTCATGTTACAAATGGCTGACTGTAAAATGTTGTTTTTTTGTACATCAAATCTGAACATGAATATGAAAATCATAAGGAAAGAAATAAGTAGGAAGTTTTGTCTTTGATGTTTTAAAATCCCATCCCATGCTGACCAGTTTTCAGGAGAGTGACCCTCATCAGTAAAACTTTTCTCAGTCAGTGTAGCTGAAATAAAGCATTTCATGATCACAGGAATACCCAAATCAAAATAGCTCAACATTACAGAAGTATTGTTTACTGATTGTATGAGGTACATCCACAGAAGTAAATACAAATAATAAATGTTTTCCAAATGGCTGTTTTCACTATCACTTACTTTCCAGTGGGTTCTTGACATAGCGTGAAACTGTCAACCCCTTCACAGGATGCGGTTTGTCACACATTTTCCTCTTGAAGACGCATGAGGGTAAAAGATACATTTTCCCATTTGACACAATGTATAAAAAGCCAGCACAGTGCTTCATGGCGTCACACTGCTTTCCACACTGTCTCCGTGTACCATTTTCTCGCGATATGCTGTATTGTGCACAGTATCCACGCAGATGACTATAGCCTGGAACTGTCGGAAGATGGCATTTGTTGATTACAATATCTACTGGATACCAAACATATTGCTCATATAATAAAATTAAAGTATAAGAGACTAGTGTATTATCAAATAACCAGGTTGGAGAGCCTACGTCATTTGTAGATAGCTGGCTAGCCTCTTGGTTACATGACTAAGGCCTAGGACAACTACTTCCCTGACAACTACCCCCCAAACATTTGCCATCAGATATTTACCTCCGGACAATGGGGGACCTCCGACTTTTTAGTTCAAATTCCTGCCGTTCGCATCGCCACTGAACCAGTGGGCCTATTCGGCACACTGTCACACTGCAAACCCAATGGCTATGAGCAATCTTCATACAGAAGAAGTCAAATATCTCTAAAACCACATGACCTAGACACAAACCACTTGGTATACATATAGAAAACATACAACGAATACATTATATTAAATTTCTAAGGTTAGGGTTCTGTATTTCTATTAATTTTGAATAAAATAAACGTTTTGCACTGGCGTACCGCCAACTCAGTGCATTGTCAATGGCGTGAGCAATCTTCATACAGAAGGTTGGTTTTTTTTGGGTTTTTTTTGTTTGGGGGTGTTTGTTGGGTTGGTTTTTGGGTGTAAACATACACGAATTAATTAATTTTAGGTTAGGGTTCTGTATTTCTATTAATTTTGAATAAAATATACGTATTGCACTACGCGTACCGGCGAACTCAGTGCATTGTCAATGGCCGTTTAGGACCACTGGTACCGATGCGCCATCTAGTGTCAACAAATGAACTACCCCGGATGTCCCCCATTACCCCAGGTGGTGTTCATTGCCTGGGGTCCATGGATAAATGTCCTAGGGGGTAGGTGTCATGGGAGTCCATGTTCTGATACCCCTGCTGACATGGCAAGGGCCAACATAATCAAAACTATAACCATGTGATCATGGGGCTCATGAATGACTACTACAATACATTATATATAAATGATATTTTCTTTTATTATCATAGGTTGATGGCCAGTAAGATGTTAATAGTCTAACGAGGTAACAACTGTGAATTAAATTCAAGAACAAAGCAATTGGCTCTGCCCTTATTGATGCATCACTTTAAAAACATGATTCTTTTCGCAATGTACTCGTCAGATGTTGATAGGACTTAAAGCAAGAAGAAACAAACAAACATTAAAAGTTCTACAAAATATATTGCAAAGTATAATAACCTTCCCACATCTTTACTAACTGGGAATCATCATCATCTTCATCATCCTCGTCCTCGTCCACAGTTTGTACAGTAGCTGGTGCAGACATGAATATATAAAAAAATATTTAAAAATATCCAAAGGAGAAAATGTTATAGATCCATTGCAACACAATTGAAATAAAAACTTCAACACCAAGTTAAAAACCTGGATAAGGTCCCTCCCAAAATCAGCTTAGTGAATTACAGATCAATTAATATCATTTAAAGGCCATTCTCATCATCCGGACGAACTAGTTCCTTCAGTGTAGCTCTGCAATCAGGGCACTTAAAGAGTGAATCAGGCACTGAGGAGACAGTTGCTATGATGTCTGACCTGTCAATCAGTAAGTCAAACAGTTGTTTGCTATTTGAATTGAAATTAAGTATAAATTCTGTTTGAATTGAAATTGTGTATAACTATGATTGATATTGCTATTATTTTCTATAGCAGAGTATTGTAAAATATTCCGATTTATGGCATAGGGCGGGATGCAAATGTGCTATTCCTGATCGGTGTATGTGACCAGGTGCATGTATGTGTATATATGCAAGGGCTGGTGGTGCCTGAGTGGGATGTAAATAGACAATAGGTCTGGGTGTTAGGGACTCAGGGTCAAGGTTGGTGATGGCCATGGGGCCATACAGCTTGGTGGTGGTGGGCAGACCACTGGTAGTCATGGGGACCAGGAATGCTGGATCCATATTGGTAGGGCCAAGAATGCTTGTTTCCCATTGGGGGGAAAGGGGTGGGGTGATACTCTACAACGAACCCATGTAACCATATAAATAATAAACCAGAGGACTTGACTCTCCTCTCCTTCTTTACACTTTATACTCTTCCTTTCTCTTTGTCTGTATTGATTTCACTACAGCCTGCCTACACAACCACAGATCCGACCCCTAGCCTTTGAAGTATGTTCCAAATATTTATGAACAAATGTAGCTACTACCAAGATGAATGGCCTGTTAATTCAAGGGGAATTTTCTATATAAACTTCAGGAGATGTGGCAGATATCATTTGGGTTTGAAGGCAGAGTGGGAGTGACAAACATCTGAGATTTGTCCTTTAGATAGTTTGTGACTGGCCTTGAAATAGGGTTATTCTTTTCATTTAGTATCATAGGTTCCCTAGCAATTAGTACAGCAATAATTACATCAATTATATTCATAATTACATCAATTATATTCCAGTACAAAATCAAATGTAATTACTCACCAAATCCTTGCCTAAATGCATAGCACTTTAGGAATACCATGGTGTGAAGTGTTGCAAAGGGACAAAAAGAATAGAAAAATAGGAATTTTGTTTGTGGGAGCAATAGGGATAAAATAAGAATAATACCCCCAGAAATGGTAAAATATGGTATAATCAGCCGAACAAGTGACTCAGCTCATAACTAAGAAAATAGGAAGGAAGGAAGCCATTGAACAAATAATAATATAGAGAAAATGTCCAATAGGAAAGAAAGATTTTTAGATTTAGAGTGGCCTTCTACACCTTTTATAGTTATAGCTATCTTGATCCAAAACTTATATAGATAGTGGAGTGGGTGAATCGGGCTCCGAGGATTAAGACTATTACTAAGGAGTAATACACTATTTCTCCTCAGATCAAAGTATTGTGCTATTGAATAATGCCTGTTATGATTTCAATTTTCCCCCATTGATTTATCAAATGGATATTATAGCCAGATTGAGTAATTGATATAACACTAGCTGACTTGGTAGCAATATGTCAAACAGTGGGCTTCATATTATATTGCATGTGTGGACATTAAATATTATGCATTGAGACTAATGGTGCTGTCACATTACGACGCTTCTCACCAACGCGTGTCGACATATCTGATTTTTTGGCGCAACGTCAGGATACGCTACGCATGCGTTACGCGCGCGTTGGTATTCGTTGATGGATGTGCGACGATACGCAGGTGCCAACGTTATGGCGACGTTAGGGGCACATCGAGATATGTTAGGCGCGCGTTGGAGGAACATTGTTTGACGGTGTCCTACGTTGACTATTTATTCCAACGACAGCGAATGTTCCGTCAGTGCGTCACTAACGTGGCACCATTGGGAAGCATTACCCATGCGTTAGGCCAACGTCACGCGCTTATTGCACACTGGCGCCGCGCCGAAACGCGCTGGAGTGTCGTACATCACGCGTCGATCACACATCGATCACTCGCTCTCATACATCGTGTAACACGTCGGTCGGTCGCTAGCGGAGCGCTGGAATAAAGTTATGCGAACGCGAGGCACACACCGCGTGCTCGGGAGGCTCGTAACCACACATTGCGGCAAACTTTTTTTCTTTTTTTTCTTCAAGCGTCGATATACGTTACCACAACGTCAGCCGCATGCTACCAATACTTTGCGCTGACGCCGAAAAGTTTGACGTGTCTCAACGATTAAAAGTGATTTTGCGCATTGGCGGCGCGCCGGCGAGAAGCATCGTAATGTGACAGGGCCATTAAGATGATAAGTAAATAGTCTGTTTGGATAAGGTATAGAATACAAATTCGTGAGAACAAAACAGAATTATGAAAATAAACATACAACAATTCAAAAGAGCAAATAATGAAACCAAAAAAACACATGATAGCAAGTAATAGATCACAAAGAATAGTGTGACAGATTCTAACCTGTCAATATCTTCACTCTTGGCGCTACAGTAGATGTTGGAGATGTGATTATATATAACAAAATGGAAAAATACAATAGAGAAAGAATTCAACACAAAGGTATGAAATTTGGCTGGGTCCCTGTTCAGCTTTCAGTGAATTATAGGCCAATTAGTATCAGCTGCTATTCATCACACTTCAATACTTTGCATTTTATTGAAGTTATTCTTTTCAATTAGTGTCATTTGTTGCTAGGCAACAAGTATATCAATTGGTTGTTGCTACATCAAATATGTTTATTCTATTTACATACAAAACAATGGGGACCATTCATGAGCCATTTCTCTCGCTATACACTTGGTGGCAGCACCCGTTCCCGGTCCAAGTCGGCCATCATGGTTGGATAGAAGGGTGTAGGTGTGTGTTGGGTGTGTGTGTGGTGGTGTAGGTGTGGTGAGGGTTTAGGTGTTTGGTGGGGGTGTAGGTGTGTGGTGGGGGTTTTAGGGATGTGGTGGGGGTGTAGGTGTGTGGTGGTGGTGTAGGTGTGTGGTGGGGGGTGTGGTGGGGCTGTAGGTGTATGTGGTTGAGGTGTAGGTGTATGTGGTTAGGGTTTAGGTGTGTGCGGTGAGGGTGTAGGTTTGTGTGGTGAGGGTGTATGTGTGTATGTGGTGGTGTAGGTGTGGTGGGGGTGTAGGTGTGTGTTGGGGTGTAGGGGGTATATGTGTGTGTGGGGGGGTGGTTTAGGGTTGTGGTGGGGGTGTAGGTGTGTGGTGGGGGTTTAGGGATGCTAAAGATTGTGAGGTGCTGCTCTGCAAGACAGTCCTACACCTCCACCACAAACCACATCCACCCCCACCACACACCGTCAAGCCCCACCACACAGATCTACACCCCCACCACATCCCTAAGCCCCCACCACACCCCTACACGCAACCACACCCACCCCACCACACCCACTCACCCCGACCACATACCCCTAAATCCCCATTCACGCCCACCACACACACAAATCCTCACCCCTACACCTCCACACCACACCCACCACACAAGCATATGCCCCCACCACACACCCACCATACACACCTACACCCCAACCACACCACACCCACACACCATACCCACTCACCACACACCCCTACATCTCCACCACACCCCTAAATCCCCACACACCTCCACCAAACAAGCCAAAATCTTCACCACACCCCTACACCTCCACAACACACGAGACCGGCATGGCGCGCCATCTGATGAGAGAGTGATGCAAACTGAAAGGTCCCCATTGCCTTTAGCCCCCAGATTCAAACATCAATACATAGTACTTTGGGAACCCTGGTTTAGGAATGTGCTATACAATAGAGAAAATTTGCTATGTTTATGACAACATATTTGAGTAAAGAATTCAACACAAAGGTATGAAGTTGGGCTAGGTCTCTGTTCAGCTTTCAGTGAATTATAGGCCAATTAGAATCAGCTGCTATTTATCGCACTTCAATACTTTGCATTTTATTGATGTTATTCTTTTCCATTAGTGTCATTTGTTGCTAGGCAACAAGTATATCAAATATGTTCATTCTATTTACATACAAAACAATGGCCTTTACCCCCTAGATTCAAACATCAAAACTTAGTACTTTGTATTAGCAATATGCCACAAGATATAGTTCCTTACTTCTGGCCATTCTTCAACGTCACCTCCATTTTTCATAATTTTATTGTATTATGAATATGTAACCAGAAAGTTACAAGTAATAAAGTGACATATTCATAGCAACAAATTAAAGAATATTGATTTCTCCCTTATTCCATATTGGCTAACTGTAATTAGAGTAGAGCTGCTACCTTATCATAGTGAACTAATGCGCCTGTCACATTACGGCGTATGGCGGAAGTGTATGCCGGCGTATCGGCTTGCGTCACATATGCCGTCATACGCTTCGCATACGCTTCGCATACGCTTTGCATACGCTTTGCATACGCTTTGCATATGCTTGGCATACACTTTGCATACGTTTCGCATACGCTTCGCATATGCTTCGCATACACTTCGCATGCGCTGCGCATACGCTGCGCATACATCGTATACGCCCACCATATCCCTCATACGCCGTCATACGCGCGTCCATCCTAAAAATTTGTGGGCATGCTAAAAAATGTCAGCGTATGGCGACGTAAGGCTCATACGCTCCTCATACGCTATGCATATGCTATGCATACGCTATATGTACGCCATCTTGCGTTATGCATACGCTAAAACCGCTCCTTCGGCGTATCTATAGCATATGTAGCGTATGCCTGGCGAGCATGTAATGTATTTGAGTGTATTCGTAGCATATTCTCAGCGTGTACAAAGCATATTCTCAGCATGGCCTAGCACCCGGTAGGCCTGACCCGGCCCCCGCCTGGTCTTAGTGGAGCGGCCCATGATCATGAGTCCAGATGGGCCAGGGAGGATGTCTCTGGCCAGTAGGGCATGGCCCGGGTCAGCGTATGCCCGGCGTATGCTCTCGGTATATAAAGGCGCCGCAAGGGAGGGAGGGAGAGAGGGGGAGGGAGGGACCGGGCGTATACGGCGTATGCGTAGCGTATGATGGCGTATGCGCCGAAAACTGATACATACTCACACGCTACTCATACGCTCATATCAGTGCACAAAGGTCACCATACTTCGTCCCGCAATGGTTTTCAAATTTTATCGGTACGTTTTATATACGCCGCCGCCATACGCCGTAATGTGACAGGCCCATAAGGAACAAGAAAGGCAAGTGGTAAGTACCATAAATAGGAGCTATCCTACAATCCCAGAACCTATAATCCTGTAGTGAGAGACAGACAGCCAGCGTAATTTTGTCACCCAAACACCCTACACGGACAGCACATTTCACAGATAGAGATAGTGACAATCTAGGTAATACTGATAGCACCCGGCGAACCGCACTACTATCCCAGCCCAGGGAGGGGCTATGCATACAACACTAAGCCATGTCCAAATTTAAAGACCAGCAGTAGTGTTGATTGAGATGTAGTTTGGAAATGGCTTAATTCACGGAGGCGGAGACAGAAGTAGTATATAATGGTTCTTTATTCAATCACATTCATGTACGGTTCAATTCAGGACAGGTCAAGTTTGAGTGCTAGTCTAGATGTTTGTTCAGTCACTCGGGATCTCAGTCGCTGGGCAGGAACCAAACCCTTCCGTCTGTTGATTAGAGGGTGGGTTGGGTGAAGAAAGGTGGTGAAGTTGACCGGTCGGCAGCTGGAGGAGTTGTGGGCCGTGGAGGCAGTTGGGTTCCGATCTGGTCACGTGATGTTTTTGGCGGGAGTTTCAAGTCTGGCTCCTCCTGTAACCGGGCGGGCGCCACCGGAGTACGGGGCCGTTATAGTTTGTTCATATTACGGTAGGTGGAGTCTGGTCGGCGTGTCGTTTTGAACCCCTCTGCATCCACCCCGCGAATTAATCATGTTACGTTAACATGCACAACTCACGGAGATAGAGACAGAAGTAGTATATAATGGTTCTTTATTCAATCAGATTCATGTAAGGTTCAATTCAGGAGAGGTCAAGTTTGGGTGCTAGTCTAGCTGTTTGTTCAGTCCCTCGGGATCTCAGTGCCGTTGATGTTAGCTGGGCCGGAACCGAACCCTCAACAAAGTAGGGATGTGAGGGTTTGGGGTCCGAAGGTGATTTGGGCTATGGGGACGTAGGTGTGTATGGAGGCTGAGGTCCACGATCCCAGCTCCATGATGTCCCCCAGGGAGGCACCCGATACAGCACACGCCTGTGCTCCCCCTCTCTGGAGGTTGTGTAGGGTGTAATGGGCAGCCTGGGGATTCCCAGTGACAGTGAGCGCCATCCTCAGCACTCCCAGGAGAGCTTCTGGGAGAAGGGGGCTCCCCCCGCTGCTATGAAGGCAGGGCCGAGGGGGCGTGGCCATTGGTGGGCAACATAGGCCGCCAATGCCGAGGCTGGGCAGCAGATGGATCCAGGGATGTTGGGGACTAGCACCCGGTAGGCCTGACCCGGCCCCCGCCTGGTCTTAGTGGAGCGGACCGTGATCATGAGTCCAGATGGGCCAGGGAGGATGTCTCTGGCCAGTAGGGCGTGGCCCAGGTCATCCCAGGCTCTTGTGTGTAGTAGGTTCCCCTGGCGGAGGAGGGTGAGGTACCCTATCAGGAGGGCTGTTGTGAGTACATGTGCTGTGGGGCCTGCAGTTAACAGGTACCCAACAGTTCATCGAAGGTTTTGCGAGGTGAGAGGCAGGGCCTGACGTGGTTTGTGAGTTGCAAGTCGTTGCACACCTTGCTTCATCAGGCCGACCAGGTGCGTGCTGAAGGCAGAGACGTCACCTCGAAACAACTGTACCCAGGTTTTGGTGCCGCTTAAATAGTTGAGGACAGCTCTTGGTGTTGTTAGCTTCTCTTTGAGGTGTAGTAGGTATGCTAGGAGGTCGTACTGGGTTGGTGCGAGGGGGTCATTGCGGTGCCGCGCTGCGAACTCCAGATATCGCCTCACTTGGAATGATTTATTCGTCCAGGTCGCTGCTGTCAGTCCTGCGAAGTAGACCTGGAGGATGCGTTTGTGCTGTTCATCTGTGTAACCTGGGGAGAGAGAGGCAAATATAGGCGAGGTTCCCAGGTTACCTACAGTCCTGTAGTGAAGACATTTTTAAATTCAACAGTAATTTCATTTAATGCGAGTTTGGTGGTGGGGATAGCCCGAGCTCTGCAGTCAGTGGCGCACATGCTGAGAGCGTCGGCCAGTATGAGGTCGTTGCCTTGTTTGTGGACTATGTCTACTTCACAGGAGTTGGCGAATAGCCAGATTTCCCTGGCACATGCTATTAGGGTCTTGTCACGGCCAGTAGCAGTGTTGAGTACATGTTGACTCGCAGCATTGTCGGTGTTAACTGTTATCGGGAATTTGTGTGGGTCTGATGGGGCCAGCGGCGCGAGATGAGCAATGTTGCCTGTGTTGGCCCTGAGGCTGTCTGGGTAGGGCTGGCCATAGTAGTCCGTGGGTGAGTATGCCCTGCCCCCAATGAGGGAGGAGTAGCACTCAATGACCCATGGGAGCTTGGGCTCACTTGGGAAAACCACCAGGACGTTGCAGCGCTCAGCATACTCCAAGAACCAGCGGATGTCATCTTGGAGCTCGCCTGGGACTTGTTGGTTGCCGGTGAAGGGGGCCTGCCTGAGGGCATCGTGTATCCTTGCCATGAAGTGTCTGGCAGGTTTGACACACTTTGCGACATTTAGGCGGCCTACCACCTTCTAGAGGTCCTTCCTGGTTGCTCATCTGGATGCGGTCCAGTTCCAGAACTCGAGGAGGGTGTCCATGTGCTTCTCCCCGGGAATTGACCTGAATTTTGTCAAGGTCTATCTGTAACCCTAGCCACCGATCACCTTCATGGAGGGGTGTGCACTTGTTGGGGGAGAGCGCGAGGCCGAGTTGGGCTGTTATCTTGAGGCAGTCCTTGTAGGCTCTCTCAGCTTCGCTCCTGATGTTTGGAAGGAGCCATGTACATTTTTTAGGCGTACCTCCGAGTCCCATAGTATTTTCTCCAACTTGTTGGCCACAAAAGCCACAGGTGGGAGAAGTTTATTGGACAGAGAGTGTGGGAGGCTAACGCTACACTGGTCCCTACCCCTCGTTTGGTTTTGGTTGGTTGTCCACACCGTTTACCTATGACTGCAAAATTAACCACACGCCTGTGTTAGAAATGGCTTAGATACGGATTTAACACCATTAGACACTTTTGGTAATAATACTTGCTATTTGTCAGTGTTATGTTCACTGTGAAAGATTCCTAACCTTTTGGTTTTCGGTTTCTTACAGTCTCCCTGCTATGGCTACGAAGCGGAGTAAGGTGGACGCACATTGTGAGCTCAGTGAAGACGAAGACCCGCCACTGTAGGTAACAGGTCAAAGGTCGCCAGAACATAGAGATTCTGCGGAGGTGGGGGGCTCGGAGGCTGGTGCAGCTCAAGCTGGAGGAATTTCTCCCTGCTAAGCCGCATGCTGCCAGGAGGAAACAGCCGGTCGAGTCAGAGGACTCGGACTGGGGAGACTACTCAGATCAGCAGGACTCTTCTGATGAAGAGTCCCAGGAAGAGGTGGTGCTGCCAGTGCGTAAGCGAAAGCACAAAAAGAAAGCTGACTCGTCCGATGGGGACGACTTCACCAGGGTGAGTAAAAAGAAGCTGCTGGTGAAGAAACCAAAGAAAAAGTCCAAAGTGATTAAGAAGAGCAAGTCTTCATCTTTGGACTCTTCATCCGACTCATCCTCGACGAATACGGACTCGAACATGGAAAGGGCAGGGAAATACGCCAAATTAAGTGGTAAAGTGGTCAAAAAGATCAAGGTCCTAAAGAGAATGAAAATCCAGACCATCATGATGAGGAAGACCATACAAGATCATTGGTAATAATGAAGCTAGCCGAGAAGTTTACGGGGATTAAGGTGATCAAGGAAATGGATGCCGATGGAAAACTTAACGAGGAACACAAAAAGTTTGAGGCGGCCCTCACACAGCACACAAAGGTGTGCTTGCGGCTCTGTCAGCCATCACACCCATAGCAAATTGTATGATGTCAGAGAACAACTTCTCTTCCCTCTGTGAGGAGATGGATGTGGGAATCACGCTGCTCACTGCGACCAGTCATTTCCTGTCCTATTGGCGTTTCGAAAACGTCTTCAAGGCCATCTGCACCGATGCAGGCAAGAATGTGGTGCACTCCAAGAAGGTCTTGGACAATGATGGCTAAGAGTACACTCTTTTTGTTTCCCCAAAACCGGGTTAAAGGCAAGCCCTTGGATAAGACCAAGATGTTTGGGGGCCAGCTGCAACACTTGTTCAAGCAAGTGGAGACAGGCAGCAAGGGTGGTAAGCACATGGAGGCCGATGAGAAGAAGGCTGCGGATGGGAATGCTACCCGCTTCAGGAAGATCAGGCAAGATTTTCGCAGCTGTTGCACCGGACAGCGAGGAGGCCGGTTCGGGGCCAACTATGGCTACCAGGCCAGCGGAAGGGGTCAGAGGCAGTTCACCCTGCAGAAATCATTCCCCCACCCAGGGAACAAGTAGAAGTGGCAAGGCAGACCCCTGTAAGTGCGTTTAAGGCGCGTAACATCAGTAATTGCCTTTTGCAATGGAATAACATTACTGACAATCTAACTATCCTTAGCCTAGTGGAGGGAGTTAGGATACCACTCATGGAAGAGCCCATACAAAAAGGCATACCTTTTCCGTATCGTTTTGATTTGTCAGAACAACAGGCTTTTGAATGATCAAGTCCTTAAATTTAGTGAAAAAGGCATTATAGAGCCTGCACTTCATGTGGCTGGGGAATTTATCTAGAATATTTCTATGGGACCCAAACCAAATGGGGACATTGGTCGTAATGCGAAGCATTACGTTTGATGCGAGGAGAGGAAGAGACCCTCCCCCGCCCCGGGCTGTCGCGCTGCGCTCTCACCTCACCCGACGCCGCCGCGCGCCGCTCCCTCCCCCGCCCCCTTGTCGCGCAGCATTCGCGCCTCACCCGACGCCCGCTGCTCACCGCCTCTCGCCCTCCCCCGGGCCGGCAGCATTCACACCTCACCTGCTGTCGCCCGTCCCCCTCCCCTTATAAGGCCGCCCGCCGGCCTCCCTCAGGCACTCGCCCTCCTGCCGCCTTCCAGCTCTCTCCTTTTTTCTCCACCCACTCACCCATCTCTTTCTCTTATGTCCTTCTCCTTCAGCGGTGGAGGGCTCCTCGGCACCCCCTCACTGAACACCTACAGACATTTGACTCTGCCTGAACCCTCTTATTTTCCCTGTACATTTCCCTGTTGCTCCTCATGACCCCTATCATCGCATTGCTCCTTATGAGCCCCTTTTATTGTTGCTATCATTGCATTGCTCCTCATGAGCCTTTCTCTTCCTCTGTTCCTCTGTATACTCTGTTCTTGAGGCGTCAATAAACGCCTTTCTTTCCACCCCCGCCTTGCCTTCTTCCTTTTCGTGCATCAGACTGATTTTGGACTTAACAAGGTTAAACAAATTGGTCAAGTATCAACATTTTAATATGTTTTTCCTAGAAACAGCTAGAGACTTGGTAACGCTGGCCATTGTGGATCTTAGGGATGCATACTATACAGTGCCGATTTATAAACCTGATCGGAAGTTTCTCAGATTTTGTTGGAATGATGAGCTTTATGAGTTCACTTGTATACCAAATGGTCTAGCGTGTGCCCCATGCATTTTCATAAAGTTGCTTAAGCCATTTTTTTTCCACATGGCTAGGAAAGGACACATTATGTTTCCCTATATTGATGATTCATTTATTGTTGCACAAACACAACAACAATGTCAAACATCAGTAGACCAGCTATGTGAGACAGTTACAAAGTTAGGTTGCTACATACATGAAACTAAATCGGTATTAACACCAACAAAGAATTTAAAGTGTTTGGGGTTTATTACTGACACCAGACACATGACGATTTCATTAACTAAACAGAAAGCAAATCAATTGTTACAATTAAGGAATCCGAAGATAGGACAAGCCACAATATTGATAGCTATTCTATATGGCAAAGCCCATATTAAATCATTAGAAATAGATAAGAATTTACTGTTGGCTCGCTCTAAGGGAAATTTTCAGAGGCCCATGACGATTTTGCCAGAGGGCTTACAGGATATTATATGGTGGCTTTCACACATTGATAATTTGCCCAACCCCATTAGAATGGGAGAACCCAATATGATAGTTACAACTCACGCTTCACTAGAAGGATTGGGGGCTCATAGAGACCAACAGGCGACTGGTGGTCGGTGGATGGAAGATGAAATTTCCGATCACATAAATGTACTAGATCTCAGGGCTATTTATTTGGGTTTCCGTAGTCTAATTCACCTACCTAAAAATCATCTAAGGGTATTAACAGATAATACGACGGCCATGGCTTACATACATAATATGGGCGGGACTCATTCCAAACCATGCCAAGTTAATTTGGGGCTGGGCAGAGGAACACAACATATGGCTAACAGTAGCACATATCCCAGGCAGTCCAAATACTTTGGCAGACAGAAAAGTTTACACTTTCATGATCATCTAGAATGGTCATTAAGTCAAGGTATTTTCAATTACATTTGTGATAAATGGGGTGAGCCAGAAGTTGACTTGTTCGCATTTAGAAACAACAGAAAGTTACCCAAATATGTGTCTTGGCATCCAGAGCCAGAAGCCTGGCGAGTGGATGCATTTTCTCTGATTTGGAATAATAAATGTTATTACATTTTCCCACCATTCAGCATTATCAGTAGAGTGGCCAGGAAGATCAGGATGGATCACTCACACACAGTACTGATAGTACCAGAGTGGGACACACAACCATGGCTAGTGGCAGTGACCATTAGGAGCGAAACACATGCTCAGGTTTCCACGAGGAAAGGACACATTATGTTTCCCTATATTAATGATTCACGGAGACGTGTCAACGACACCCCTTTTGGCATTCCTTTTCTAAAGAAACATTTGAAACAATATGGTCTAAACAAACTTACACAAGAAAGACTGATTTCACACGCCTGGAGAAAAGAAATGGTGAAATTGTACACAAGTTATTTAAAGAAATGGGGACTGCACTGCTTGCTTAAAGCAGTCAAACCATGCTACAATAGCCCAGATTGTAAGATTTCTAAGAATGTTAGAAGATGACGAATTAGGATTCGGTGCAATTAATGCAGCACGATGTGCACTTTCAATCATTCTACCAAGGATTGATGGACAAACGATTGGAAAGCATCAGATTGTGCACTGGTTTATTCAGTCAGTGTATGAGAGAAACCCACCCAAACCCAAATATAATAGGTTTTGGGAGGTGTCAGTAGTGTTTAAGCTGTTCAAGTCATGGCCTAGTAATAAGCATTTATACACGAAGGAACTAGGATTTAAGTTAGCAATGCTATTACTGCTAGTGACAGGACCCAGAGGCCAAACAATTGTGTCTTTGTCTCTGGACGGACTGGAGATAGACAACAATGAGACAACATTTGATTTGGAGACATTACTAAAGTTGAATCGTACAGGGGACCCACTGTCCACAGTTCATGTAAATAGTTTTCCAGATGATTGACATATTTGTGTAATGTCTGCCATTAGGGCGTATATATCCAAGTCACGTGGAATAAGGAATTCCAGACAGCTTTTGATAAGCTTTATTAAACCGCATAAGGCTATCTCAAGAGACACACTCGCAAGATGGACCATCAAGGTGCTTAAAGAGGCAGGCGTTAATACCGGACGCTACACATCCCATCCAAAGTGGGGGTGCCATGGTCTCTAAAGTAAGACAATTAGGAATCTCAGTGAAGAGAATCCTGGCGCACGCAGGCTGGGAGACGGCTAGATCGTTTGCAAAACATTACAACAAATGACTAGAAAAGTCAAGTGCCCTGGTGACTCGCCTACTCACCAACTAAAGATGGGTGAGAAACACAAAATTCTATTTTGTACTGAAACATTATGTTTAAAGAATAAGTATAAAAAAGGATAACAAAAATTAGATTATGTAAAGTTCTCCCTGGACTAGGAGTAGCCAGAGGCGTAGTACCAAGGTAAAATAGTAGAGTTATACGAGTCTTACCTGGTATTTTGATGGATAACTGTTGTTTTCCAGAGGTACTAGCCTCAGATAGTCGTGGGCCAGGGCCCGCCCACCCTAGCCTCGGATAGTCGTGGGTCAGGGCCCGCCCACCCTACCCTACCACGACTATGACGGTTATCCATCATCTGTACCAGGTAAGACTTGTATAACTATACTATATATGTATATATGTACATGTATGTACATATATATATACATATATAATGTATATGTATATGTATAAATGTGCATATATGTAAAAATTTGTACACATATACATATGTATCCATATACATATAAACAAATACACACGTATACACTTCCGAGTGAGTGTCACGCCCCGCGCCGGGGGGGTTAGACAGCAGCGCAAGGGCGGAGGAGGGGGATGGGGGAATGGAGTGGGGGTGGGATGGAGGGGAGGAGGAGGCTGGCAATCGACCGACCATGGGAGCGACTTTAAGTGGTCGATTTAGGGAGGTGGTCGGTTTAGAGAGGTAGAATAACCTTACAATTGTATTGTTGGGACCCAAATAAAGCAATCCATATAGGGGAGTGGTCGATCTGTGGAGGGGTCGGTATAGAGAGGTTTTACTCTATATATATATATATATATATATATATATATATATATATTATTTTACCTCGGTAATCTATATATATATATATATATATAATTTATTATATATATATTGATTATATATATATATATATTAGTATAGTGAGGTAAAATATATATATATGTATACATGATTTCTAGTGGTGAGAGTCTTGGCCTGCCGATAACACTCTCGGCCTGCCGGTGTCATGACTCTGAGGCTCCCAGCGCCGGGACTCTCGGCCTCCCACCGCTGGGACTCTCGCCCTCCCGGCGCCGGGACTCCTGGCACCAGGACTCCCGGTACCAGCCTTCCCTTAAATAATATGAATAGAAATAAAAAGTGATAACCAACAATAAAATAAATCAAATACAATAAAGTTGTTCTTAATGTTGTACCAGCAAGCCAAGCCATATTTGTGTTGATTATGCATCAGATGCATAATCACAGTGAATTATTTATTATGCACATATATATTGGTATGCAAAAAATATATCTAAATGATGTGCAACAGTCCCCACAGGACCTCCCCCAGTGGCAAGTGGAAGTATATGAGTGGACCACAGACCAGCATATACCCCCATGGTTGGCTGGAGGTTCCTCTATTGTTTGGGATTTATGGATATACCAACACAGTACTATCATGGGCAGTTCTGTCCTGTAGCCATTTGTTGTAACTACTGAATTATTTCCTAATATTCAGTTAATTTACTCAATCCGGTCCCAAATATATGTCCTTGGAATATTCAGGAAATTAGATATAATTTTGTGCTTTCTAGTGATGTATTCCAATATGAAAACATCCCAAAACTCAGTGTTCCACAACCATATTTGTGAACCTGCACAAAAATCCTATCTAAAATTTGACCTTGGTAATTGAACCGGGAATCAAATTAGGTACTTTAACCATCATAGCCCAAACGTACTGTAAGAACACTCTATTATCAATGTGCTACAAAATATGGTGTAAGACCTTTTCAGGTTGTGAGTTCCTTAATTCTGGCCATTCTTCAACTTCACCTCTATTTTTCATAAACGTTCTTGTAATATGAATATGCAGACCTGTGCAACCGATATCGCAGCTTTCCGTATTGTCAAAGCTATTTTCCGTATTCTTGAATGACTTTCAGTAACACATTTACAATGAAAACTAAACAATTACATAATATCCACAAGCAAACTTGTCATGCTTGATAATAAGCTCCCTTCCGTTTTTTTCGCACAGTTGAAAAAACTCTGTCACACTGAGAACTGTTGTGAGGAATTTACATGACAGCCGCCAAATCTTTCAGTGGTCGATCGGCGTCTTCATCGGTCATTTTCTGTATTTAGTAGGCGCCAATTTCCGGAACAAAGGCAGAGAAACCGTATTTCCGTATTTACCCTTGCAATCCGGAACAAATCCGGAAGGTGCACAGGTCTGAATATGTATAATGAACCGGAAAGTTACAAGTAAAAAAATGTATATGCTCATCGTAGCAAATTAAAAAAGAAATTTCAGCATGTATACCCAGCAAGTGCATCATTGCAGTTGAGTTGCATCCAACTAATTACACAGATCAATGCACTTACAAGAATCTCAATTCTTTCATGTAACAGTGCGCAGTCTTAACAAACTGACATTCAGCGACCACATCCAGGAAGCCGCCAACAGAGCTAATGGAATACTGGCTATCATTCGAAGATCGTACACATACCTAGACGAGGATGTTGTACGCAGACTGTACACATCCCTTGCACGTCCACTTTTGGAATATGGAAATGTTGTGTGGTCACCACTCTACAGGAAGGATGCTGAGTCAATTGAGAGGATCCAAAGAAGGGCAACGAAGCTTGTACATGGATTCGATGCAATACCCTATGAACAACGTATGCGTCATTTGAAGATCCCAAGCATGTACTACAGACGGGCCCGGGGGGATATGATTGAAGTATTCAAATATCTCCATGGTATCTACAAGACAGGCGGCCCCCTTATCAGAGACTCCAACACCAGGACCAGAGGGCACTCCCTGAAGCTGAGGAAGCGGTACTCCAGACTGGACCTGCGACACAACTTTTTCGGCTTTAGGGTGGTTGACCTGTGGAATGACCTGCCGGAGAGTGTCATAGCAGCGGAGTCGGTGAACTGCTTCAAGTCCCGACTGGATGCATACTGGTCAAGCATTACATATATCTTGGAGCCAGTGACAGTTGCTACGATTGACCACATCTGAAGAACTGTCTCCATTTCAATTAATTTAGAGCGGCTAACAGGTCCAAGGCCTATTATAGCTGTATCCTATTGATTGATTGATTGATATGCTATATGCAATGAGTTGTCATAGATGTTTAGTAGATACTAATATTTGATTGGTGGTTGCTTTACGCCGTGTCGGCAGCATAGGCCATATTCATGGCGAGATACTAATAAGTCATGTATAATAAGTTAATTTCTACATAGCAATAATATATTTTTATGTATTGTATTGTGTCAATATATACATATGGATACCTTCATTTAGAATGTAGGCTGAAGTATTCAAGTAAATTTATATCAATATATATATATGTGTCTGTATTCCGATCTATCTATATGTTCACTGACAAGCATATTATATATTTATCAGCAGGACATATTATGCAGTTTGTGGCTATATTTTCACTAGGACTTGCCTTTTATTGGTGCCTTGATATAAAGAGAAATGTTCAGCCCCTTCACACGATGAGGGTTCTTACATATTACCCTCTTGAAGAAGCATGGAGTGTCACCAAAATACTTCCCAGTTGAGAAAATGAACATAAAGCCAGCACACTTCTTCACAGCATCACACCTCCTTCCACACTCTCTGCGGGTGCCATTGTCTCCAAACAGGTCATAGTGTGGACAGAATCCCCAACTACGATGATAGCCAGGAACTGTCAAAAGATAGAATTTGTTGATTAACAAAGTCAACTGAATACCAAGCATCTTTCTCATATCATAAATGTAACTAACTATACATGGTCAGTGTATTGCCAAATATGTTGAATAATGATTACTGTTACTCTTATAATCTATTTCAGCACCAATTTGTTTTCAATTAAATAGTAATTAAGTGCAATCTGGTGGATCACTAGCTCATTAAAGTTGCATAGTCCGATGGTTTCGAGTTTCTGACAATTTCTGAGATAAGTACATTATGTTAATCGTTATAATGTACCTTACTTTAGCTTGAAGTAACTTCTATTTTAAATGGCTAACCTTTGAGATATTTGAAGTGCAACCATTCAAAATTAATGTTGGCAAGTATGCCAAAACTCTGATACCATAGGCTTCTGCAGTAACGGGTTCTATTAAATTGCTCCAATGTTCCCTTCTGTGTGGCGATAAATGCTTAATAAGTGCATCAGTATCTAAGTTGGATATGTAGAATTAAATCTAGGTGATTTATTTTTGTTTTGAAAATTTGATGTTTCATCGGACTATGCAACTTTAAGCTAAATCCTTTGTAAAGATTTGTTCATCAACCAAGACATGTATGTAACCTATGGTGATTCTAATTTTCTTAATTCTAATATTCACTCGAATCTACCGCGCTTGCTCCCTCACCACTATAGTTAAAAGACAACCAAAATATATTTGAAAGACCAGAAACACATATATACTCTTTTTTCAGTGTGTAGTACCCACATTCAAGATTAAGTAGTACTTTCAGATTCATTTCGGTTCTTACCTCCTAACAGACCAAGAGCTAAATCCCTAAGGGTCAACTTTTCTAGTAATTACACCGTGTGTTAGTGACAAAAACTGGAATTGTAAAAAGTCAGTCTGACAAACTTATTAAGCATGAATGTAATATCCTGTTAATGCTTTTCACTAAATATTGACGCTTATTTACTTAACAGCTAATTTCATATGGAAGAAATAAAAAATATATCATCTTCTTCAATGAAAACATGAAGAAAGTTCATATTGTGTATAACTAATTACAAGAATTTTTAATTTTTATTGACATTGAAAGATTAATAGGAAAACAGCTTATATGGATATTAACATGAGGTATTAGTTAGATTAACTGTTTTCAAGTTAATATCACAATTATATTAATATTGGAGAAATATAACAGTTAGCCTACACATGCCTAGAAGTAGACATTAAATTCTTATAGATACCATACGATTAGTTAATTGTTTAAAAAAAATTAATTTATGACCCCCAATAGCCGATGTCTACTTGTTGTGCTGGGGGGTCGTGAAACAAACAAACAAACAAAAAATTAATTTAAATCTTATATGAAGCTTAAGGAATACATGAAAGCACTTGGTTCCAACCAACCTTTGTAATATCTTTTAATGATTTTGCACTACTCTAAGTAATGTTCGCTTCTTTATCATTACTTCTCAATCGACTCTAGCTTCTTTAGGCTTTATTTTGCTTTCCATTGACGTTCATCAAAACAAGTAATAGGTTCAAGCTCAATTTTCTTTTCTTAGCTTAAATATCAAAACTTGTTCTCCTGCTCTGAAATCATATTCCAATACTATGAGTTGTATATAAGCTCTAGATAAGCTCTAATTCACGAAGGTGGAGGCGATTCACGTATACAGTGGTCTTTATCTTTTCTATTCAGGTACATAGGTCATAGAGAGCAATGGTAATCCCCCACCCCCCTTTTTCGGTATCATAGTCTTTTTGGCACCAGTATCGAACCCTCAACCTTACCCATTGTCCGTTCTCTCCGGTGTGGGTGGGTGGGTGAAGAAGGTGGTGTAGGTCCTTACTGGATGGTGGTGGGAGGAGAACTAGCCGTGGAGGGGGCGGTTGGGTTTGAATCCAGTCACATGTCGGTTTCCGGTTAAGGTGGTTGGGTAAAGCCGGTAGGTGCCTCCAATGGTGGTATTCGGGTTAGTTCGGGGTGATCGGGGAGGTGGTGCCAGCGGGCGGTTAGTCAGGAGAGTGGGGTTTCTCGCCTCCGCCCAGAATTACCCATGTTACGAATAACATGCACAATTCATGAAGCGGAGGCGAGTCATGTATACAGTGGTCTTTATTTTTTCTCTTCAGGTACATAGGTCATAGAGAGCAATGGTAATCCCCCCCCCCCTTTTTCGGTCTCAGTCCAAGCACCTGGATCGAACCCTCAACCAATGAGGTAGCGAGGGTTCGTGGTCCGGTGCGGACCTGGTCCTTGGGGACGTAGGTGTGGACAGCCCGGGCGGACCACGCCCCCAGCTCCATGATTTCCGCACTCTTGGTAGTCCAGACTGTTATGGAGAGGCCTGTGGGCGTAGTGGTGATGTCTTGGGTTTGAAGGACGTGGCCAGGGTCATTTACAGCTATACTGGCTAGTAGGTTGCCCTGGCGTAGTAGGGTGCTGTATCCTATTAGGTCAGCGATGAGGACCCGAGCAAAGGGGCCAGCTGTCCTGAGGAAGCTGATCACCGATCGGAGGTGGGCTGGGGTGAGGGGCGGGGCCTGTGTGGGTTGGTGAGTGGAGAGCCTGTGGACGCCTCGCTTCATTAGTGAGACTGAGTATGCGTCGAATGCGTGGGGCCTGCCTCCCATTAGTTGCACCCAGGTCCTGGCCCCGCTCAGGTAGTTCATCACTGCCCCCGGGGATGCGAGGTTGTCATTGAGATCTAGGAGATATGCGAGCAGGTCGTAGGTGGCGGGGCCCAGGGGGTCGGCCTGGTGGTCGCTGCAGAAGTGTAGATACCGTTTGGCTTGGACCGACGTGTTCTTCCAGGTTCCCGCCCTAAGCCCCGCAAAGTAGATGCACATGATCCTTTGGTGGTGTTCGTCCGAGTATCCTGGGAAGAAAGGAGCAGTTTAAGTTGGAGCTTCCCAGGTTACTCATAGCCCTGGGGTAATTACATTCTCAAAAGTGACATTTACTTCATTGATTGCAAGCTGTTTACAGATAGAATGGGCTTTACGTCGTGCACTAGGGTCAAAGGAGCGTCTACTAAGGGCATCAGCCAGGACTTATGGACAATGTTCACCTCACAGGAGTTTGTGGCCGCGAATAGCCATATCTCCCTGGCACAGGCCGTGAGGATAGGGTCTCTGCCTGTGCCGGAGCTTAGGACTTGCTGGCTCGCTGTGTTATCAGTGTTGATCGTGATGGTGAATCGGTCGGTGTCGGGGGGTGCCAGGGTCCTGAGGGCCACCACCAATTTCATGGCTTCAAGGTGAGCAATGTTGTTGGTCTGGTTGGTGACCTCTTCGGGGTATGCCTTGCCATAGTAGTTGTATGGTGAGTGGGCCCCGCCCCCTCTTAGGGAGGAGTCGCACTCAATTAGCCAAGGGAGGCGTGGCATGCCCTGGAGGAGGACCAGGCCATTGGTCCTCTCCGCATACTCCAGGAACCATCGTATATCGGCCTTGAGGTCGTCAGTGACTTCGCCTTTTCCGGTGAAGGGAGCCGCCCTGAGAGCCGCAAATATGCGGGCCATAAAGCGGCGAGCGGGGATGACACATTTTGCGATGTGGTTGAGGCGGCCCGCAAGCTCCTGGAGGTCTTTCCGGGATGCGAGTGCGCAGTCCGTCCAGGTCCTGCACTCCTTCAGCATCTCTGTCAGCATGTCCATGGGGATGGTGACCCGCATCCGTTGGGCATCAATGTTGAATCCTAGCCACTCGAAGGACTTGGTGGGCAGGGAGCATTTGGCAGGGGAGAGGGCCAGGCCAAGGCATGCTGTCACTGGGAGACAGTCGTTGTATGCCTGTTCCGCCTCTTGCCTGGTTGATGCCACGCCCACAAAGTCGTCCAGGTAGCAGTGGACAAAGTGCCCCTTCCTCCTGAGGATGTAGAGGACGGCGTTGGTAGTTCTGGCGCAGGCCAAGGAGGATGTCCTGCAGCCAAAGGGCGGGGCAGTGTCAACATAGTATTTCCCGTCGATGGAGATGCCGAGAAGTGGAGTGGAGGCAAGTGCGGAGCTGCCTGTAGGCCCTTGCGAGGTCCGCCGTCCATAGGTATGCACCGGGGCCTATCCTCGCCACCTCATAGGCCGCATCCGGGGAGCGCCTTGGTAGTACCCTTTCTTTATGCCGGCGTTGACGCTGCACCCCCTGGGCCAGCTGAGGTCGACGATGACACGTTTCTCAGTGGTGTTCTTCTTGGGCCGTGTCATCATCGGGCTGGTCTGGGCCCAGGGGGTGAATGGGGGCTCATCAAAGGGGCCGAGGAGGGCCCCATGCTGGAGCTTGGTGGCAACATATTTGCATATGGCTTCGAGCTGGTCACTATCCCTGGCGTGGTTGTTCGCAGTTGGAGTGGGGGGTTGGTCAGCCGTGTAATCGGCCGGCCAGCCAAACTCGAGGAAGTCGATGACCCCAATGATACCCGGCCAGCATCTGCCTCCAGGCCGGAATGTTGAGAGCGGATTTCACTGGGATGCGTGTGCCGATGTAATTTGGTAATGCGGTTTGTCTCACTTGGTCGTATAGCTTCAGGTAGTCGGGGTGGTCCGGCCAGGCTGCCCTGACTGGCACTGGCCAGATGCTGTCCAGGATGGGGCGGTATTCGGCTGGGGACCTGAGGGGGAGTGTCCTGTAATTTCTATCGTCCAGGTCATCACTGACAACCATGGGGTTTCCGCTGTGCTGGTCACAGTCACTCACATTGTCTGTGCGTTGGGGTGTGCTCCCAGTATTGTGTGGGAGGATGTCGTTGTACTCCTCCATTTCTAGGTAACTGTCAGTGTCGCTTTTATCTGGGGTGGGGTGGGCATGGCCGTCAAGGTTTGTTGACATCTGGTTGGCTCTGTGGTGGTGGCCGTCCTCACCCAGGTCCCCCCTCCCCCCGAGTGACGGCGGCCTTTGTTGTTGCCGTGGTGGGCGCGCCACGTGTTGCGGGTGGCGCTCCCCCGTGGTGAGGCGCTTCCTCCTGGCCGTCTTTGTTGTGTGTGCAGCCTATGCTGCCGCCGGTGTCGGGTTCCACCTGCGCTGGTGTATGTCGCCGGCGGGTGTTGGGGGGGTGAAAGGCTGCCACCCGCGCTGTGGGAGCGGTTCCGGGCTCGGCCCGGGTCTAGGCAGTCGGTGCTTGGGGAATTGCGGCTACTGCTGGGGCCCCAGTGGGCGGTGCAGTTCTCATCACACGCGGCCGTGTCGTTTGATGCGTTCTTTATGTTGTCGTGGTTGAACGCTTCAGCTCGCATCCTTTTCCTAACAAGGTGTACCCTGGCTGTCACATCAGCCGGGGTGGCACAGTTTTGCTGTTCACGTGGCATGGCTACGGTGTCAAATGTGTTATTACCGAAAACCATGTCATGTATTCGCATCTGTTTTCGGGCCCTGGGTCGGGGCGTCCCAGCGGGTGGGCGGAGCCATACACTAAAAACCCTGGTTCGCCTGTTGGTCGCTAGGTGTCGCCGCTTTCCTATCCATGAAGCGTTTTTTATTTATGCAGACAAGGCGTTTGCCCTGTGGTACTTGTAAGCACACCATGTGCAAATGTGCACTTTGCGGTCGGGATGTTGTCCGTGGGAGGCCATGAACCCGCAGTCATTGCCCCAGTTCCAGAGATTACATGGCTTCCCGTCGGTGTCTTTATTATACTCGGGCTTGCTGTCCTGGCTGATGTTGTTCTGGGCGCACACCTGTCCATGCGGTCGGTTGGCGGTGAGTACACGTTTTTGCAGGGCCGCATCTGCGCACGTGCCCACTAAGCATACATCCTTCTGCACATCTTTAACGGCGTGCTGGTCCGCCCATCCACTGGGGAGGCGGCCATCACTTATCATTGCAAATGTGCGTTCCGACCAGAGCCAGCATGTGGGCCAGTCCCATGTGACAGCCATTGTAGTGAGCTGGTGCATGTGTTCAAGGATGGGATCTTTCCATGCCTGTGGAACTGCTGGGTCTTTCTCCATGCGCAACAGTGCACCAAAGTACTCAGCCCACATGGCCTCACCATGCCCAATCTTTACATCTTTATCACCATATATGACATAGAGATGTGGAACTAATGTGGGTTTAATGCGGGCTTTCAATATTTTTCCTAGATACAACTTACTTTAAAATATTTTTTCTATTATCTATTATTCTATCCTGTAATATCCTGTTTTTCATAAATAATGTCTAGCTAATGCTCTCGCTATTCAAAATATTTTTTCTTAGTGAGTTTAGTAACCTATCTGGATTGACTAGCAGTTTTTCATAGCAGAGCCACTTCCCTTACAAGGATTAAGTTTATATAGGATTAGGGTAGAGCCTAGTGTAACTGGCTTTAGTACAATAAATTGTGGCGGAAAAGGAAGTAAGAATCCTAGGAAGTATTCCTCCCTTCAAATGCGAGCTACGAAATGCGAAATATGTCTGCTTGACCTCCAGATTCATGCCCGAGTAATGATAGGTCCCATAGCCTTGTAGATATGAATAACACAAAATTATCAACTTCCAAGTTCATACTGTCATGATTGGACTTAGACGCATAGGAGCAGGGTTGGGTCCACTATCTGAATATGCTGTGATTTAGTAAATTGCAAATAGAATGGGGAATGTGTGCCTTGAGATAGAGTGACGAAAGATAGCTTTCAGAGATAAGAATTAACCTGTGGCATAGTTTCATTTCAGTGGTCAGTGAAAGTAAGTCCAATCCAAGATGTTAACACTTTCAGCTGGTGCTTGTCAATGATTTATAAAGAAACTCCGTTATATATGCGATACAACAGGAAGATTTATAATATAGCCATGTGTTCTCATTACTGATTTGCTGAATAATAGGTAAATGATCACTTCAGATAAATCACCATCGCTGATCATTTCCTATTTACACAACCCTATTTTTGTACACACCATACATTCCGCCGCTCCATAGGAGACCTACTAATGTCTCCATCACAAGTACGTTACGGCGTGCTTACGGCGTCGCTGCATCGGCCAGACCGTACGGTGGGTTACGGTCAACGTGCGGTTTTTTGCTCACCGCAAGGGTTGCGTTTTTTTTAAGTTCGAAAAATTGCAATGCCGCAGGTCGCAATCCTGGCAATCCAGACTCCACAACACTGTATGATCACCTGTGTCGACATCAATAAAAAGGTTGTAAAATGAATATCAATATGGTACGAAAGTCATGTTTCTGTGATCAATATTAAGAAAGTTATGACTTTTATTGTATATTAAATACACGATTTGTGAAGAGATAAACCGCAGACCGTAAGATTTGCATAAACCGCAAGACACACCGCAGACCGCAAGCAACGTACGGCGCCCGGAGCAGTTGTGACCTAGGCATAACAGATCAGTTACTATGACCTGGAATTTATGACACTTCACCACTTCAAATATAAATGGTGATGTTCGTTTATTTTACTGTCATAGATTGATTAGCAATGAGCATGCTCATTGCTAGCTCTCCAAGTAACAGCTATATCAATCTCATTTAAGACGAAAACAAGTAGTTACCCTCTTGATACATATCACTTAAGAGATGACTCTTTGAGCAATATACTATAAAACATAATTTACATTCTCACCATCCCAACTACTGACTTCATCATCAGTATCATGGTCCACATCTTCTGCAGTAGCTACATTATGAAAAGATCAAATGGAGACAATGTAATATATGCTACGCAACACAATGACAGTAAAATGTTTTACATAATATTCATAAGTTAGGCTAAGTTTCCACCCTGAATCAGCCATAATTTGATGAATTACACATGGGAAACTTTAACACTTTAAATTTACTTTGAATTGCAACATTCTACGCTTTGGGTAGTATAGGTAGCCTAGAATTTAGGGCATAATTGTAAACTGTGGGTGGTTTATGGAGGATCAAGTTTCACTTCCCCCCACACCAAATTTCACTTCCCCCACACCAAACTCACCCTCCATGCTCCCTAGTTTTCATACCTCCGTAAATACTTCCGTTCACACTCAATTCACCTTTGGCTCTCACACCTCCTCAGCCAATCGGGGCCTCCCTCTCCTGTTTCTCGGACCTCCACTCGGTCCACACCTGTCTCCCCTCAGCTACCGGCTTCCTCCTCGTTTGATCTCTGAAAATATTTGCAAGGGGGCCGCTGGCCAGTTTTTCAACTTCTACCACCACTACACTGTGACTTCTTGCCAACTGATCCACACAGATTAAGACAGTCACGGCTCTTTTTCTGAAACTCTGCTCTCTTCTATTTACTACTTCCTACCCATTTTTTTTCTCCCGGGCTTTCTCTCCTCTTGATCAAGTGCAAGTGTTTGCTTGGTTGGGACCCTTTTCCTTTTTCACTCTTTGACTTTCCCCTTCTCTGAACCTCCTTTCCCTTCCCCCCTCTTCCCCCACGACGTCCAGTTGTTCCTGCTGAAGTTTACCTATGAAAGACAGGTCTTTCAACCACCAGACCGATTTATCAGCAGCCAGTACCCATTGTCACCAGACTAAACGTCAGTGACCTGTAGTCGACCAAGACTATATACAACCCAATCCAGCTAGCCTCTTCCAACAGTAGTCTTCCACTCTGCACCGATGCTACAACTCCTCTTCTGCCTCCACTACCTGCCAATCACCCTTACTAATCGGCCTTCTTTTTTAGAGCTTAGCTTGTGGCCTAGTAATGAAATCTTCTATTTTATTTCCATTGTCTTGCTATAAGATAACTGGTCAGCTCCACAACTATGTTACTGGTCCACACTTTTCGAATGAGAATGTTAATTATTTGATGTCACAGCAATCACTATGCTAATCATATCTAAGTAAAAAGCAGTGTTCACCCTCCTTGATGCATAGTACTTTGGGAATATGGCTCTTAACAAATACACTAAAAATATTATGCAACAGATTCTCACCTTCCATTTTTTTAATGACTATCTCTTCATCTTCATCGTCATCATCATCATCATCATCGTCATCTTCCACAACCACTTTAGCATAATCAAATATGCAATATTCAATAAGAAAGTTGATATTTTCATAGACAAATATATTGAGTATAGAAAAATCAATAGTTAAGAACCCGGACTGGACCCTTCCTCAAATCACGTACACGTACCCTAAATCACGTGAATTACAAACCAATTACCATCATCTAGTATTCATCCCACCCAATATTTTAAATTTTAATAATAGTGTTTACCCTTAGTAACGTATTTGTTTACTGGTTAGTTGGTTACTTATTTTATGGCACAGCAATGACTGTGTCAATCTTATCTAAGTTTATAAAGCAATAATCTATACTCCCCAAATTTCCACTCGTTGCATTGTGCTTTGGGAACATGATTCTTTTAAAACTACACTTTAAAATTCACCTTGCACTCTTTTTACATTTGGCATATCGTCATCTTCGTCTTCATCATCTTCATCTTCATCTTCAAGAAATGATATAGTAGTTGCTGAAGACATGGCTATATAAAATAAAATAAAAGAAATCAGGAGAAAATATCATGTCACAAAATTATTGAAATTTCAACATTCATACATGAATTTAAAATTGATTATTCCATTCTACGTTGCTAGTATATAAGTATAATTAGAGGATAACTGTAATCTTATCATAGTCTTCTAATGGATAAGAAATTAAAATCTTATATGGTGTTTATTGTTCAACCAGTTCTTTGTTTTATAGGACCTGTAATAGTAGCTTATTTCAGACATTGATCACCTGCATAGAGACGAAACGCCTCATCCACTCCAACCATGTCCATGTGCTTATATTAATGATTACAATATGTCTCATGATGTGTAACATATATCATCAATAAGGGCTTACATTTAATTAAATAGAAATTGGGCACTAAATTTAATGTTTTAGCCACTAGGGAATGTGTTTTCATTTTCTTTATCCCTGAGCAACCATGAGGCTATGCAACAGCAAAGGAATATGAAGTGAGCAACAGAATAAGTCATGACTTAAGGAGTACAATGAGAAGGTATTAGAAGCCTCTATGCGAGGAAACTGAATATTCATCGAGGCTGGAAGCGTGGTCTGCCCGGGTCATGAGACGGTAAATATATAAGGTTTAAATTTAAATGCTCGTTGATTTAGAGAATTATTAGAGAATTATTAAAACCAAAGCAGGGCCAGACCCAATAAGTGTTTGTGTGGTTGTGTTATTGTGCTTAGGCCAAGGCTTGAATAAAGGTCCGGTTGACTTTGTTGGAGTCTTAGGTGTTGATGTACACTTTATGGGCTTGGAACGCCCATCCCCCCCCCAAAGGTTGGCCCTCTAGGTCTGAGCTCTGAGCTACCCGATGCAAATGTGACTGTGGCAGTGGCCTTCCTCATGGCGTGTAAGGTGTAAGGCTTCACAATTGATCCCTAAAGTTAATTAAGAGATGTTCTTATATAATGTTCCTCTATGTATTCATAAAGAATGCAATTGGACAAAAAGGACATCTTTGGTATATACATATATATATATTTGTAACTGTCTACAACTACCTGTCCCTACCGGACCCAGGGCCAAGCACACCAGCCATACCACATTCCTTAGGGCCACACCCTGCAGGCTGGGTTGGGTGGCAACTCCCCATATTAGGGCATTGTACTGACCAGTCTGTAGGGTGTCTGATTGGCTGGTTGTGGGAGGTCCGGTCACCTGACCCATACCTGCCAACTTTTGTTAAACGAAAATCCTAATAATAGAAATCCATCCGAGCAAAGTGAGGCGTGCAAGCATTCTAGGGGGGTCCGGGGGCATGCCCCCCCCCCCCCCCCCCCCGGAAAAATTTGAAAAATACATCAAAAATGGTGCATTCTGGTGCATTTTCAGAGACATTTTAGGCACATTATTAAAGAAATTATTACCAGTTTTAAGCCTAAATACTAGAGTGAGTAAAGTTAAAAGTACATGTATATGTATATAAAATGGAAACTATCAGGCGATTAAAGTCTCTACGGTCATAAACAATGTTTGACTGCCTACAAACTACAATCTTTTAGATTGACAGATTGAAAACTCAGACAAACGGACGGACAGCAGCATACCATAAGGCCAACAATAAAATATTCTTTGTTTCCCATCACACAACCATTTTATTGAGTAGGTAGTGTAAGTGGAACATTTAACATTTTATTTTTGGCTGAATAAGTCCTGTTTTTCAAGCGGGAAATTAAATATAATAATAAACTAAAACATAGAATGATTTCAAATTATTCAAATTATAAAATTTATGGTGATTTTTTTTCGAATTTGATTTTGAAAAAGCGGAATAATATGTTTATAATTTGTAGGGCGGAATGAGAATAAAAAAACCGTAATTATTCCGCCAAAATAGTAATATGCTGACCCCCTTTGGCCTATCATGACCACACAAGTCTCATTCTAATTATTTATTCAAGAAACTTCTTCAGACACACTGGAGAGGGATCACTCTACTCCTGGCTTTTGAAGTGAGACAGACCTACTCTAGAGCAGGACCCCAGACACTCTGTCTGATGCTATCAAAATTCATCTATTCCAATTGAGTGTGTACACAGCCATAGGACTCCTGTCCCATGGGCTGGAGGCACTGCTTTCTCTATACAGGCTAAAGAGGTAATGATATCTTGTGTGGCTAGAAGGTGAGGGGTTAGGGTGATTGGTCACTGATAGGTGAGCAGGAGTTGATGCCAATAAAGCACAACATCCTCACTGTCTATCTTTGTGACTTGTCTTCCTTTCTTCCTTAGTATTGGTTAATGAGTTGATAGTCGGTATTTGAATAACAGCATCACAGGTGATATGAAGGGGGAGAGCATTGTAGTATTATCTGGTGTTCACGACGGCCGGAACCCAGTAATATTATAAGAGGAAGCCTGAGACTGGTGGAGGAAATGGGGGGAGTTTATTCAAATACAACAATATAAAGGATACACAGGTTAATGTAAAGGTTAAATGTTTAAATGTCGTTTGAGGTGTTGGTTCAGTCCACCTGCTCAATGTCAGCTGATGGTAGAGGGAGGACCTGTGAGCCCGAGGAGGTAGGCCCGGGAGCCGACCCAAAGCGCTATGCCAAGGCTCTCGGGGCGTCAGCGGGCACAACATTGGCAATGTACGCGTACACTACGTTGGACTCCCAAGTCCCCTGGGCCATAATGGTAGAGATGTCCACCCCCCTGGAGGAGCAGGCCTGGGCAGCGCCCCTGCAAAGGCCGTGGAGGGTGTACCTGGTGACCTACGGGATGCCAGCGGCCTCGAGTTTCGGACCAGGTGAGTGACGTTGTGGGCAGTTAGAGGCGTTCCTGCGCAGGCGAGGATGCAGGAGCAGGCACAGGGGAGACTGCCCTCTCCCACTCACGGACGGGACACATGAGGAGCGAGACCGCTTGCGCCGATATGCGGATGGTCTTGGACGAAGAGATTCGGATGCGGAGGCCTCCCAGGGCACGCCAGATGTCATCGCAGTGCAGTGTGTGCAGGCCTCCCCACGGGGCGTGGGAGGGCGACAGCAGGTTGGACTGCTGTATGAACGTGAAGTACGCGATGACGACTGCCACCTAAGGGGCGACCCTGAGGTGCCTCTGGGAGCGCATGTTGGCGTAGATTCCGGGCATCATCTCAGGGGTGATGGCGAGGGCCCTCCTCAGTGGGACAGCAAAGAGTTTCTCGCCGCCCTTCCTGACCCGCTCAGCGAAAGGGGCATCTAAGGGGGTGATGTCCCTACCCGCCTCGAACCCAGCATCGGGCCCCGGAGAGGACGTTCACGACCGACGCGGGGGAGGGAAGCTCGCGGTGAAGGTGGACGATGAAATGGCCGACGTCATATGGGGCTGGGGCCAGATGGTCAATGCCCCACTCGAGCATGAACTCCAGGTACCTCCTCGTGTGGCGATTGCGGTTGCACCAGGTCCCCAGAGGGAGGGCGGCACGGTGAGGGGGCATGAGGTGCTTGTGGGCCCGCAGGTTGTAGTCATGGGTAAATATGTTGGCCTTTATGCGTGCGATCCCCCTTACGCGGCACTGTTCGCGAATGATATCGAGGGCGACCCGGGGGTAATGTGCACGGCTGAGGGCATCCGCGAGGATCAGCTCGAGCCCCGGCTTGTGGCGGACTGTAATGGTGAAAGAGCCAAGCGCCGCAATGAGCCATATCTCACGCCATGACTCGAAGGCAGTCATTGTTGACGATGACCTCATATCCGCCCGGGGCCTCCGGTCTGAGGGTCTGCACCACCATGACGAGCTTGTGCATGGTCGGGTATGCGGCGACCATCGCCTCGTCATAGGCCTTGGAGAAACACTGGTCCCAGGAGAAGGTGCCCCCGCCGGTGAGGCAGGAGTCGCACTCGATTACCCAACAGGGGCGCGAAGGGGATGGGAGGAGGCAGACAATGTTTCCCTTGGCCGCAAAGTCGGCGAACCAACGGACGTCGCGCTTAAGATTGAGGTCCACGTCGGTGGGGCCGGTCGCAGGGGCGACTCATAAGCTGCAGAGGATGCGGCACATGAATTTCCTGGCCCCTGGGACGCAGGTACTTATGTGGGCGAGGCGGCCCACGAGCCAGTGCTTGTAGTCGCCGATGACCTCCTCTGGTTTCTGGGCAGGGATGCGGAGGACCAGAGCCTCCGTGTCGAGCTCTATCCCCAGCCAGATCAGCCTCCCGGTTGGGGGGGGGGGGGGGGGGGGGGACAGCACTTGTCGGGGGTGAGGGGCAGCCTGACCGCGGCACAGATCTCGCGGAGGGCATCGAAGGCGCGCATCGTGTCCAGGAAGGATGCCTCGCAGCCGACGAAGTCATCGACGTAGACGAGGCTGTGGAATCCGTGCTGCTGGAGCATTCAGGACACCGCCGCGATGACGCGGACCCGCCCGATGTGCGGCAGCCGAATGAGCGCGCCGATGTCCAGGTACAGGCGGCCGTCGACGGTGATGCAGAAGAGCGGGCTCAACAGGGTCCGCTCGAAGCTGTCAGTATGCCCGGGACACATCCACTGACCAGCAAAATGCGCCTCTGCTCTCGAGCGACATGCGTCGGCCCATGTCGGAGGCCGCCGGAAGCTTGTAGACATGGGGGCGCCCCAGGTACTCTCTTCTACGGATACCCGAGTTGACGCTATGGCCCGGGGGGTAGGAGAGGTCCACGATGATTCGACGCTTCCCTGGGGTGGAACCAGATGGGATGGCCAAATGAGTTAGAGCGTCCCTCTCCCGTGCTGGTAGATCGTGGGGTCATGGGTTCGAACCCTGATCGAGTCAAACCAATGACTTAAAAATTGATACTTGTCGCTTCCTAGCCAGGCGCTCGGCATTATTAGGACAGGGCAAGGACAGGATAATGTGATTGAGTGGGATACCAGGTAAGGGTGCCGGCAACCGGGTTTCCAGTGGGACAGCACTATAAAGTTGCTATGAGTGCGCACTGTCACAAGTCGGTACCCATCCTGATATGACCTTAGATGTTGCTAGGATGTAAAACAACAACAAACAAACAAACTGGGGGTGGACTTGGGGCGCGTCATTATGGGGTGACGGGGGGCTCCGCGAGGGGCCCAAAAGGGTGCCTCTACAGAGCTCCTCCTCCACGTACGCCGTAATGTGGTGGGCATAGTCGGGGCTTCCGGGTGGTTCCGGAAGGTGGGGGTCGGGGGGCCGGCCACGGTGTAGTTCACCGGGAACCCAAACCCGAGGTGGACAGCCAGGAGCACATTGTGGTGCCCTTGGAGCATCTCGCGCCACTCGGGGATGCTAAGGTCGGAAGTGACCGGAACTCGGACGGCCAAGTAGTTCGGAAGGGTCGAGTTCCGGGTGGCGGTGTAGGCCGCCGCATAGTCGGGGTACTCGGCCCAACCCTCTCCCGACAAGACAGGCCAGAATCCGTCGAGGGTGGCCCGGAGACGGCCGCATTCGGGGGGGTGATATATGTAAACTATATTAGAGCATGCAGGCATGAGGGCAGAGGGAAGCGTGGCTTGGGTGGACTAATAATATGGCACTTGTGGCCTGGTTGTCAGAGTGTTCACATGTTGTCCTTACATGGTGTCAGACTTAGAAGAACCTACAGGTATGGCCCTCACAGGCCTAAAACCACCGAGTCCACTCAGTTTAGAGGGCAACCTAGCATTGAATTGGTGTTCATGGTTGCACTCTTACAACATATCAGGAGCAGCAAATAAAACAGAAAAAATACAGTGCTGTGTGTTCCTGCATGTGGCGGGCAAGGAAGCCCAGAAACTACATCTCAACTTCAAAATTGACGAGGACGAACAATACAAGATTACACCATTAATCGACGTGTTCGAGAGGTATTGTACAGGACACACAAACATTACCGTTATCAGATATAAGTTTAACTCGTACAACCAAAGTAATGAAAGTATTGATACATATATACGCGAGTTAGAACATAGAATACATCTATGCGACTACGGTAAGCTGGAGGACTCCATGTTGTGTGATAGGTTGGTTTGTGGAGTGAAGGACCACAAGCTACTCGATAGACTTTTGCGGACGCCAAATCTCACACTTGACCAATGCAAAGACATGTTCAGGCTGAGCGAAAACAGTCATGCACAATTAGCCAAAGCAGCAAGCAGTCACGACGAAAGTGTGGATTTTTTGAAGAAGCGACCGACAGCTAGTGCGACCCAGTCTGAGTATGCGTCAAGGGCGCCACGTGGTAGTGCAAATACGGAACGCATGCCAAGGTACGCGCAGCAGAAAATACAGTGCAACAAGTGTGGATATAATCACCCCATGAACCAGTGCCCAGCCAAGGACAAGCCATGTCTATATTGTAAGAAAATTGGACATTTTCAAAAAGTATGCAGACCGAAAAGCAGCAATAAGACATATGTGGATGAAGTGGAAGTTGACGACATACACAGAGCAATGTCACATGAAGAGGATGACAGTGAGAGCGAGGATCTGTACATCGGTGAAGTGTCATTTCCGGAGGACAGCAAAAATGAACTATGGTTTGCTACAGTGCTGTTGCAAAATGAACTCGTAAATTTCAAACTTGACACCGGGTCACAGGCAAATATAATACCCAAAAGTATTTACATGAAACTACAGAACACAGTACTTCATCCATCTACAAGTTGCCTGATAACGTACTCGGGACAACAGATACATGCTGAAGTGGAAGGTGTTGAGATGTGTTTCCAGGTGGCAGCAAACGGGACTCCGATCCTGGGCAAGGACGCCTGCGTACAGCTCCAGTTGATCAAGCGAGGTCGCCGGGGCGGGATCAAGCGTAGAAACACCCACCAGCTACAGGCCATTCGTAAGAAGACAGGGTGAGCTACAACAGACAAACTGAAAGCGGTCGACACGGATGCGAACAATCTGGTAAAGAAATACAATGATATATTTGAAGGGCTAGGGACAATAAAAACTAATGCCAGTAGACCCACCACGCCGTATTCCGCACGCTGTTTCTAGCAAAGTCAAAGATGAATTAGACAGGATGGTAAAATTAGGTGTAATTGTACCGCAAATGAAGCCAACCCCATGGGTAAGTTCAATTACAGTAGTCCGAAAGCCAAACAAAATTTGGGTATGCCTCGACCCAACAAAATTGAATACAGCCATATTGCGCACACCCTACCCAACAAGGACCATAGAGGAGGTTATTTCAAAAACTGCTGGGGCAAAGTATTTTTCAGTGCTAGATGCCAATAGTGGGTATTGGCAGATCGAGTTAAACAGAAAAAGTTCAGAATTGTGTACATTTAATACGCCATGGGGTAGGTACCGGTACACGCGGCTTCCGTTCGGGATCAAAACAGCCGGAGACATATTCATAAGTGAAATGAATGAGATTCTGAAAGATTTGCCAGGTGTCAACGTGGTCACAGACGACATATTGGTTTATGGTAGGACGGTACTGGAACACAACCGTAATTTGGAAAGGGTGTTCATAAGAGCTAGACAAGCCAACTTAAAATTAAATCCAAAAAAGTCAAAAATATGTCAGACACAAGTCAACTATGTTGGTCATGTGTTAACGCAAAAGGGGCTTAAACCAAACGCTGACAGGATACAGGCTATTGTAGATATGCCAAATCCCACAGATAAAGCCGGAATTCAGAGGTTTTGGGGAATGGTGGGTTAGGTCAGTAAATTCATCCCGAAATTTTCAGAAATAACAAAACCTTTGCGGACAGTGTTAGAAAAAAATTCAGTGTGGCATTGGCAACACGAACAAGAGCTAGCTTTCAAATTGTTGAAAAAGTTACTGATAACAGCTCCATTACAATGTCAAAGAAGAACTCATGATCCAAGTTGACGCGTCCAAATCTGGGTTGGGTGCGACCTTATTTCAGAACAATAAGCCTGTGGCCATGGCATCGAAAGCTCTAGATGACACACAGGCAAGTTACGCAGTCATCGAAAAAGAATTACTAGCTATTTGCTTCGGGTGCGTAAAATTTCATGAATATGTATTCGGAGAGCAAGTCATAATTGAAACTGACCATAAACCATTGGTGAATATCATGGCTAAGCCACTACATTTGTTGTCCGCACGCATGCAGCATATGAGAATGCGCCTGCAAAATTACAATTTGATTGTGAAACATATTAACGGATGCAACATGTATTTTGCAGATGCCCTGTCCAGAGCGTACACTGACAACACTGCACCTCATGATCTGTTTGACAACAATATGTCCATTGCGAGTGTAGACGTATCGAACAACATGCTACAACGCATTCAAAAAGAAACATCAACAGACAATACGCTTCAGCAGGTAATGCACTTCGTGAAGGTAGGATGGCCGACCAAAAACAAACAGATACCAGCTGACGTTAAACGTTTTTACATATTTAAAGAAGAAATAACAATTAATAATAATGTCCTGTTAAGAGGCAGTCAAATTATTATACCGAGGGCACTGCAAAAGCTAACCCTAAAGTTAATACACGAGACACATATGGGCATCGTCAAGTGCAAGCAGTTAGCCCGAGACCACGTGTTTTGGCCGGGAATGAATCAGCACATTGAAGATATCGTAAGCAGATGTATAACATGCCAAGAGTACCGAAATACCCCTCATACAGAGCCCATGATTTCTCACAATATTTAAAAAAAAACGTTCACGAAAGTCGGAACCGACCTGTTTGAGATAGAATGCAAAACGTATCTAATTACAATTGATCATTACTCAAAATTTCCAGAAGTCCGAGAGTTAAAAACGACAACCTCTGGTTCGGTAATTAAAGCGCTATCTGAAATATTTGGCACTCACGGATTACCTAAAATATTAATGTCGGATAATGGTCCACAATTCATGAGCAATGAATTCCGTGCATTTGAAATAGCATATGATTTCAAGCATATCACGTCCAACCCCCACTACCCAAAAAGCAATGGGCAAGTGGAACGTTCAGTTCAAACAGTTAAAAAGCTAATAAAAAAGGCACTAGCCAATAACATGGATTATAATTTAGCATTGCTGAACTACCGCAACACACCTTGGGAAATGTTAAATGCGTCACCGGCGCAGTTACTGATGAGCCCTAGATTAAACTCAAAATTGCCAACCACAAACAGTCAGCTAAAACCGACAATGCAAAGATCAAAAACCAAAGAATTTAAAGAAATTCAGACAAAGCAGCAAAATTACTATAACAAAAACGCAACAACAACACACAAACAATTAAACGTGCAGGATCACGTCCGGTATAGAACGCACGAGGGAAAATGGGCTACCGGCAGAATAACAAAAATAAATTGTCCAAACACACGCGATTATGAGATTAAAACAAGTACTGGAAACACTCAGACGAAATCGTGTGCATTTGTTTAAAACACCAAACCCAGACTATGACACGCCTAAAAAACAAGACAAACAAACTAGCGACAAGGCTGACTTTCGCAATTCGCAAGCCACAAATAGATATGTAACTAAATTTGGAAGAGTGTCATGCAAACCATGTCGTTTAGGGATTGATGAATAACAGCAATTAGCTGTTTGAGTTGGGGTGCAGGTGGCTAATTGGATTGACGAATAACACTCACCGGCTAATTGCAGTAAATATGCCAATGGCATGGCCAGTGGAATGTCGCATGCAATAATCACACAGACACACATAACGAATAACAATTGACGAGCCAAACAACATACCCGACATCTATTTTTGAACAGTCGTACTAGTAAAGGGTGTGTTGGAACACCAAAGGTATGTTAATAAGAGTTGGAACAACCTGACCGAAGGAATGTCAGCAATGGTTCGAATTTAATTGGAAATAGCAAGTGGCTTACAGTTGGGGTGGCATAGACTAAACAATGTCGATGATAAAATAAATTGTGTTTCAGTAGTTAACAAACAACTTGTTGATCAAAAAACATCTCAGGACCGAGAAAGTTGATGACTATATATATATATATGTGTATTGATTTGTTATTGCTCATGTTTGAAATTTTGTTAGTCGTTTTTTCTTGTTTTTTGTTGTTGATTTGATTCTCTTTCTTCTATATTTCTTGTTAACAAAGTTAAAGGTAGTTGTTAAGAATGTATACACATGCCTACTGCTAAACAAATGTAACGTGGACACACATGAGAGAAGTACAGGAATGGTACTACAGATAACATATAGTTGAAATAAGATATTAATAGGGTTACATTGTTAGCCAAAGTAACGTGTTAGTGTTAAGTCAACATTCAAAACATCCATGTTTGTACACCATCCAACATCTCCATGTTTGTACACCATCTTCTCGGGAAAAAAAAGAGAAGGGAGATGTGATATATGTAAACTATATTAGCGCGTGCAGGCCGCGAGGGTAGTTAGCCCGCATGAAGGCAGAGGGAAGCGTGGCTTGGGTGGACTGATAATAAAGCACTTGTGTCCTGGTCGTCAGAGTGTTCACATGTTGTCCTTACAGGGGGTGGCCGCCAGCGATTCCTGCAGCATGAGGTCGATGATCTGCTCGACCGGCTCGTCCGCATCGAAGCCGCCGGGGCCACTGGGCTGGGCCGCCGCGGTCACGTAACACAGCACACATGGGTCTATAGGCCACGCCACCGTCGGTGTGGGCGTGCTCGGTGAAGCTGCAGTATGTAGGCGACTGTGGCGCGGGGACAAACCCTCCGCGATCAATGTTTTTGTTTATCATCTGGGAGGCGTGGTAACCAGCGTCTATCGGGGCTGGGCCGGTCGGGAACCAGCCTCAACACGCGTCGTGACATCTTGGCCGTAATCGATTAACACGACCCGGGCGACTCGGGTCACCCGAGTCGTCAGAATTTCAAATTGAACACCGCGAGTGGAGTCGACAAAAACACGTGCCGTGTGCAAAACGACCCGACGCCAGTAACCCACCTCTTGGCTGGGGTTTGCTAGGAATGCGTGAGCTGGTACCTGTAGGATAATGCCCGCTGGTACTCGAGGCGCTTCAGACCTAGCATATATTTCTCCCGAGTCGCCTCCCCTTTTTTGATAGATTTCCCGTCATCCCCCCCGCTCGACCAGATCGTATGGGGATAAATACTTTGAAGGGATACCTTTTATCCTTGTGTTTGTCTTGCCGTCCGCAGCTGCCATGATCAGCTGGACCACCTCCTCGACCATAGAGCGGGCACCTCTGCCGTATGCAACATCGTCGGTGTGGTGTTGTCGGCCTCCCGTGGTGTGCGGGCGGGGGCTCGGGCCACTCGGTGCATCTCGTACTGGCGCTCGCTCCGGTGTTGCAGCGATGGGAGAGCAAGGACCAGATGCTCCCTGTGCTCACGTAAGACGTCGCGGCCTGTCTGCGAACTAGTGCGACCGCTAGCTGGCGCGGCGCCCCAAGACGCTGGTGACATCGTGCTGGCGCGGCTGACACGGCGTCAGTCTGTTGATATGTGCCGACGCCGTGTTGGTGGTGTGCGGGGCACAGACGGTGACCCTGGCCGCGTTCAGGGTCCGTCTCGGAGGCGCCTCGGCGACGTCTCGGCGATGCTTTTTGCTCTATTTGCGTTCAGGGTGCGTCTCGGAGACTTCTCGGAGACGCCTCCCTTTTCAGGTTGGAGATAAAAAGCGCCTCGAAAATGGCCGCCGCATGCAGTGGTTTCATCCAATCAGAGCGCAGCATTTCAATTGCAAATGGCCGCCGCCTATGGGGGCGGCCATTTTCGAGGCGACCAACTGCTATTGTTGTTCAGACTAGCCTGACGTCACGGGCGCCTCCGAGGCGCCTCCGAGACGGAGCCTGAACACGGCCCAGGTGTCTTCACGGTGGCGTGTGTTGGCTGTGGCGGCCGCCAGTGCAGCGGTGGCATCCGCGAGCACTTTGCTCTGCGCCGCCATTTCCTTCCTCTGCTGGGTGGCATGTGTCTACAATGCATCCCAGCGCTTCTCGATGACGTCGATGGAGGCCTGCATCCTCACCATCCCGTCGGCTTGCTTCGCCCTCGCTGACGGCTTCTTCGCGCGGCCCGACTGCCTGGTCGGCAGTGAGGGGGGATGTGGGGATGGCCCGCCATCTTGCGACGTGAAGGAGTTGCTTGGGTCGGCCTGGGGCGCCGCCATTACTCTTTTGGTGGTGCACTTCGACAGTCGGCCCCTCGGATTTATGGTTCCGTTGTGTTCGCTGCATCCTGCTGTGTGACGTGGGTGACTTTTTTAATTGCTTCCGTAAGCTTTGTGACGTGGGTGCGCGTGGGTGGAAGTGTGCGTGTCGGAATAAAACAATCCGCTTTGAAATCGGAGCCTGAATGTGGGTCAAGCGGTGTAAGTGGAGGAGGGTTGGGGGGTTGGGGTTGGGGTGTTGGGGTCCATGATAGGCAGTATTAATCTTCAAGAAATCATCTTCTGCTGCTCGTCCTTTTATTAGTTGTATGGAGTAGGAGCTCGTGACATTGGTGCCTCCGATGCCACCCATACAGCCATCTCCCTCTATTGTCCTGTGCGGTTGGGTAGGTGGGGGATGACGGACGTGTCATTCCATTCGAGTGTTAATTTTGCAGGAGGGCAAGTAATGCATTTTAAGAAGTGGAAAAGTTTCCCCAAGGATCAGAGTTGGGTTTATTTTTGTCGTCGTGTTGTAGACTATTCGGAGAGTGGTTGCAACCTTGTCTGATGGTACGGTGAGAGTCATGACCTGAGCTTCTATGTTGATGCCCAGTCATCGGACTGGGGTAGCTGAGATCGTATTTTTGTGTAATTGCTTTTGGGAGCCCGAGCTGGTGGAGTAGGTATCTGGTGGCTCTGAAGTCGGTGTGGAGCGATGACAATGAGCTCGTCAATATACATGGTAGCTCTAACACCCTTGTTTCTCAAATGCCCTTAGTATGATTGGCCTCTACCCCATGCTGGGGGGGGGGGGGGTGCGGGGGTAGCATCCGTGTGTCACTCTGCTGTTCCGTGTCCCCCGCAATGACCACGAATCAGCGTACCCCGTTCATTCTCACCATGAATGCTGAACAGAGCGGGTGTCTGTATTGCATGAGATGGCACATCGATCACTGCTAATGATAGTACTAGTCTAGTTGGTTTTGAGTTGGTTTAACAAAAGCAGAATATTTGGGTAGTGTAAAGCCGTGTTTACACGAGCAATTGTGAAGCGAATTAGACAAAGCGATTTATATGAAGCGAATTAGAGGCGTGTTTACACACGGAGCGGTTTAAGGCGGAAATCGATATCTGCGCATGAGGAAGTCCAGACTAACCAGCGCCAGTTTGGGTTCATCGACGTCGCAACGAGAGAGTGTGGGTTCGACCTAGATATGCATGGACTGAATCGTATTGGTTTGGAACGGTCAAAACTTCTGCTGGGCAGTGAAACCCTAAAAATAAATGATGACAAAAATATCTGTGCACAGCTAGCGGTTTCATAGACCAAATTATATAATATGCGCTTTTGATCAACCGGAAAATAAACAAACTGAGGTCTTGACTGTGCATGCGTGTGACGTGCTTAAGCTAGTTCGCTTCATATAAACTACCTCGCGAGGTGGTTTACATAAAGTGAATCATATGAAGGGAATCAGGCCTAATCCACCTCAGAGTCGCGTTTAGACGGCAAATGTGAGGCGAACTAGGCAAGGCGATTTATATGAAGCGACATAACTCGCCCGTGTAAACACGGCTTAAGAAATAATAGTCAATTATCACACAATTGTTGTCTATGACTGTCTGAAACTGATTTGCGATAGGTGCATTCTGCAATGTGTAGGGTAGAACGAGTATGGTAACTATAATAATAATGATGCATCCTTATGTGTGTATATATCTATATCTATATGGGTCGTTTCATGGTAAATGGGGCCAATGTACTTTTCAGTATGTTTGTTTGTTTGTTGTTGTTTTACGTCCTAGCAACATCTAAGGTCATATCAGGACTTTTCAGTATGTAAAGGTCAAAAACAATTATGGAAAGAGTAGAGGAGGTATTTTCTCTATAGAACTGGTATTCTTACACTTCACCCAGATAGCACACAGCCGTCGGCCCGACGGCGGCCTCTCCGTCGGGCCAACGGTGGAAACCGTCGTCGGGCCGACGTTGTTTTGTCCAACCTTCCGACGTCGCCTCGACGGCGGCTGCCGCCGTAGGCCCGATGGCGGCTGCCGCCGTAGGCCCGACAGCGGCTGCCGCCGTAGGCCCGACACAATAATCGCTTGGTACACATATAGACAACATCGTTACCAAAAAGATTATATTAAACTTATAAGGTTAGGTTTCTTGATATCTATTAATTTTGAATAAAAGTAATATTTTGCACCTGTACGTATTGACACTATAGTGTCAGTGTCTTCTCAGAAAAAAACCAAGATGGCGGTCATTCCGTACCGGGTAGTTCAAATCGTATTAACACGAATAATTCCATTAATACATCGTAATAAATTACAAAACTTTTACAAAATAATCTAAACATATTAATAAACAAACCTGTTAAATAATTCCTTAAAATTCCTCCGATTTCTGGAGTTATTTGTTGAAAAAGAACGCTGCTCAACGATCGCACGTGTGCCGATGGCGACTCGAGCTGGAAAACATATTTAATGAACTGCGCATGCGCGGATCAACACCGTAGGCCCGACGGTGGCCCGACGGTGGCTCGAATGTGACAAATCAATCCGAACCAGCGGCGGGCTACCGCCGTCAGCCTGACGGTGGCCCGACGGTGGCTCAAAAGTGGAAAGGGATTGAAACCTACCATCGGAATGGCACCGTAGGCCCGACGGTGGCTCGAATGTGGAAAATGAATGCAAACCAGCGGCGGGCTACCGCCATTGGCCCGACGGTGGCTCAAAAGTGGAAAGGGATTGAAACCTAACGTCGGAACGCCACTGTAGGCCCGACGGTGGAAAGTCGTTGGCGACGGTGCGACCAATAGCCGACGTCGGCCCGACGGCTGTGTGCTATCTGGGCAGAGATAGATATGAAAAAAATATGGCCTCATGGCGATTCAAATACAACAATACAAAGGTTTAAGTTAAAGGTTAAATGTTTAAATGTCGTTTGAGGTGTGGGTTCAGTCCACCTGCTCAATGTCAGCTGATGGTAGAGGGAGGACCTGGGAGCCCGAGTGGCGTGTAATAAAGAGGGAGAGTGGGCGTGGTAAAACAATCCGCTTTGAAATTGGAGCCCGAATGCAGGTCAAGCGGACCAAGGGGAGGAGGGGGGGAGCGGATGCGTCGCTTAGTGATGTGTCTCAGGCTGCCTCCGTCGGATCAACCACAAATAGAAATTATGGGCCAATGTGACATAGTACAAAAAAACAGTTTCATTAAAAAAATATTGTGTTTTAAAGGCATGAATTTGTGACATGGAGGATTTGGACTTTTCTAAACCTACTAGACCTTTTATTTTGCATAGAGTATTACCTGTTAGTCAATGAAACTCCAGGGTGATTAAACTGGTTCTGGACCTAACTGTCATGTCCCCTGCTTGTCCCATGCTTGTTAAAATAGGAAATGTTATCCTGGGAATACCAGAGCTTCCGTAAAAAAAAGTAGTTATTGTTGCATGTGTAAGGCTATTTTGCAGTACCATGGCTAGTAATATAATTTGTCTACAAAGCTTTGAAAAGAAATTGAAGTTGAAGTTCCATATTATTGTTGGTGTCACTTCTGTTGTGTTACTTCCACAACTCAAAAGTGGGGAAAATATAATCATTGTATGCAGATTTCTTTACAGTGCATTTCTATACTTAGGGGACCACAATGTAAAAATTAATTGTTTTATGCAATAAATTAGATTAAATAATTGATTTGATTAATAAATGCTCACTTGGTGATTAATAAAAAATAAAGTCCAGACTTGGGGCTGGCTACTCAATTAGTTCTTGTTTTTCTGACAAAATGGTAACCTCACCTATCTTTTCCTTCACATTACCAGGATTTATATGGACAAGAGTTGGCTATTCGGTGAAAAGATTAGGTACATTCACAATATTCATTTTTGACCCTCATGTCACACTTTGGCCCCAATTACCAAGAAACGACCCATATATATATATGGACAACATATATATATATTATATGTAGTTATCTGTTGATACAACGTTTTGCATGATCTTAATTCTTAGTATATAATTATTATGATAAGTAAGATCTTAATTCTTAGTACATAATTATTATAAGTAAGATATTAAGTAGTAATTAGATATAATAAATCAAATATATTTATTAGACTTATATTATTCTTTGTATTTATCAGGAAAACAGGAATTTAGTGGAGCATGATCATCAGACGGACTGAATCAATATAGTTCAACTGTCAAAGCGATACCATTTTCTATTCTAATCATTGGTTGAGGTATATGAAAATAATAACTGTTCCATAATTATTATATCTTTACAATAACTTGCCTGTAACTGCCTTCCTGGTATAGGCAGAAATGTCCAGCCCCGCCACTAAATCAAGTTTGTTACACATTTTCGTCTTTAAGAAGCAGGGGGGTGAAGTATACTTCTTCCCTCTTGAGACAATGTAAAGGTAAGCATTGCAACGGTCCATTTCTTCACACATCCTCCCACAATATTCACGTGTACCATATATTTGTTTTAGATCATAACGTGGACAATTTCCCGTACGACGAATATAACCAGTAACTGTCAGAAGTTAGAATTCAGATGATTAGTCATTTCATTATCAAATATACAGGTTGGGGAAACACCTGACATGACAGTCTGTTGGTACAATCGGTTCCGCTGATGTAATCCAGTATGGGATAAATCCAAGCATCAGTTCCGTTGGTGTAATTCAGTATGGCATAACTCCAAGCACATATCCAATTTGTATGGAGGAGGTGATGTGAGAGTGTACAGGCGGTGCCTAATGAGCCGCCCCCCCCCCCCTCTCCCTTCCACCCACACATTGCTGGTGAGGAGGAGGGGGTGAGGGAGGAGGAGCAATGACCCAGTTTAGGGTGGCTGGTAGGGAGTGGAGGGGGTGTGGATAGGTATGTGTGTGTGGGGGTGCGTTGAAGACAAGAGAGCAGTCTGTGAGGTGTGTGTGTGGGGAATGGGTGCGGGGGACTGGGTGTATAAACCAAGTTTCTGCTTGACTTCCCTAGGGGACTTTGCTTTGACCACAGCCTAGTTCTATTATTTTCAGCCATATATATATTATATTATGGGAGCTGGCCCCTCAGTACACATATCCTGAATGAGCACGCACCCCACAACAAATTAAATGAGGATGAGGGTGAGCATAAGTCAAATGACATATGATGAAGTGACATAATAACAGGTCTATGATATGTATATGCATCTGCTCGGTTGTCAGCTTGCTGGTAGGTATAGATAATAAAATGGTTATTAACTGGGTATATGCTTAGTTATAGAGAGACTGTGTGTGTGCAGGGTGTGAGAGTGTGTGGGTGTGGGTGTGGGTGTGGGTGTGGGTGTGTAGGCACGGGGGAGACGGCGGCGCAGCATGTGTCGCGGCCACGCCTGATGACCCCCACCCCCTCAACCACAATGTCTGATAGGGAGCGGGAGGGGAGGGAGGGAGGAAGATTTGCACCCTCCCAGAACCAGCCATTTTGGGGGACGCACACCTTCATTCTCGGCAATGTAATGAGGCAGCACCTTCCATAATTAAGAGGTAGTTTGCTAGAACACAAATACCAGATTATTTCCCTAATCACATAAATATAAAATATGCAGATGTTGTTTGCCAGTTTAAAGTTACATAGTCCGATGATTTTGAGCTACGGCCATTTTTCTGAAATAAATATATTAAATTGATTGTTATAATCTATCTTACTTTTTTTGCAGTACCTTAAAAATAATTTTAAATGACTAACCTTCTAGATATTTGAGGCGCAAGTATGTAAGATTAATTTTGGCATGCATGCCAAAGCTCTGACACTATAGGCTTATGCATAAACAGGTTCTATTAAATTGACTCGACATGCCCTTCTATGTGGCAACAAATGCTTAATAAGTCCACCAGTATCTAAGTTAGATATGTAGAATCAAATATAGGTGAGTGCTTTGGTTTTGAAAATTTGATGTTTTCACTGGACTATGCAACTTTAACAATACCAACATGATATGATGTGCGATACATAAGAATCCTTCTGTTTTAATGTAAATTCAAACCGTAATTACTCTTAAATGAAATGCCAAATGTGGCTGATAGTCATTTAATTGGTACAACATATTAGATATAATAATTCTTATGTATGCAGATACACATATTACAGTAACCCCCCCCCCCCCCAGCCCACCTCCCCACCAACCAACCTGTTTCCTACCCTCCCCCCCCCCCTCCCCCACTTCCTGCGCTCTCGCAATTCCGGTCAGCAAATGCTCAGGTTCATCCAGCTGGTAATGTGGCTGTCACACTACGACGACAAGGGGGTGACGACAGCCCGGCGACTGGGATTTTGTGAAATCCCGACGACCTATGCAAATTCGGGCTAAGTTGGACGACAATCGGACGACATCCGGACGACATCGGGACAACAGACGGGACGACAGCGGGACGACAGTGTCTGTGTGTCTGTGTGTGTGTGACTCTGTGTCTCTGTGTGTGTCTCTATGTGTGTGTCTGTGTCTCTGTGTGTCTGTGTATATGTGTGTGTCTGTGTCTATGTGTGTGTCTGTGTGTGTGTGTCTGTGTCTGTGTCTGTGTCTCTGTGTGTGTGTGACTCTGTGTCTCTGTGTGTGTCTCTATGTGTGTGTCTGTGTCTCTGTGTGTCTGTGTCTATGTGTGTGTCTGTGTCTATGTGTGTCTATGTGTGTCTATGTGTGTGTCTGTGTCTCTGTGTGTGTCTGTGTGTGTCTGTGTGTGTGTCTGTGTATGTGTGTGTATGTGTCTGTGTCTGTGTGTGTGTCTGTGTCTCTGTGTGTGCCTCACTCTCACTCTCAGTCTGACTCTGAATCTGACTCTGACTCTCAGTCTGACTCTCACTCTCACTCTCAGTCTGACTCTCACTCTGTTTCTGTGTGTCTGTGTGTGTGTCTCTGTGTGTGTCTGTGTGTGTGTCTCTGTGTTTCTGTGTGTCTCTGTGTCTCTGATAGTGAGAGTCAGAGTGAGAGTCAGAGTCAGAGTGAGAGTGAGAGTCAGACTGAGAGTGAGAGTGAGAGTGAGACTGAGAGCGAGAGTCAGACTGAGAGTGAGAGTCAGAGTGAGAGTCAGACTGAGAGTGAGAGTGAGAGTGAGAGTCAGACTGAGAGTGAGAGTGAGAGTCAGACTGAGAGTGAGAGTGAGGCACACACAGATACACAGACACACACACAGACACAGACACACACAGACACACACATACACAGACAGACACATAGACACAGACACACACATAGACACAGACACACACATATACAGACACACACATATACAGACACACACAGACACACACACATAGACACACATAGACACAGACACACAGACACACACACACACACAGACACACACACACAGACACACACATAGACACACATATACACACACACAGACACACACATAGACAGACACAGACACAGACACAGAGACACATACATGGAGAGAGAAGCAACTACAGCTTAACGACAAGACGACAGTGCTGCGACAGTGCCGCGACAGTGCCGCGACAGTGCCGCAACATCGGCTGTCGTCGAAGTTTTTCAACATGTCCAAAACACCCACGACACCCCGGCGACAGTCGAGAAAGAGTGGAGAAACTGGAGGTGTTGCGGAGGTGTCGCGGCGACACCTGCGCGACACCTGCGCGACACCTGCGCGACAATCGACGACAGACCGGAAGTCGCTGTCGCAAGGCTGTCGTCGCCCCTTGTCGTCGTAGTGTGACTGCTACATTAGAGTCATCTACACCCACACCCATACCCCGCCCCCTACTAACCCTGTATCGAGTGACAGCGGGACATGTGTGTGTGTGTGTGGCGGGTCAAAGCACTGCACAGCACCGGGAACACGCGCGATGGCCACCCGTGACAGACAGTTAGTAAGGGCAGTGTGTGGGGGGTGGGGGGGGGGGGCGTCTAAGGGCTGTCAATAGCAGTCGGAAGCAGGCCATAATACTTCCTCCAGTGCAATAACTAAATATATATATATATATATATCCATATATATATATACATATATATATATATATATATAGTATAGTTATACAAATCTTACCTGGGTACAGATGATGGATAACTGTTGTTTTCCCGAGGTACAAGCCTCGAATAGTCGTGCGCTAGGGAGAAGGAAGCACATCCGGGTCCAGCAATCTTTACCTAGTTATTCAGGATAAAAATGATCTTAAACTTCTATGGATACTTCAATGTTTTTGTTTTGGCACAAGCAAACATAATAGTCATGGCAGGGTTGGGTGGCAGGCCCTAGCCCACGAATATCTGAGGCTTGTACTTCGGGAAAACAACAGTTATCCATCATCTGTACCCAGGTAAGGTTCGTATAACTATACTATTTTACCTCGGTACTAAGCCTCTGGCTACTCATAGCCAAGGGAGACCTTTACGTAACCTCATATTTACCCTTTCTCATTCTTATTTGAATACATATTTAGTTTCAAACAATAAACAATTTTTACTTCTCACCTTTCTTGTTAGTTTGTGAGTAAGCGAGTCGCTAGGCCGCTTGACTTCTCTAGTCGTTTGTTGTAATGTTTTGCAAACGATCTAGCTGTCTTCCAGCCTGCATGGACCAGGATTCTCTTCACTGAGATTCCTAGTTGTCTTGCTTTCGAGACCATAGCCCCTCTCGTTGAATGGGATGCATAATGTCCAGTGGTGACGCCTGCCTCCTTAAGTACCTTCATGGTCCGTCTTGCGAGTGTCTCTCTCGAGATAGCCTTATGTGGCTTAATAAAGCTAATCAAAAGCTGCCTGGAATTCCGTATTCCTTTTGTCTTAGAAATATAGGCCCTAATGGCCGACACTACACATATACGTCGATCATCAGGAAAACTATTCATGTGTACCGTGGACAGTGGGTCCCCTGTGCGGTTCGATTTGAGTAACAAACGTTGCCTCTGTGCAAGTCTCTAGTCCATTTAGAGACAAAGCTACTATCGTCTGACCTCTATGGCCTGTCACTAGCAGTAACAGGACTGCCAATTTAAACCCTAGTTGTTTAATAGATAAATGTTTATTACTAGGCCAAGACTTAACTAACTTAAATACTACCGTTACGCCCCAAAATCTGTTATATTTTGGTTTTGGTGGGTTTCTCTCATAAACTGACCTTAAAAACCAGTGTACAACTTGGTGTTTCCCAACTGTTTGTCCATCTATTCTTGGTAGAATAATCGACAGTGCACATCTTGCTGCATTAATTGCACGATATCCTAATCCTTCATCTTCTAGCATTCTGAGAAAACGGACCACCTGAGCTATTGTAGGCCTTAATGGCTTCACTTTCTTAATCAAACAATGAAGTCCCCATTTCTTCAAATAACTTGCATACAATTTAACTGTGCCTTTCCTCCAGGCGTGTGAAACAAGCCTTTGTTGTGTAATTTTGTCTAGCCCAAATTGCACAGAAAAGGAATGCCAACAGGGGTGTTGTCGACACGTCGCTGTGTGTTGTCAGCAGACCTTGGTGTTGCAAATTTGTCCTTGCTCGTGGGAAACTGAGAATGTCCCTCACTCCCAATGCCACTGCTGCCAGCCATGGCTGTGTGTCCCATTCCGGTACCACTACAACTGCGTGTGAGCGATCCATTTTGATCTTTCTGGCCACTCTGCTGATAATGCTGAATGGTGGGAATGTATAATAAAATTCATTATTCCAAACCAAAGAAAAGGCATCCACTCACCAAGCATCTGGCTCCGGATGCCAAGATACATATTTGGGTATCTTCTTGTTGTTTCGTGATGCAAACAAATCCACTTGTGGCTTTCCCCATTTAAGACAAATGTGTTCAAATATACTCTGACTCAATGACCATTCCAAATGATCATGAAAATGGCAGCTCTTCCTATCCGCTAACGTATTCTGACTGCCTAGGATATGCGCCACCGTTAACCATATCTCATGTTCTTGGGCCCTGGTTACAAGGTTTGGATCAGGTCCCTCCCATATTTTGAATGTAAGTGTTATCTATCAAAAACACTCTAACATGAAATTTAGGTATGTGCACTACGCTGCGGAAACCTAGATAAATCGCTCTAAGTTCTAACACGTTAATGTGATCAGAGATTTCATCTTCAACCAATGTGCACCAGTTGCTAGTTGGTCCTAATGAGCATGCCATCCTTCTAACGACGCATCTGTCATGACAATGGTGTTGGGTTAACCTATTTTAATTGGGGTTAGAAGAATTAATGTGTGAATACCACAACATAAACCGGGCCCGGCGGCCGAATTGGTAGAGCACAGGCCTCTTGTGCGGAAGATCGGGAGTTTGCGAGTTTGGTTCCCGGTCGAGTCAAACCAATGACTTAAAAATTGATACTTCTCGCTTCCTAGTCTGGTGCTCAGCATTATTAGGATAGGGCAAGGGCTGGTTAGCTTGGTGTTTGTTTGTTTGTTGTTGTTTTACGTCCTAGCAACATCTAAGGTCATATCAGGACGGGTACCGACTTGTTACAGTGCGCACTCATGGAGACTTTATAGTGCTGTCCCACTGGGAAACCAGGCCGCCGGCACCATGACCTGGTATCCCACTCAGTCACATTATCCTGACACTGAGCACACCAGTCCTTGCCCTATCCTAATAATGCTGAGCGCCTGGCTAGGAAGCGACAAGTATCAATTTTAAAGTCATTGGTTTGACTCGAATGGGACTCGAACCCATGACCCCACGATCTACCAGCATGGGAGATGGACGCTCTAACTCATTCGTCTGGTCCTTAGCTTGGTGTGAGGATAATGTGACTGAGTGGGATATCGGGTCATGGTGCCGGTGGCCTGATTTCCCAGTGGGGCAGCACTATAAAATCACCACGACTGCGTACTGTCACAAGTCGGTACCGTCCTGATATGACATTAGATGTTGCTAGGATGTGAAACAACAACAAACAAAACAAACAACAAACAAACCACCACATAATGTCTTCTAAGCCTTCTGGGCCTGTATGCACCAATCGGGGTTAGGCTTAGCTGGAGTTAAGGCACTAGCCACGGATAGCTACCTCAGGGTAGCGGGGGGTTTGAGAAAGGTGTGAATCGGTATGCACCAATGTTTTAGCCGCTGCGGATAGCTAACCGTGAGTTTATGTATAGATTTGGGAATTCCCTCTGCGTTTGTACCCATCTATTAGGGTCAAATATATTAAATGCGATCATATTTAACAGAATTACATACGCAATAAGTGACATTTGATCAATTTAACCCTAAATTTGAAGCGTTATTAAGGCTACAGCCACATTGGCGGCGATATTAATATTTATATTTTCGAATCGACGAACGTAAAGTAAACAAATTGGCGCCGCCGTCGCATCGACGTCGCTTTCCATACTGGCGGCGGTGGCGGTTTGTTTACTGTACATTCGTCGATTCGAAAATATGACTATTAATATCGCCGCCAATGCGGCGGTAGCCTTAATAACGCTTCAAATTTAGGGTTAAATTGATCAAATTTCACTTATTGCGTATGTAATTCTGTTAAATATGATCGCATTCAATAGATTGAGAGCCACACACGCACACTAACCGCACCGGATAGGCCCTAAACCCACCCCACAAGGTTGTTTACCTTAGCCGAGGTTAACCCACCGCGGTTAGCCCTAACTCCGATTGGTGCATACCAAATTTTCACATTTAGACGTGCGGGGATACCTTAGCCGCGGTTAAGGCCCTAACCCTGATTGGTGCATACAGGCCCTGGTGAAATAGTCATTTTTCTTTCAAAATTACCTTTCCTGCGGGCTAATGCCAAGTTCTTATCTATTTCTAGCGATTTAATATGAGCTCTTCCATAAAGAATAGCTGGGGCATAATTCCTATTAATACTGCAACCTGCCTAATCTTTGGCCTATTTAAACTCAATAACTGGTCTGCTGTAGTCACAAACTTATCTAGTTGTTTTTGTGTTAATGAGACTGTAAACTCATAGAGCTGTTCATTTTAAAAAAACGAAGAAATTTTCTATTTGGTTTGTAAATTGGACGGTATAATACGCATCCCTCAGATCAACACTAGCAAGCCATTAGTTTGGTGTAACCAAATCTCTCGCCCTTTCCAAAGAAAACATTTTGAAATGTTTATATTGAACTAATTAGTTAATTCCAGAATTAATCTAATGTCCCCATTTGGTTTGGGTCTAGAAAAAACATTAAAAATAAATTTGCCTGTGACATGAAGGACTGGCTCTATTATACCTTTGTCACAAAACTTAAGAACCTGTTCATTTAACGCCTCTCTTTCTGTTAAATCAAACTTGTACGGAAAAGGAATTCTATTCTGTACCGGGTGTTCCATTAGTGGAATCCTGACTCCCTGCACAATACTGAGAATTGTACAATTATCCGTAATTTCGCGCCATTCATTGAGAAAATTCTTAATATTCCCTGCTTCAAAATTGCTTAGAGGAGTTTCTGTGGCGATGGGAGTCTGTGTGGCAACTTCTACTTGTTGCCTGGGCGAGGGAATGGCTTCTGTGGGGTGAACTCCCTATTGAAAGATTGGTTCCTGTCCTTCCACCCGAAGGACTGTCGCTGTCCTCTGCCTCTCAACTGGTAGCCGTAGCCTGTCCCTGACCGGCCCCCTCATCCGGTTCGACGGTTTCGAAAATCCTGCCTGGCTTTCTTAAAGCGTGTAGGATTTGTGTCACCAGCCTTCTTTTTGTTGGCGTCCATGTGCTTGCCACACTTGGTGCCCATCTCCACCTGTTTGAACAGTTACTGGAACTGTCCTCCAAACATTTTGGATTTATCCAATGGTTTGCCTTTGATGAGCTTGGAAGGAAGAAACAAGGTGTACTCCTTCCCATCATTGTCGACCACTTTCTTAGATCTGACAACCTCCTTTCCTGCATTAGTGCAGACGGCTTTGAAGACATTCTCAAAACGCCTGTAGGATAGAAAATTGCTTGCTGCTATCAGCATCGCAATTCCCCCGTCCATTTGTCCGCAGAGAGATGAGAACTTGTTCTCGGCCTGCATCCAATTTGCAATCGCTCCCAATGTTCCCAACACCGCCTTGTGAACTTGTGTGGAGCACCCCCTCGAACTTCTTTCGTTCCTCACTCAACTTGACATCACTGTCCATTTCTTTTATGACTGAGTCTGGGATCCCTTTAATCCCCATGAACTTTTCACCCAACTTGGCGATGACCTCCGCTGGCTTTAAGGTATTAAAATGCCCTTTTATGGTCTCCCCATCATCGTAGTGGTTCAGACCTTCTTCGCCTTCTCATGCTGACATTTCTTCCGGACTTTCCCACCAATCTTAGCTTACTTCCCTGCACACTGAGTGTCCGAGTCAGACTCTGTCAAAGACGAATCTGACGAAGAGTCTGAAGAAGAGTCCTTCTTGCTCTTCTTTGTCTTCCTCTTCTTACTCATTTTCCTCTTCACCATGGGCTTCTTGCATGCCCTGGTGTATTCGTACCCATCTGGCGAACTGACTCCCTTCTTAGAGTGTTTCCTCTTTCTGACCATGTCCCTCTCCTGCGAGGAGTCTTCGTCTGAGGAATCCTCCCCAGAGTAGTCCTCCAACTCTAAGTCCTCAGACTCTTGAATCCTCCTTTTTGTCTTTCGACGCCATGTAGTGGGGAGCATTTCCTCCAGCTTAGTCTGAAGGAGGCATGTCAGGTGCGCATCTAGGTCAGACGGGCCTGGTTCTGGCCCACTAACCTCATCCGATACTGGGTGTTCAGGCGACCCTTGAACCTGCAACAGCAGTGCCAGGTCTTCATCATCTGTAAATCATCTGTAAATCGACTGGGAGCCTCGGGCTTACTACGCTTCGTAGCCATCGTAACCCTGTAAGGATCGAAAAATGAAAGTTAGAGAATGCTCAACCAAAATGTCACAAAGGGTAAACACATAGCCCAAATTGTGCATTTACTGGTGTTGAGAAAATGTATTTAAACTATTTTAACACAGGCGTGATAGAAAAATGTGAGTGTTGTAGGTTAATGGTATCGAAACCAAAACCAAACGAGGGGTAGGGACCAGTGTATCGGTAGCCTCCCCCACTCTCCATCCCATACACTTCTCCCTCCTGCGGCGTAAAATGCCAACAAATTCGAGAAAATGCTATGAGATTCGGAGGTACGCCTAAGTAAAACAATATGGGGAATCTAAAAGAAACCCAGGAACAAATCCTAATGATGTGAATGGCTCCAACCACACATCTCTCCGTTTGGCCACGGGCGGCGTAACAGTAACAAAAAAACAATGGCGACATTGTTCTATTGATGCCTTACGAAACCGTAAAAGACGTACAAAAACTTTAAAACTGTATAAAAGTTTCAAAACTTTTACCAAAACCAGCACTGTATGTATGTATGATTGTATGTATGCATGATTGTATGTATGTATGATTGTATGTATGTGTGATTGCATGTATGTATGATTGTATGTATGTATGTATGATTGTATGTATGTATGTATGATTGTATGTATGATTGTATGTATGTATGATTGTATGTGTGTATGTATGATTGTATGTATGTATGATTGTATATATGTATGATTGTATGTATGTATGTATGATTGTATGTATGTATGTATGTACGTACGTACGCACGTACGTATGTATGTATGTATGTATGTATGTATGGATGGATGGATGGATGGATGGATGGATGGATGGATGTACACCCCAACCCCATCATTCACCACCAAATTGTCTTAACAAATATTGTAATTAAATAAAATCCCACATCCTACATGTGTGTTCTTCACCAACTCCCTCTTTCTGTGCTAACTTTGGTCACTCACACCCTGTCATAATTAGTAACCATGGTTATCCCCACCCACCCCTGTTTGCAAGCAGCAGGGCCCTCAATTCCATTAAACACCCCACCCACACACACACACATTAACACTGACACCAGCTTCTAGCCTCCCTACCCTCCACACACCCCTCAACCGGGTCATCCGATTTGCACCCCATGCAGCCATCCCCACCCCCAGCCCCACACGTGCCCACTCAGTCATGTGGCTGTCACACTACGACGACAAGCGGCGACGACAGCCCGGCGACAGCGACTTCCGGTCTGTCGTTGAGTGTCGTCGGCTGTCGCCTGTTTGTCGCGTGGTTGTCGCTGTGACACCTCCGCTTGACCCCCATTTTCTCCACTGTCGCCGGGTTGTCGTCGAGTTTTTGGACATGTTGAAAAACTTTGAGGACAACCGACGACACCTGATGTCACTCTGCTGTCGCTACGGTGTCGGTACAGTGTCGCTACGGTGTTGTCGTTGTCGGTAAACGGTGTCGTCTTGTCGTATCACACTCACACTCACTATCACACTCACTATCACACTCACTATCACACTCACACTCACTATCACACTCACTATCACACTCACTATCACTCACTATCACACTCACTATCACACTCACACTCACTATCACACTCACACTCTCTGTGTGTGCGATAAAGCAAGCTAAACTGAGCCATGTTTGCACCGTCCCATTCTTCATATTTCTCATGAAGACTGCTTCCTAACAGGTCCGCCGCATAGTCTAACACACATGTTTGTACCGTCCCATTTCTTCATATATTATATGGAGACTGCTTCCTAACAGGTCCACTCACACTCACACTCACACTCACTATCACACTCACTATCACACTCACACTCACTATCATACTCACTCACTATCACACTCACTATCACACTCACACTCACTATCACACTCACTATCACTCTCACACTCACACTCTATGTGTGTGCGATAAAGCAAGCTAAACTGAGCCATGTTTGCACCGTCCCATTCTTCATATTTCTCATGAAGACTGCTTCCTAACAGGTCCGCCGCATAATCTAACACACATGTTTGTACCGTCCCATTTCTGCATATATCATATGGAGACTGCTTCCTAACAGGTCCGCTGCATAAACCTACATGTTTGCACCGTCCCATTCTTCATATTTCTCATGGAAACTGCTTTCCTACCTTTATTATAACCAAATTATAGAGAAATATGTAGAATGGGACGGTGCAAACATGTAGGTTTATGCAGCGGACCTGTTAGAAAGCAGTCTTCATGAGAAATATGAAGAATGGGACGGTGCAAACATGTAGGTTCATGCGGCGGACCTGTTAGGAAGCAGTCTACATGTTTGCACCATCCCATTCTTCATATTTCTCATGGAAACTGCACAGACACACACACACACACACAGACACTGTCGTCCCGATGTCGTCGGGCTGTCATCCGATTGTCGTCCGATTGTCGTCCAACTTGGCCCGAATTTGCATATGTCGTCGGGTTTTCACAAAATCCAAGTCGCTGGGCTGTCGTCACCCCTTGTCGTCGTAGTGTGACTGCTACATCACTCAGTAGGGAGTGCATGTGGCTGTGGGGGGGTGTGGGGGACAGATGACTTTTATCAGCTGGATGAACCTGATTGCATCTGAGAGTGTGGCAGGAATTGAAATATGTTGCACCAATTAAATGACTATCAGCCACATTTAGTGTTTCATTTAAGAGTGATTATGGATTTAGTTTACATTAAAACTAAAGGGTTTTTATGTTTTGTACCTTATATCATGGTGGTATTGTTAAACTGTTGTTTTACGTCCTAGCAACATCTAAGGTCATATCAGGATGGGTACCGAATTGTGACAGTGCACACTCATGGTGACTTTATAGTGCTGTCCCACTGGGAAACCAGGCTGTTGGCACCATGACCTGGTATTCCACTCAGTCACAGTGACCTGGTATTTGACTCGACCGTGGTTCGAACCCACGACCCCACGATCTACCAGCATGGGAGGCGGACGCTCTAACTCATTCGGTCATCCCGTCTAGAACAACGGGCAGTGCGGCCTCGCCCACCCCCCCTACACACACACACATTTCTTCAGTCCGCCCTGCCCCTCTAGGGAAGCAACAAATCAAACGTTCTAACGTGCCACCCCACAACAAACACCACGTTTGTATCCACGACTCTCCCACTCCAGAAGTCACCCACGTACACTATGCAAAACCTCAAACGCATCTCAAAGACAGGGCAAACCGGTTTGGCGATCGATTAGATGCTCAACACCACCGGCTCCTGAGCTGGCTCTATCAGCGATCAGCTCATACCAAGATGGCGACGGCTGACCAGACCCAGCGTTTACCCAGCTTTTACCCACCCACGACAAAACCTAATGTGGCTGTCACACTACGACGTTTCTCACCAATGCGCGTCGATGCGTGCCGACGTGTTGCCTTTTTGGCCGAAACGTCGGGACACGTCGGGACGCGCTACCGGCGCATTACGAACGCGTTACCAGCGTGTCGGTACATGTCGGTACACTCTGAGTGACAGGTACGTCTGAACCAACACATTGGAGCGTGTCGGGCCGCGTCGAACGTTTTGCGCATGCACAAAACTTTCGACGCGCCACAACGTGTTGATTGGCGCGTTACCAGCACATCGATACGCGTTATCAGCACGTTGGCGAACGCTGGTAGAACGTTGATCAACGTCGATTAACGTTGGTATTTTTTCGAGCATCCCCCTGTTGCGTTCCCCCCTGTTGCGTTCCCCCATGTTGCGTTCCCCTGTTGCGTTCCCCCGTCTTGCGTTCCCACTCTTCCATTCCCCCTCTCCCATTCCCTCTCTTCCATTCCCCTCTCTTCCATTCCCTCTCTTCCATTCCCTCCCCTTCCATTCCCCATCGTGCGTTCCCCCCTCTTGCGTTCCCCCCTCTTGCGTTCCCCTGCCTTCCATTCCCCTCTCTTCCATTCCCCCCTCTTTCATTCCCTCCCCTTCCATTCCCTTTTGCGTTCCCCCGTTGCATTCCCCCCCTTCTTCCCCCTCTTCCATTCCCCTCTTCCATTCCCCCTCTTCCATTCCCCCTCTTCCATTCCCCCGCTTCCTCCCCTCTCTTCCATTCCCCCTCTCCCATTCCCCTCCTCTTCCATTCCCCTCTCTTCCATTCCCTCTCTTCCATTCCCTCCCTTCCATTCCCTTCTCTTCCATTCCCTCTCTTCCATTCCCTCTCTTCCATTCCTCCTCTTCCATTCCCCCCTCCCTCTTCTTCAATTCCCCCTCTCCCATTCCCCCTCTTCCATTCCCTCCTCTTCCATTCCCCCTCTTCCATTCCTCCTCTTCCATTCCCTCCTCTCCCATTCCCCC